>CAKOGD010000058.1:0-113000 GCA_933228885.1 Leistus spinibarbis | reverse complement strand
GAACTTCAGAGTGAATTTTTAAGTAGAGAATGGGAATAAGTTGTCAGTTTGCATTTAGATGTTGTCGGCGATATTAGGTCAGCAGTTGCGGTGCATCCAGAAATGGGGGAATAGTTTTATCCGTTATAAATGTCGGCTTGGATAATTGAGGGAGGAGAGGAGACAAGGCAGCAATTTAAGTAATTGCGAAATCACTAATTTGAACTTCATTGGTCTTCATCAATCATTATTTTTGTTTGTTTCTGTATTCATTAATTATTTGAGGAGAGGAGCGATCTAGGAGAGCGGGGTTGGAAAAGGATGATGTCATTTAGTGGACAATTGAGGTCTTATTGTCAGCGTGCAGGCTTTTCTCAATTTTCGATTTGCATGTTGTCGGCCATATTAGAACGGCAACTTGGCTAGCATCCAGCAAACGAAGAAGTGCTTTAACTGTGTTACCAATATCTGCTTATTAAACAATACAAGTGAGGAGATGGGACAAGGCATCTTTCAAACAGACTGTTACAAATAAATAGTGCAACCAGTATCACCATACTAGAACTTTACACTTCCAAATAATTTGCTTGATCTTCAACCATCTTCACTAACTGTAGTTTGTTTTGTTTTGTTTGTGTATACTATCACCAGTTAGGATTCTGTTGCACGGTATGATGTCCCGCTGACAAATTGCGAACATTAACAAATATTCATACATTTTAGTGGTAGAGCAATTTGGTTCTATTTCACTGAAGTAGCGTGCCAATGCAAGTACGTCGTTTGTGCGCCCATAAATCGAGAGTGCCACTCAAAACTCAGCCTTCGGTCTGAAGCTTGATCAGTACCAGTACAAGCCTGCCGAAGCAAACACGTAATCAAAAACCATTTCAGGTTTCTCGACATACGAGGTCTGTTCAGAAAGTATCGGCAAATATACAATGATTAATTTTGTGGTATGGACTCCGAATCCTCTTCAAAGTAGGCGTCTTGGTAATGCACACATATCTCCCAGCGGTTCGGTCCCGCTATTGTTGGAAACATTTCTGGAAGGCTTCTTGTGGATTGGTGTTTGGCTTCGAAGTCGCATTTTGCTTAATGTCTTCTTTTGATTGAAATCAAGTTCCTTTCAGCGGCATTTTCAGCTTTTGGCGACATATTATGCATTATCGCTGCTCAAGTCGTTCCATCGTTTCGCAAAAATTGCAAATCCGACAAGCGCTCACTAGACTAACTCACGCATAGACTGACCGCTAGGCGCTAGCGACGTACGCATTCTGCGGTCGGGAAAAACTTCACGCATGCGCATGAATGTCCCCTAGACATCCCCACTGAAATTTACCTTCCGTGCTTCCAAAGTTATCGAGCCCTACTTTTTTGCACGTAACAAAATTAGGCTCGATAACTTCCGAACCGTCGTAGGTTTCCTATCCACTTCATATGTGTGCATCTGCACTTTCTCTGCAAATCTCACTACTCTGCACGCTTCAATGACTATATCGTCAATCACTTCCTTCACAATGAGTTCCACCTGTAATTCTGAAATTGGACATGTTGCAATTAATGTAATCCCGTACATGTATTAGTATTCAAATACTACCTTCCACTGCCAAAGCAATTATGCTGTCCACGAAGCGCAGTATTCTTACAGGAGCCTCTAATTACAAAGAAAAATAATAATTACAAAATTTATATATAAAATTAAAAAGGAAACGTATAAGCTTACATAATTAGAATATGTTCGTTTATATTGTTTGGTAAATTTTACTTTCTTATACGCGGTAATAAGTAAGTTTTGTATTCATAAAAATATTAAAAAATGAGATTTCAACGGATTAACAAGTTTTGAATCGAATGTGACTATTTTTGGAATGACACCTGTGTGTCTGTCTATGTGTTTGTGAACGCTCTACGGTCATAACTGACAAAAATGTTTATCTTGAAGGAAAAGTATTTGATATCGTAATAATAATAAGCTAAATGATACAATTTCAGAGTATTGCTGTGGAGTATTGATTGAACTGACAGTTTATTAGGGATATATATATTTCTAGTGAAAACTACGTATAAGATAGTCGAGTGCAGGCTATTCCAAATATATTAAATAGTTTTTATCTGCAATGGTATTAAGGTTTGCTTATTTTGATACATTATTTGGGATAATTCCTGATAGTATACCACATATAAAATTATATAGAAAATAAAATAATTCTTCGAAAATAATAAAATGTATAAATTTGGATTATCGATAAAATGTTAGTTTTTGATAATATTGTATAATAATGCTTGCTAAGAAAAAGGAAGTGTTTGCAAGCGTGGGCAAAGTTGTGCCGAATTATAATTACCTCTCTCCGCGGCGTCGATAATCGTATTCACAACACTTGCCGCTACCTCCACCAGATCCGTTTCTAAATTGAACGTAAAAATAAGTGATTCTGAACCTAAAATACTCTCATACTTAATAGAAGGTACTCCTACTCCTGCTAGAAATGTATCGCGGAAATCATTGGCTGTGCTTTGAATTTTTGTTATTGGATTTCTTGCTCGTCCTTTTTTTCAACTTTAAAATTTTTTCGTTCAAAAATATATGAAACTTTCATAGATAATAGATAACGCGGAGAGTATGTCTAGGTCACCACTAAACGGGCGAACTCCTATCTATTCAACGGTTTATTATAAAGTGCTATAAATAATAATAGTATTTACTTTCATTTCAGATAAAGAAGAAACAAATCGGATTATTTACTGTTGACAAACGTCATAATTCCGTCGACCGTCCGTCGAATCCCAATAAAGTAAATGTTGTCCATCAGTTTGCTATTAGCACAAAATATAAATAAAAAGGGCTGTTTCTAGCAGGAGATTGAGCTATGATGTTTAATGTATATTTACCCTGTGGCGATATCATCGACACCGAAGCTTCTGACGACGCTGGCGTCGTTGGCCATTCTGAAATAGAAACAAGAAGACATTTTAAAACGAATTACTTTCCTAATTTCGAAAGTGACAAAAAAATTAAAATATATTTATCATCTTTAAGGTTATTATTATTAGCTTGCCGTACGAAATACAGAGGAGCTAAAGCAATCGGTCGTGTGTCTGTAGCATTATCAGATAAAAAAATGCCATTAACAAAAACTGTCGCTTAGGTACAAGGCACTTATGCCTTCAGCTCCACTTATAAGTTATTAAGGAGTCTTAAATTTTGGGACCCTCTATCTAACTCGAGAAGTATAAACTGCAATCAGATTCAATTAGGATGCCATATAATATGTGTAGCAAGTTAGTATGTAGATATTTTTGGATTTAATGCGACGAGACACACTATTTTTGTTGATGAAACCCTTTGATTCGAGAATACTACAGATACACGACCGATTGCTTTAGCTCTTATTATTATATTTTGTTTCCCTGTCAAACAAGTTTGTCAGGCATGGGTCATACAATTTATTAAATATAATCCTCATACAGGTGTTTTGTGGCAACATAAATAAGATATATTAGATTTTCCGTAGCAGTTTTCACGTAATTGATACATTCCTTGAAGAAACTTTTCAAACAAATGTTGTGCGAAATATGTATATCTTTCATTATGAGTTTAACTATTTTTGCTATAATCGCAGCCGTTCTAGTAATATTGAAGACAGAACAAGAAATATACTGAAATTCTAGTTTATTTACCTATGGTCTCCAAGGAGCTCATGGAAGCGTGACGTGACGTTCGCGGGGTTTCTAGAACAAAAAAAAAAAGCTTATTGCAGTCATTTTATTTGGAATCTTCAAGTGCTAGTGCGTTTGCGCATGACCTGACTTCAAGACAGAGATTTGTGTCTTAAAGTGCGGTCACGTAGTAGTCGTTACCAATTTAAAATATTACCATGAAAATACAATTGCCAGATTACAAATATATTTATTATTTATTCAATGCGTTATTCAATGAATTTCAAGGTACAAAATTTGTTAGTATATGACGCATATATATTTTTATTTTATTTCATAGAAACACAATCAACTAACTGAAACAATAAATGACCTCAAATAAACATTATTTTGATAGTGCGAACTGTTGCCAACACAAGAATAAATATGTTAATATAGATTGCAACACTAGCGATTTGAATATCACGAAGATAAACGAACTTCAAGCTAACTTAAAGTGAGCCTGTCTTAAATACTTGGTGTGAGAAGGGCCTAAGCGCAGTAAAGTGGGACTAGGAAAAGTTTTCGTTTTATAAATCAGCCTCTATTCAAGTAGGCCGTCTCGTCTCGACTTTGTTACTGATTGCAGTTTCAGCAAGGAAAAATTAAATCTCCTATCGGTAAAATAATAGCAACATTTTATAATTTTTATTGTCTTTAATGACATTGACTCCGACTCCGATTTTGACACCAATCATCAGTAGCGAGATTGGTGGTAACTATTTTGTTAAGGTTCCATCCGCAGTTCTCTTGGCTTGAAACGTGAAACATCACATAATTTAGGAGTGGTAAATTAGAGCTGTTCCCGTCAAGCGTCAAGCGTCAAGAGAACTTTGAAGGCAGCCAGCAGCCATACAGGAATTCCAAATATAATCACTTCTTCCACACATGGTTTAATCACGTACAGTGAAAGCAAGGGATGATCGGCGAGCAAAAAGCAGTGGTAACAGTAAAATGGATATATTAAATGGCGACTTGTTAGTAAATGGTACTTATTTCGAAAAATATATTTAAATAAATATTACTAGAAATGTACATTTTGGCTCTAACGTGTGCAGAAGCACACAGCAATAATTCTGAAAATAAATTGTTTCGTTTTAGAAATGATCAAAACGTGTATTTCCTTAAAAATCTTGAGTTCAAAAATATTCATGATTGCAATACTTCCATATATACATTTGTATATGAAAGAAAATACATTCAATTTACAATTATACAAGATAAATAATAATTATGTCTTAGATAAAATCTTAAATATTTTTCTAAAATTTTCTTTCATCGAAAGATATAAGAATGGAAAAACATTTCAGCAAAATAAAACTATGTATGTATATATTTATATATATAATATAACGTCCAGAATCCCTCCACTTCCTTCTTCTGCTTTACAGCAGGACGTAATCCAGTGCAGCATCCGTTTGAAAAATCCCATGTCAGTTTGTAAGTATGTAAATCGTTTTATAAGAAAACTATATCTATGGAAACGCACGTCTCTATTGTTTAGTATTATTGAAAACAAGCTTTATTAGTAATATATGCAATGCGATGCGAGCACTGAAATTCATACTATTTTAAATAAAAATGAGGAGTGACCTGCACTCGACTTTCTTTTACGTAGTGTTCATTACAAATATATATCCCAACCAATCTGTTAAGAAATACCAATAGTCCACAGTAATATCCTGAAATTGTACCATTTAGCTTATAATTTGATTACGTTATCAAATACAGTTTCTACAATATGAAACACAGATGTTGATTCTTTGAAATTCACCTTATAAACATATTCAAATATAAGTTTTAATACGTACTATTTCTTAAAATATATTTCAATATTTATCTGCAATAACCATAAGCACGTTCTCAGTCAATCAATTTGTGTTAATCAGTGCAAAATTATTTCTATTTTGTTTATTTGTCAATTTTTTTCAGGCATAGCGCACACTATTTCTTAAAGAAATATCTCACAAATGTATAACTATGGCAACATAAATAAGATATTTAAGATTTTCCGTAGCAGTTTTCTCGTAACTGGTACATTTATTGTAGAAACTTTTCAAATAAATGTTGTGGGAAATATTAATATCTTTTATTATAAACATAATTATTTTTGTCATAAGTGCAGCCGTTCTAGTGATATTGGAGATAGAACATAAGAGGTGCATATCTAGACCATATACCAGTCTTAAGTTAGAAGTTTCACAATTCTACGTTCGACAGTTTTGGCTCTAGAGCGTTCACTGACACACACACAGACGACATTCTGAAATAGTCACATTCGATTCAGGGAAGCTTAAAACGTGTATATCCGGTGTGTATATTACAAGACTTACTTATTACTTCGTATATGAAAGTAAAAAGGAAACAGGAGTAGAAGTTGTTATATATCTGTTCAGTGAATGTTTTAATTTTATTATTTATTTAGAAAATCAATTTTAGCTCGTCGTACGATAGTGCAAGACATCTATAGTATTTGGTTGTGTGTCTGTAATATGCTCGGATCAAAAAAGAAATCTTAACAAATACGTCTCATCTTGTCGCCCTGAATCCAAGAATATTCATAACTCATGTCCTCGGTCGGTCGTAAGACCTGATACTGTCACCGCATTTCTCCGAAGGTACCGGACCGATTATACTGAATATTTGTATAAAAAAATAAATATATTTTAAATACAAATACTTTTTGACAAGATTTTGTACGCGTAAAATGCGTCGAACGTTGCGAGCAGTGGTTCTTTATTATTACGGCCCTTTGGTATACAATTTGAAAAAATTATATAAATATAAAAAGTCTTACATTTAATTTGAGATTATATTGATAATTTTTTTTAAGTGCATATTTTAAAATTCAAAATTATAATATTTACTAATTTTTTTCGGGCTTTTGGTTAACAAAATGAAAAATTCTTGTAAACATAAAATATCATAGAATTTTTAGTAAAATTCTTAAATGCTTCAATTATTTTTATAAGGGCAGTATTAAGGGGGGCTCTAAATTTTGGGGCCCTATAACTCGGGAAGTATACCGGCGATTGGATATATAGTGCGAGCGGATTCAAATAGGATGCCAAATAATATGTGTACAAAATTTATATTAAATTGATAAAAAAAAATTTAGTGCATATTTTAAAATTCAAAATTATAATATTTTATGGCCTTTGGGTTGACAGTATGCAAAAATCTTGAAGACATAAAATATCTTAGAATTTCTGGTTCCATTAAGTGGGGCTCCAAATATAAATTTATATTATGTATTTATATTTTTATTTTCTTGTCTCATCGTCCTGAATCCATAATTTGCTACACATAATACATGCTGGCCTATCTGAGTTTGCTCGCACTTAAAATCTAATACTTCTCGAGTTATACATATAACATATATACTTTGGTGGGTTTCCAGATATTCAAAAATCAATATGTATTTTAACTAGAAAAATTTGCTTTTAAAATAACAATTTTAAATGGCGATTTTACAGTAAAATGTATATATTTCGCAAAATCTTTTCAAACAAATATAAATTCAGAACTAAATATATTTATTTATTATGTTTTACATTTTTTCTCTAACTTATATATATATAACAGATATTCAGAAATCACTATGTATTTTAACTAGAAAAATATTATTTTAAAATAACAATTTTAAATGGCGATTTTACAGTAAATTGTACATATTTCGCAAAAACTTTTCATACAAATATAAATTCAGAACTAAATATATTTATTTATTATGTTTTACATTTTTTCTCTAACTTATGTGGATTTCCAGATATTCAAAAATCAATATGTAATTTAACTAGAAAAATGTTCTTTTAAAATAACAATTTTGAATGGCGATTTTACAGTAAATTGTACATATTTCGCAAAAACCTTTCAAACAAATATAAATTCAGAACTAAATATATTTATTTATTATGTTTTACATTTTTTTTCTCACTTATGTGGGTTTCCAGATATTCAAAAATCAATATGAATTTTAACTAGAAAAATGTTCTTTTAAAATAACAATTTTAAATGGCGATTTTACTGTAAATTGTATTTATTTCGCAAAAACCTTTCAAACAAATATAAATTCAGAACTAAATATATTTATATATTATGTTTTACATTTTTTCTCTAACTTATGTGGATTTCCAGATAATCAAAAATCAATATGTATTTTAACTAGAAAAATATTCTTTTAAAATCACAATTTTAAATGCCGATTTTACAGTAAATTGTACATATTTCTCAAAATCTTTTCAAACAAATATAAATTCAGAACTAAATATATTTATTTTTTATGTTTTACATTTTTTCTCTAACTTATGTGGGTTTCCAGATATTCAAAAATAAATATGTATTTTAACTAGAAAAATGTTCTTTTAATATAACAATTTTAAATGGCGATTTTACAGTAAATTGTAAATATTTCGCAAAAACCTTTCAAACAAATATAAATTCAGAACTAAATATATTTATTTATTATGTTTTACATTTTTTCTCTAACTTATATATATAGCAGATATTCAGAAATCACTATGTATTTTAACTAGAAAAATATTCTTTTAAAATAACAATTTTTAATGGCGATTTTACAGTAAATTGTACATATTTCGCAAAAACCTTTTAAACAAATATTAATTCAGAACTAGATATATTTATTTATTATGTTTTACATTTTTTCTCTAACTTATGTGGGTTTCCAGATATTCAAAAATCATTATGTATTTTAACTAGAAAATTGTTCTTTTAAAATAACAATTTTTAATGCCGATTTTACAGTAAATTGTACATATTTCGCAAAAACTTTTCAAACAAATATAAATTCAGAACTTAATATATTTATTTATTATGTTTTACATTTTTTTCTAACTTATGTGGGTTTCCAGATATTCAAAAATCAATATGTATTTTAACTAGAAAAATGTTCTTTTAAAATAACAATTTTGAATGGCGATTTTACAGTAAATTGTACATATTTCGCAAAAACCTTTCAAACAAATATAAATTCAGAACTAAATATATTTATTTATTATGTTTTACATTTTTTCTCTAACTTATATATATAACAGATATACAGAAATCACTATGTATTTTAACTAGAAAAATATTCTTTTAAAATAACAATTTTAAATGGCGATTTTACAGTAAATTGTACATATTTCGCAAAAACTTTTCAAACAAATATAAATTCAGAACTAAATATATTTATTTATTATGTTTTACATTTTTACTCTAACTTATATATATAACAGATATTCAGAAATCACTATGTATTTTAATTAGAAAAATATTCTTTTAAAATAACAATTTTAAATGGCAATTTTACAGTAAATTGTACATATTTCGCAAAAACTTTTCATAAAAATATAAATTCAGAACTAAATATATTTATTTAATATGTTTTACATTTTTTCTCTAACTTTTGTGGGTTTCCAGATATTCAAAAATCAATATGTATTTTAACTAGAAAAATGTTCTTTTAAAATAACAATTTTGAATGGCGATTTTACAGTAAATTGTACATATTTCGCAAAAACCTTTCAAACAAATATAAATTCAGAACTAAATATATTTATTTAATATGTTTTACATTTTTTCTCTAACTTATGTGGGTTTCCAGATATTCAAAAATCAATATGTATTTTAACTAGAAAAATGTTCTTTTAAAATAACATTTTTGAATGGCGATTTTACAGTAAATTGTACATATTTCGCAAAAACCTTTCAAGCAAATATAAATTCAGAACTAAATATATTTATTTAATATGTTTTACATTTTTTCTCTAACTTATGTGGGTTTCCAGATATTCAAAAATCAATATGTATTTTAACTAGAAAAATGTTCTTTTAAAATAACAATTTTGAATGGCGATTTTACAGTAAATTGTACATATTTCGCAAAAACCTTTCAAACAAATATAAATTCAGAACTAAATATATTTATTTATTATATTTTACATTTTTTCTCTAACTTATATATATATAAGATATTCAGAAATCACTATGTATTTTAATAAGAAAAATATTCTTTTAAAATAACAATTTTAAATGGCAATTTTACAGTAAATTGTACATATTTCGCAAAAACTTTTCAAACAAATATAAATTTAGAACTAAATATATTTATTCATTATGTTTTAGGTTTTTTCTCTAACTTATGTGGGTTTCCAGATATTCAAAAATCAATATGTATTTTAACTAGAAAAATGTTCTTTTAAAATTACATTTTTGAATGGCGATTTTACAGTAAATTGTACATATTTCGCAAAAACCTTTCAAACAAATATAAATTCAGAACTAAATATATTTATTTAATATGTTTTACATTTTTTCTCTAACTTATGTGGGTTTCCAGATATTCAAAAATCAATATGTATTTTAACTAGAAAAATGTTCTTTTAAAATAACAATTTTAAATGGCAATTTTACAGGAAATTGTACATATTTCTCAAAAACCTTTCAAACAAATATAAATTCTGAACTAAATATATTTATTTATTATGTTTTTCATTTTTTCTCTAACTTATGTGGGTTTCCAGATACTCAAAAATCAATATGTATTTTAACTAGAAAAATAATCTTTTAAAATAACAATTTTAAATGGCGATTTTACAGTAAATTGTATATATAAATTTTTTTTTGATGATATTTCTTATATCCTATCTTGTTTAGGATAGAATAGATAAGAAGAAGCCATATATATATATTTTTATTTTTTTACTGTGGTACTTGTTATAAATTACTGAACATGAAACATTCTTAAATCGAGGAAATAAAATATTTTCTATGTGAAATACAAAACGCTATAACTTTTTTAATAATGAACGGATTTTTTAAAATGAAGCAGATTTAGATAATTACAACCCTCTATTTGAAGAGAAAAAATTAAAATGTATACTTTATGAAACTGATTCTACACTACAGTATCAAACATGGCGACATATATTTTTTTCTATTTTCATTTCTTCTATGGAATAGAAGTGAGTTAGCGCTGCGAGGCGCCTCTCCAATTTTTCTTTCAATAAATACTAGAAGTATTAATAAAGGACGGTGTATTGAAACAAAATCCACCTTTTGACCGCTACTACTAAATATTTACATTTTAAGTGAGCGCGCGCAATAGTCGTAAGGCGTTACACAGGTTACGCTGAGCAACTAATATCTCCCTATGAACAATCTCTCACTATGCAATTTAGTTATTTCTACATTTATTTGTTATATTCATATTATCCTACCTGATTTTATTTTATATTATGCTATTTACGTGAATGAGGGAATTTAATTCTAGAAAATGTAGCCGTCAAACAACAAATGAAGATTTACTTCATAATTTTCTTTTCACCTCTGATCCATACATAACAAGTTTAAGACATAAGTTAATAATTAATAAAGATAGTTTAAGTGACGATGTAATACATTTCTTATTAAGTTAAATTTTATTAAAAATGTTAAATCTTTAGTTATAATTTGTATATATATGTATGTTGTTCTAATGTTTAATTATTAAAAATGTATTGACTAATTGTTATATAATGTATTTACAATGTTTTTATTTTTTAACAATAGTAAATATAGTATTTAAAAGTATGTAATTTTATAATAACTCATGTCAGGGCTTGTAAAATATGTAAATTTCGTATATATATATTAAGTCATTGTTTAAATTATATACGTGCATACATATACATCATCATAAAATTAATTAAAATAAAATAAGTACGGTATAGATCGTGTAATTCCGTAAAATATTGCTTTTTTCTTCATTTCTATTTTTTTAAACCAAGTATGAAACATATAGAAACAATTAAAAATATACATATTCTTGCAAATTTAATACAGATTAAGATGCAAAAAAATAATAAAAAATCTATCTCTTATAATAAAATAGTTGTGTGCCCGTGGCCACCAATTCATCGATTGGGACCACTGTGCGTCGTAAGACCTGAGTTTGTGACCGCAACTCGTCTGAAGGTACCAAGCCGATTTTGATGAAATTTGGTATACATATAATTTCTATGCCCTTGATGTTCCCGTCGCATTTTAAATACAATCGTCTATACAGAACCGGCGTTATAGGCCCCCAAAATTTGAAACCCACCTAAATACTGCCCATAGTCAACTTTTAAAAATTTTATAATTTTTTCTCAACATTCTAAGATATTTTATGTGATTAAAGTTTTTTCAAATTGTGAGCCCATAGGCTTAAATAAAATAATATAAATATATTTTGAAGTATATCAGACATCGATCGCCATCTAATAGTATAATGAAGAAGTTATGTTTATGTGACAGTAATTTGTTTGGTTATATTTCCCAATGTATAAACCATTTGCTTCTGTGTTTTAATTAATAAAATTAGGAAATGTTCATCAAATAACTATCAATATCCTTGGCAAATCACGAAACGAACGATATTAACGTTACCCATGTGGATGTGTGCAATTTTAAATGTGGGGTTTTTGGAAATTAAAACTGTTATGGTACAGGAATAAATAAATGTCGGGATCATAATTGGTTAGATTGGTTCAATGGGCAATGTGAGTATAATGTCGATGATTTAGAATTATATATGTAAACTTAGAAATTTATTAATTTCATATTAAATGCCGATGAAATATCATAACAACAATAAATTTTGTACTATAATAATTGCTATCGCTTTTAGTTTTGTATTTATTGATGTGACCGCGCTCGCAAGAACGGCGAGCTGATAGCACTGCTTGTTTATTCTTCTATTTTCACTAATATAAATTGTATCTTGTAGTAGTTGATCATTCTTTCCAGTATTTAATTGTTGGAATCTAATAATGATAAATTTATAGTAAGTAGACAATTCGAATATCGACATAATAAAATTTACCGTAATAAATAACCTAGGTACCTTCAGTTGTGAATAAGGTAATGAGTTCCGAAAGCGTTTTCTTGTTTTATGGGTCCTAAAATAATTAGTTTACAAAAGTCGTTCCATTCTGAAAATAATTGTGTGATATTATTTCATTCTATTATATTTCAAAATAACTGCATATATATATATATATACATATATATATATATATATATATATATATATATATATAAAATTAAAATAGACTTACATAACGCGAATCGGTTGGTTATGAAAACTGTGTAGAATCTACACAAAGAGGATTCATACTTAATTGATTTACATGCATGGTTCAGATTTAGTTATTACTTCATAGACTGAATGGGACATCCAGATTTTCAGGAGCTTCGTAGTTTGCACGAGGTGAAAATAAGATTTTTTTACGTATCAAGAGTTGAACTTCAGAGTGAATTTTTAGAGAATGGGAATAAGTTGTCAGTTTGCATTTAGATGTTGTCGGCGATATTAGGTCAGCAGTTGCGGTGCATCCAGAAATGGGGGAATAGTATTATCCGATATAAATGTCGGCTTGGATAATTGAGGGAGGAGGAGAGACAAGGCAGCAATTTAAGTAATTGCGAAATCACTAATTTGAACTTCATTGGTCTTCATCAATCATTATTTTTGTTTGTTTCTGTATTCATTAATTATTTGAGGAGAGGAGCGATCTAGGAGTGCGGGGTTGGAAAAGGATGATGTCATTTAGTGGACAATTGAGGTCTTATTGTCAGCGTGCAGGCTTTTCTCAATTTTCGATTTGCATGTTGTCGGCCATATTAGAACGGCAACTTGGCTAGCATCCAGCAAACGAAGAAGTGCTTTAACTGTGTTACCAATATCTGCTTATTAAACAATACAAGTGAGGAGATGGGACAAGGCATCTTTCAAACAGACTGTTACAAATAAATAGTGCAACCAGTATCACCATACTAGAACTTTACACTTCCAAATAATTTGCTTGATCTTCAACCATCTTCACTAACTGTAGTTTGTTTTGTTTTGTTTGTGTATACTATCACCAGTTAGGATTCTGTTGCACGGTATGATGTCCCGCTGACAAATTGCGAACATTAACAAATATTCATACATTTTAGTGGTAGAGCAATTTGGTTCTATTTCACTGATAAATCGAGAGTGCCACTCAAAACTCAGCCTTCGGTCTGAAGCTTGATCAGTACCAGTACAAGCCTGCCGAAGCAAACACGTAATCAAAAACCATTTCAGGTTTCTCGACATACGAGGTCTGTTCAGAAAGTTTCGGCAAATATACAATGATTAATTTTGTGGTATGGACTCCGAATCCTCTTCAAAGTAGGCGTCTTGGTAATGCACACATATCTCCCAGCGGTTCGGTCCCGCTATTGTTGGAAACATTTCTGGAAGGCTTCTTGTGGATTGGTGTTTGGCTTCGAAGTCGCATTTTGCTTAATGTCTTCTTTTGATTGAAATCAAGTTCCTATCAGCGGCATTTTCAGCTTTTGGCGACATATTATGCATTATCGCTGCTCAAGTCGTTCCGTCGTTTCGCAAAAATTGCAAATCCGACAAGCGCTCACTAGACTAACTCACGCATAGACTGACCGCTAGGCGCTAGCGACGCACGCATTCTGCGGTCGGGAAAAACTTCACGCATGCGCATGAATGTCCCCTAGACATCCCCACTGAAATTTACCTTCCGTGCTTCCAAAGTTATCGAGCCCTACTTTTTTGCACGTAACAAAATTAGGCTCGATAACTTCCGAACCGTCGTAGGTTTCCTATCCACTTCATATGTGTGCACCTGCACTTTCTCTGCAAATCTCACTACTCTGCACGCTTCAATGACTATATCGTCAATCACTTCCTTCACAATGAGTTCCACCTGTAATTCTGAAATTGGACATGTTGCAATTAATGTAATCCCGTACATGTATTAGTATTCAAATACTACCTTCCACTGCCAAAGCAATTATGCTGTCCACGAAGCGCAGTATTCTTACAGGAGCCTCTAATTATAAAGAAAAATAATAATTACAAAATTTATATATAAAATTAAAAAGGAAACGTATAAGCTTACATAATTAGAATATGTTCGCTTATATTGTTTGGTAAATTTTACTTTCTTATACGCGGTAATAAGTAAGTTTTGTATTCATAAAAATATTCAAAAATGAGATTTCAACGGATTAACAAGTTTTGAATCGAATGTGACTATTTTTGGAATGACACCTGTGTGTCTGTCTATGTGTTTGTGAACGCTCTACGGCCATAACTGACAAAAATGTTTATCTTGAAGGAAAAGTATTTGATATCGTAATAATAATAAGCTAAATGATACAATTTCAGAGTATTGCTGTGGAGTATTGATTGAACTGACAGTTTATTAGGGATATATATATTTCTAGTGAAAACTACGTATAAGATAGTCGAGTGCAGGCTATTCCAAATATATTAAATAGTTTTTATCTGCAATGGTATTAAGGTTTGCTTATTTTGATACATTATTTGGGATAATTCCTGATAGTATACCACATATAAAATTATATAGAAAATAAAATAATTCTTCGAAAATAATAAAATGTATAAATTTGGATTATCGATAAAATGTTAGTTTTTGATAATATTGTATAATAATGCTTGCTAAGAAAAAGGAAGTGTTTGCAAGCGTGGGAAAAGTTGTGCCGAATTATAATTACCTCTCTCCGCGGCGTCGATAATCGTATTCACAACACTTGCCGCTACCTCCACCAGATCCGTTTCTAAATTGAACGTAAAAATAAGTGATTCTGAACCTAAAATACTCTCATACTTAATAGAAGGTACTCCTACTCCTGCTAGAAATGTATCGTGGAAATCATTGGCTGTGCTTTGAATTTTTGTTATTGGATTTCTTGCTCGTCCTTTTTTTCGACTTTAAAATTTTTTCGTTCAAAAATATATGAAACTTTCATAGATAACGCGGAGAGTATGTCTAGGTCACCACTAAACGGGCGAACTCCTATCTAATCAACGGTTTATTATAAAGTGCTATAAATAATAATAGTATTTACTTTCATTTCAGATAAAGAACAAACAAATCGGATTATTTACTGTTGACAAACGTCATAATTCCGTCGACCGTCCGTCGAATCCCAATAAAGTAAATGTTGTCCATCAGTTTGCTATTAGCACAAAATATAAATAAAAAGGGCTGTTTCTAGCAGGAGATTGAGCTATGATGTTTAATGTATATTTACCCTGTGGCGATATCATCGACACCGAAGCTTCTGACGGCGCTGGCGTCGTTGGCCATTCTGAAATAGAAACAAGAAGACATTTTAAAACGAATTACTTTCCTAATTTCGAAAGTGACAAAAAAATTAAAATATATTTATCATCTTTAAGGTTATTATTATTAGCTTGCCGTACGAAATACAGAGGAGCTAAAGCAATCGGTCGTGTGTCTGTAGCATTATCAGATAAAAAAATGCCATTAACAAAAACTGTTTGTTACGTCGCTTAGGTACAAGGCGCTTATGCCTTCAGCTCCACTTATAAGTTATTAAGGAGTCTTAAATTTTGGGACCCTCTATCTAACTCGAGAAGTATAAACTGCAATCAGATTCAATTAGGATGCCAAATAATATGTGTAGCAAGTTAGTATGTAGATATTTTTGGATTTAATGCGACGAGACACTATTCTTGTTGATGAAACCCTTTGATTCGAGAATACTACAGATACACGACCGATTGCTTTAGCTCTTATTATTATATTTTGTTTCCCTGTCAAACAAGTTTGTCAGGCATGGGTCATACAATTTATTAAATATAATCCTCATACAGGTGTTTTGTGGCAACATAAATAAGATATATTAGATTTTCCGTAGCAGTTTTCACGTAATTGATACATTCCTTGAAGAAACTTTTCAAACAAATGTTGTGCGAAATATGTATATCTTTCATTATGAGTTTAACTATTTTTGCTATAATCGCAGCCGTTCTAGTAATATTGAAGACAGAACAAGAAATATACTGAAATTCTAGTTTATTTACCTATGGTCTCCAAGGAGCTCAAGGAAGCGTGACGTGACGTTCGCGGGGTTTCTAGAACAAAAAAAAAAGCTTATTGCAGTCATTTTATTTGGAATTTAGTCCATGGCCTGTCTTCAAGTGCTAGTGCGTTTGCGCATGAGCTGACTTCAAGACAGAGATTTGTGTCTTAAAGTGCGGTCACGTAGTAGTCGTTACCAATTTAAAATATAACTATGAAAATACAATTGCCAGATTACAAATATATTTATTTTTTATTCAATGCGTTATTCAATGAATTTCAAGGTACAAAATTTGTTAGTATATGACGCATATATATTTTTATTTTATTTCATAGAAACACAATCAACTAACTGAAACAATAAATGACCTCAAATAAACATTATTTTGATAGTGCGAACTGTTGCCAACACAAGAATAAATATGTTAATATAGATTGCAACACTAGCGATTTGAATATCACGAAGATAAACGAACTTCAAGCTAACTTAAAGTGAGCCTGTCTTAAATACTTGGTGTGAGAAGGGCCTAAGCGCAGTAAAGTGGGACTAGGAAAAGTTTTCGTTTTATAAATCAGCCTCTATTCAAGTAGGCCGTCTCGTCTCGACTTTGTTACTGATTGCAGTTTCAGCAAGGAAAAATTAAATCTCCTATCGGTAAAATAATAGCAACATTTTATAATTTTTATTGTCTTTAATGACATTGACTCCGACTCCGATTTTGACACCAATCATCAGTAGCGAGATTGGTGGTAACTATTTTGTTAAGGTTCCATCCGCAGTTCTCTTGGCTTGAAACGTGAAACATCACATAATTTAGGAGTGGTAAATTAGAGCTGTTCCCGTCAAGCGTCAAGCGTCAAGAGAACTTTGAAGGCAGCCAGCAGCCATACAGGAATTCCAAATATAATCACTTCTTCCACACATGGTTTAATCACGTACAGTGAAAGCAAGGGATGATCGGCGAGCAAAAAGCAGTGGTAACAGTAAAATGGATATATTAAATGGCGACTTGTTAGTAAATGGTACTTATTTCGAAAAATATATTTAAATAAATGTTACTAGAAATGTACATTTTGGCTCTAACGTGTGCAGAAGCACACAGCAATAATTCTGAAAATAAATTGTTTCGTTTTAGAAATGATCAAAACGTGTATTTCCTTAAAAATCTTGAGTTCAAAAATATTCATGATTGCAATACTTCCATATATACATTTGTATATGAAAGAAAATACATTCAATTTACAATTATACAAGATAAATAATAATTATGTCTTAGATAAAGTCTTAAATATTTTTCTAAAATTTTCTTTCATCGAAAGATATAAGAATGGAAAAACATTTCAGCAAAATAAAACTATGTATGTATATATTTATATATATATAATATACCGTCCAGAATCCCTCCACTTCCTTCTTCTGCTTTACAGCAGGACGTAATCCAGTGCAGCATCCGTTTGAAAAATCCCATGTCAGTTTGTAAGTATGTAAATCGTTTTATAAGAAAACTATATCTATGGAAACGCACGTCTCTATTGTTTAGTATTATTGAAAACAAGCTTTATTAGTAATATATGCAATGCGATGCGAGCACTGAAATTCATACTGTTTTAAATAAAAATGAGGAGTGACCTGCACTCGACTTTCTTTTACGTAGTGTTCATTACAAATATATATCCCAACCAAACTGTTAAGAAATACCAATAGTCCACAGTAATATCCTGAAATTGTACCATTTAGCTTATAATTTGATTACGTTATCAAATACAGTTTCTACAATATGAAACACAGATGTTGATTCTTTGAAATTCACCTTATAAACATATTCAAATATAAGTTTTAATACGTACTATTTCTTAAAATATATTTCAATATTTATCTGCAATAACCATAAGCACGTTCTCAGTCAATCAATTTGTGTTAATCAGTGCAAAATTATTTCTATTTTGTTTATTTGTCAATTTTTTTCAGGCATAGCGCACACTATTTCTTAAAGAAATATCTCACAAATGTATAACTTTGGCAACATAAATAAGATATTTAAGATATTCCGTAGCAGTTTTCTCGTAACTGGTACATTTATTGTAGAAACTTTTCAAATAAATGTTGTGGGAAATATTAATATCTTTTATTATAAACATAATTATTTTTGTCATAAGTGCAGCCGTTCTAGTGATATTGGAGATAGAACATAGGAGGTGCACATCTAGACCATATACCAGTCTTAAGTTAGAAGTTTCACAATTCTACGTTCGACAGTTTTGGCTCTAGAGCGTTCACTGACACACACACAGACGACATTCTGAAATAGTCACATTCGATTCAGGGAAGCTTAAAACGTGTATATCCGGTGTGTATATTACAAGACTTACTTATTACTTCGTATATGAAAGTAAAAAGGAAACAGGAGTAGAAGTTGTTATATATCTGTTCAGTGAATGTTTTAATTTTATTATTTATTTAGAAAATCAATTTTAGCTCGTCGTACGATAGTGCAAGACATCTATAGTATTTGGTTGTGTGTCTGTAATATGCTCGGATCAAAAAAGAAATCTTAACAAATACGTCTCATCTTGTCGCCCTGAATCCAAGAATATTCATAACTGATGTCCTAGGTCGGTCGTAAGACCTGATACTGTCACCGCATTTCTCCGAAGGTACCGGACCGATTATACTGAATATTTGTATAAAAAAATAAATATATTTTAAATACAAATACTTTTTGACAAGATTTTGTACGCGTAAAACGCGTCGAACGTTGCGAGCAGTGGTTCTTTATTATTACGGCCTTTTGGTTAACAATTTGAAAAAATTATATAAATATAAAAAGTCTTACATTTAATTTGAGATTATATTGATAATTTTTTTTAAGTGCATATTTTAAAATTCAAAATTATAATATTTACTAATTTTTTTCGGGCTTTTGGTTAACAAAATGAAAAAATCTTGTAAACATAAAATATCATAGAATTTTTAGTAAAATTCTTAAATGCTTCAATTTTTTTTATAAGGGCAGTATTAAGGGGGGCTCTAAATTTTGGGGCCCTATAACTCGGGAAGTATACCGGCGATTGGATATATAGTGCGAGCGGATTCAAATAGGATGCCAAATAATATGTGTACAACATTTATATTAAATTGATAAAAAAAAATTTAGTGCATATTTTAAAATTCAAAATTATAATATTTTATGGCCTTTGGGTTGACAGTATGCAAAAATCTTGAAGACATAAAATATCTTAGAATTTCTTGTTCCATTAAGTGAGGCTCCAAATATAAATTTATATTATGTATTTATATTTTTATTTTATTGTCTCATCGTCCTGAATCCAAAAGTATATAACTTATATACTTGGATGTTATTCGCTCACTCGTTAGACTAAATTGGTGACCTCTATTCCTCTGCAGTTACAAAAGCGATTAGAACATAATTTGCTACACATAATACATGCTGGCCTATCTGAGTTTGCTCGCACTTAAAATCTAATACTTCTCGAGTTATACATATAACATATATACTTTGGTGGGTTTCCAGATATTCAAAAGTCAATATGTATTTTAACTAGAAAAAATTGCTTTTAAAATAACAATTTTAAATGGCGATTTTACAGTAAATTGTATATATTTCGCAAAATCTTTTCAAACAAATATAAATTCAGAACTAAATATATTTATTTATTATGTTTTACATTTTTTCTCTAACTTATATATTTATAACAGATATTCAAAATCCACTATGTATATTAACTAGAAAAATATTCTTTTAATATAACAATTTTTAATGGCGATTTTACAGTAAATTGTACATATTTCGCAAAAACTTTTCAAACAAATCTAAACTCAGAACTAAATATATTTATTTTTTATGTTTTACATTTTTTCTCTAACTTATGTGGGTTTCCAAATATTCAAAAATCAATATGTATTTTAACTAGAAAAATGTTCTTTTAAAATAACAATTTTAAATGCCGATTTTACAGTAAATTGTACATATTTCTCAAAAACCTTTAAAACAAATATAAATTCTGAATTAAATATATTCATTTATTATGTTTTACATTTTTTCTCTAACTTATATATATAACAGATATTCAGAAATCACTATGTATTTTAACTAGAAAAATATTCTTTTAAAATAACAATTTTAAATGGCGATTTTACAGTAAATTGTACATATTTCGCAAAAACTTTTCAAACAAATATAAATTCAGAACTAAATATATTTATTTATTATGTTTTACATTTTTTCTCTAACTTATGTGGGTTTCCAGGTATTTTAAAATCAATATGTATTTTAACTAGAAAAATGTTCTTTTAAAATAACAATTTTAAATGGCGATTTCACAGTAAATTGTATATATAAAAATGTTTTTGATGATATTTCTTATATCCTATCTTGTTAAGGATAGAATTGATATGAAGAAGCCATATATATATATTTTTATTTTTTTACTGTGGTACTTGTTATAAATTACTGAACATGAAACATTCTTAAATCGAGGAAATAAAATATTTTCTATGTGAAATACAAAACGCTATAACTTTTTTAATAATGAACGGATTTTTTAAAATGAAGCAGATTTAGATAATTACAACCCTCTATTTGAAGAGAAAAAATTAAAATGTATACTTTATGAAACTGATTCTACACTACAGTATCAAACATGGCGACATATATTTTTTTCTATTTTCATTTCTTCTATGGAATAGAAGTGAGTTAGCGCTGCGAGGCGCCTCTCCAATTTTTCTTTCAATAAATACTAGAAGTATTAATAAAGGACGGTGTATTGAAACAAAATCCACCTTTTGACCGCTACTACTAAATATTTACATTTTAAGTGAGCGCGCGCAATAGTCGTAAGGCGTTACACAGGTTACGCTGAGCAACTAATATCTCCCTATGAACAATCTCTCACTATGCAATTTAGTTATTTCTACATTTATTTGTTATATTCATATTATCCTACCTGATTTTATTTTATATTATGCTATTTACGTGAATGAGGGAATTTAATTCTAGAAAATGTAGCCGTAAAACAACAAATGAAGATTTACTTCATAATTTTCTTTTCACCTCTGATCCATACATAACAAGTTTAAGACATAAGTTAATAATTAATAAAGATAGTTTAAGTGACGATGTAATACATTTCTTATTAAGTTAAATTTTATTAAAAATGTTATTATACCCACACAGTAAGCACAGAGTAATTAAAAATAGATTCACAAGACTACAAGCCCGACTAATCAACCAACTTGAAGACTCCGACTCCGACGAATCGCAGGAAGAGAACTAAACATTATGTTAATACAATGGAATTGCAATGGCTTCTTTCTCCATATTGGAGAAATTCAGACCCTAGCTGCAAAATACCAACCAAAAATAATATGCCTACAAGAAACTCATCTAAAGCAACAACAAACAGCAGTATTAAAAAACTATACAACATACAGAAGAGACAGAAACAACGAGCGACATGCTAGTGGCGGGGTCGCAATTCTAACAAAAAATACTGAACACATACAAGAAATACCATTAACAACCAATCTAGAGGCTATAGCAATAAAAATCTTTAACCCAGAAACCCTAATCATTTGCAATATCTATATCCCACCCTTACCATTTATTCTAAATGCAACAGACCTTATCTCTATCATTAAACAATTACCTAAACCTTACATAATTCTTGGCGACTTTAATGCACATAACTATATATGGGGCTCAGCAAATATAGATTCAAGGGGGAAAATTATAGAAGACATACTAGAAAATTTAGTGCAACTCAATAACGGCTCACCAACTCATTTTTGTGCAAGATCTGGAAATTTTTCCAATATAGATTTAAGCTTCTGCGAACCCCAAATTGCACCTAACCTCTCCTGGGAAACAATCAAAAACCTACATACAAGTGACCATTTCCCAATACAAATTTTCCATTCCAAAGAAACAATACCAGTAACAAATCCTACAAACAAGAAATGGAAAATCGAATCTGCAGATTGGGATCTATTTGCGAGTCACACAGAAACAACAAATATAAATATTGAAACTGGTGCAAATATCAATGAAATAGTATCAAATTTTACATCAAAAATTACTAAAGCAGCTGAAATTTCGATAGGTATAAAAAACACAACAAACAGGCCAAAAAATACACCATGGTGGAACAAAGAGTGCGAAAAATTAATAACAGAGAACAAAAAAAGCCTATATAAATACCGAAAAAATAAAACAATAGAAAACTTAATCGCACTAAAGAAAATACGAGCAATGACACGACGCACCATAAAACAAAGTAAGAAAAAATCATGGGAAACATATGTTACTAAAATAAACAAAGATACACCTATAAAAACTATTTGGGAAAAAATACAAAAAATCAAGGGAAACAGAGTAATAATACAAACATCCACACTAATAAAAAACAACAATATAATAACAAATGCCCAGGAAATAGCAAATACGCTAGCTGAAAGCTTTGAAAGTAACTCATCAAATAAACACTACAATGCAATTTTTTTACAAAGAAAATTAAACGAAGAAAATCAGCCTATAGAAATATCAGATGAAAATAACATTGACATAAATAAACCATTTAACATAAAAGAACTTATATCCGCTATAAATGAACTAAAGAATAACAAAAGCCCTGGACCAGACAACATACCAATCGAAATGATTAAAAAATTACCAAATACTACACAAAATTACTTACTAAACATCTACAATCATATGTGGAAGGAAAACACCTTTCCTGACAAATGGACAAATGTAACAATTATACCAATACTTAAACCAAACAAAGACAAAACGGACCCAACAAACTACCGACCTATTGCGCTATCAAATGTACTCTGCAAAATTATAGAAAAAATGGTAAATAAAAGACTGACATGGTACTTAGAAAAAAATGAAATACTAGATAACGCGCAATGCGGTTTTAGAAACTCTAGATCTACAATTGATCAAATTCTGTCCCTCACAACAGAAATAGAGACCGCATTCGTAAATAAGCAGCATCTCCTAGCGGTATTCTTTGATTTAGAAAAAGCTTTCGAAACAACATGGAAATACCACATTCTAAAGACCATACAAAACATTGGACTAGAAGGAAATTTACTCCACTTCATAAAAAACTTTCTATCAAACCGTACCTTCCAGGTCAAATGCAGTGGAGTAGAGTCAGAACAAAAAATACTTGAAAACGGAGTCCCACAAGGATCAATTCTGAGTCCTACTCTATTTCTATTAGCAATAAACAATATATCTGCCCAAATTCCAGATCAAATAAAATTTTCCCTTTTTGCAGACGACCTTGTTATATATACCAGAGGAAAGAATGAAGAAACAATTAAACAAAATCTACAAGAAACTATCACAAACATCCTAAGCTGGGCGCAAAATACTGGATTTCATTTCTCAAACACAAAAACAAAGGCCATACATTTCTGTAAACTTAGACGACCACATCACAACATAATACTTAAAATAAATAACAAAGACATACCCTTCACAAAAACAATAAAATTCTTAGGACTGACAATAGACAACAAACTAAATTGGAAACAACATACTAAAGAACTGAGACTGGACTGTAACAGGAGACTCAATTTAATAAAATCGTTAAGTAACCATGACTGGGGTGCGCAGAGAGAGTCACTATTGCTGATATATCGGGCGCTAATTCGAACAAAAATAGACTATGGATGTCAAATATATGGAACAGCAAAGCCATATATACTAAAGCAAATAGATTCCATACATCACACAGCATTAAGGCTAATCATAGGTGCCTTTAGAACAAGCCCAATCGACAGTATTTTATGTGAAGCAGGAGAACCGCCACTAAAATGCAGAAGAAAGCAAATAATGCTTACCTACATCACAAATATAGCAAGCAACCCAAAAAATCCTGCCTATAAATATATCTTTGACACAAAAAATAACAAATTGAAAATAAGAAATAGAACCCCAACTCAACAATCAATAAACCAAATCATAACCGAACTACAAGTCTCTCTCTCAAACATAGAAATAAACACATACAGCGAAAATGCACCGTGGACACAGTCACAACCTCAATTTGACCTTGAACTTTCCCACCTTCCAAAAGACCAAACATGTCCTATAGTTTATAAAAATCTGTTCAAAGAAAAGTGCAATATATATAAGAACCACATACAATTATATACAGACGGTTCTAAAATAGATGGAAAAACAGGTGCTGCATTAGTAACAGAAGATAAAATACTAAAATTCCACCTCCCAAACATCGCCAGTATTTATACCGCAGAAGCATATAGCATCCTAAAAGCAGTAGAACATATCCTGAAAACCGATCAAAGCCAAACCAACTTCCTCATATGTACCGACTCCTTAAGTACACTCCAAAGTATGAAACATATATACTCACCAAAGCCCAGCATACAATCCATTCAAACAAAAATACATGATTCAAAAACAAACCATAACAAAAACATAATATGTATCTGGATACCGTCACATACTAACATCAAAGGAAATGAAGAAGCAGACAAAGCTGCAAAAGAAGCTGTAAACACCACTGAAATAAGAAGTCCGATTACAAAAGATGACATTAAAAATAACATAAAACAAGCAATCAAAACGAAATGGAGCGAAGAATGGCGAGAAAACACTAACAATAAATTAAGAAAAATTAAAGATGACACAGAACTATGGAAAACGTACAACAACAGAAAAGAACAAACAATCATGACTAGACTTAGAATAGGACATACACTCCTAACCCACAAATATATTTTTGAAAAAACAGACCCAGAATCTTGCGACATATGTAACACACAGATTACAGTAGAACATATAATTTTACATTGCCAAAAATATGACACACACCGACAACGACATAATATACCAAACACTCTAAAAGAAGCACTAAATCAAACCAAGAAATCACACGAGAACATCATCAACTACTTAAAAGCCACAAAACTAATACAAAAAATCTAAAACCAACTAAATTGCAAAATTTCATGTTGTCATTAAAATTATCAATATATATTATATAGAATACTTTATCCAGCACTAGTAGCCTTAGAAGCTGAAGTGTAATATTACTTTTAATAAAAAAAAAAAAAAAAAAAAATTAAAAATGTTAAATCTTTAGTTATAATTTGTATATATATGTATGTTGTTCTAATGTTTAATTATTAAAAATGTATTGACTAATTGTTATATAATGTATTTACAATGTTTTTATTTTTTAACAATAGTAAATATAGTATTTAAAAGTATGTAATTTTATAATAACTCATGTCAGGGCTTGTAAAATATGTAAATTTCGTATTTATATATTAAGTCATTGTTTAAATTATATACGTGCATACATATACATCATCATAAAATTAATTAAAATAAAATAAGTACGGTATAGATCGTGTAATTCCGTAAAATATTGCTTTTTTCTACATTTCTATTTTTTTAAACCAAGTATGAAACATATAGAAACAATTAAAAATATACATATTCTTGCAAATTTAATACAGATTAAGATGCAAAAAAATAATAAAAAATCTATCTCTTATAATAAAATAGTTGTGTGCCCGTGGCCACCAATTCATCGATTTGGACCACTGTGCGTCGTAAGACCTGAGTTTGTGACCGCAACTCGTCTGAAGGTACCAAGCCGATTTTGATGAAATTTGGTATACATATAATTTCTATGCCCGTGATGTTCCCGTCGCATTTTAAATACAATCGTCTATACAGAACCGGCGTTATAGGCCCCCAAAATTTGAAACCCACCTAAATACTGCCCATAGTCAACTTTTAAAAATTTTATAATTTTTTCTTAACATTCTAAGATATTTTATGTGATTAAAGTTTTTTCAAATTGTGAGCCCATAGGCTTAAATAAAATAATATAAATATATTTTGAAGTATATCAGACATCGATCGCCATCTAATAGTATAATGAAGAATTTATGTTTATGTGACAGTAATTTGTTTGGTTATATTTCCCAATGTATAAACCATTTGCTTCTGTGTTTTAATTAATAAAATTAGGAAATGTTCATCAAATAACTATCAATATCCTTGGCAAATCACGAAACGAACGATATTAACGTTACCCATGTGGATGTGTGCAATTTTAAATGTGGGGTTTTTGGAAATTAAAACTGTTATGGTACAGGAATAAATAAATGTCGGGATCATAATTGGTTAGATTGGTTCAATGGGCAATGTGAGTATAATGTCGATGATTTAGAATTATATATGTAAACTTAGAAATTTATTAATTTCATATTAAATGCCGATGAAATATCATAACAACAATAAATTTTGTACTATAATAATTGCTATCGCTTTCAGTTTTGTATTTATTGATGTGACCGCGCTCGCAAGAACGGCGTGCTGATAGCACTGCTTGTTTATTCTTCTATTTTCACTAATATAAATTGTATCTTGTAGTAGTTGATCATTCTTTCCAGTATTTAATTGTTGGAATCTAATAATGATAAATTAATAGTAAGTAGACCATTCGAATATCGACATAATAAAATTTACCATAATAAATAACCTAGGTACCTTCAGTTGTGAATAAGGTAATGAGTTCCGAAAGCGTTTTCTTGTTTTATGGGTCCTAAAATAATTAGTTTACAAAAGTCGTTCCATTCTGAAAATAATTGTGTGATATTATTTCATTCTATTATATTTCAAAATAACTGCATATATATATATATATATATATATATATATATATATCTATAAATATATATAATTAAAATAGACTTACATAACGCGAATCGGTTGGTTATGAAAACTGTGTAGAATCTACACAAAGAGGATTCATACTTAATTGATTTACATGCATGGTTCAGATTTAGTTATTACTTCATAGACTGAATGGGACATCCAGATTTTCAGGAGCTTCGTAGTTTGCACGAGGTGAAAATAAGATTTTTTTACGTATCAAGAGTTGAACTTCAGAGTGAATTTTTAAGTAGTGAATGGGAATAAGTTGTCAGTTTGCATATAGATGTTGTCGGCGATATTAGGTCAGCAGTTGCGGTGCATCCAGAAATGGGGGAATAGTATTATCCGATATAAATGTCGGCTTGGATAATTGAGGGAGGAGGAGAGACAAGGCAGCAATTTAAGTAATTGCGAAATCACTAATTTGAACTTCATTGGTCTTCATCAATCATTATTTTTGTTTGTTTCTGTATTCATTAATTATTTGAGGAGAGGAGCGATCTAGGAGTGCGGGGTTGGAAAAGGATGATGTCATTTAGTGGACAATTGAGGTCTTATTGTCAGCGTGCAGGCTTTTCTCAATTTTCGATTTGCATGTTGTCGGCCATATTAGAACGGCAACTTGGCTAGCATCCAGCAAACGAAGAAGTGCTTTAACTGTGTTACCAATATCTGCTTATTAAACAATACAAGTGAGGAGATGGGACAAGGCATCTTTCAAACAGACTGTTACAAATAAATAGTGCAACCAGTATCACCATACTAGAACTTTACACTTCCAAATAATTTGCTTGATCTTCAACCATCTTCACTAACTGTAGTTTGTTTTGTTTTGTTTGTGTATACTATCACCAGTTAGGATTCTGTTGCACGGTATGATGTCCCGCTGACAAATTGCGAACATTAACAAATATTCATACATTTTAGTGGTAGAGCAATTTGGTTCTATTTCACTGATAAATCGAGAGTGCCACTCAAAACTCAGCCTTCGGTCTGAAGCTTGATCAGTACCAGTACAAGCCTGCCGAAGCAAACACGTAATCAAAAACCATTTCAGGTTTCTCGACATACGAGGTCTGTTCAGAAAGTATCGGCAAATATACAATGATTAATTTTGTGGTATGGACTCCGAATCCTCTTCAAAGTAGGCGTCTTGGTAATGCACACATATCTCCCAGCGGTTCGGTCCCGCTATTGTTGGAAACATTTCTGGAAGGCTTCTTGTGGATTGGTGTTTGGCTTCGAAGTCGCATTTTGCTTAATGTCTTCTTTTGATTGAAATCAAGTTCCTTTCAGCGGCATTTTCAGCTTTTGGCGACATATTATGCATTATCGCTGCTCAAGTCGTTCCGTCGTTTCGCAAAAATTGCAAATCCGACAAGCGCTCACTAGACTAACTCACGCATAGACTGACCGCTAGGCGCTAGCGACGCACGCATTCTGCGGTCGGGAAAAACTTCAAGCATGCGCATGAATGTCCCCTAGACATCCCCACTGAAATTTAACTTCCGTGCTTCCAAAGTTATCGAGCCCTACTTTTTTGCACGTAACAAAATTAGGCTCGATAACTTCCGAACCGTCGTAGGTTTCCTATCCACTTCATATGTGTGCATCTGCACTTTCTCTGCAAATCTCACTACTCTGCACGCTTCAATGACTATATCGTCAATCACTTCCTTCACAATGAGTTCCACCTGTAATTCTGAAATTGGACATGTTGCAATTAATGTAATCCCGTACATGTATTAGTATTCAAATACTACCTTCCACTGCCAAAGCAATTATGCTGTCCACGAAGCGCAGTATTCTTACAGGAGCCTCTAATTATAAAGAAAAATAATAATTACAAAATTTATATATAAAATTAAAAAGGAAACGTATAAGCTTACATAATTAGAATATGTTCGTTTATATTGTTTGGTAAATTTTACTTTCTTATACGCGGTAATAAGTAAGTTTTGTATTCATAAAAATATTCAAAAATGAGATTTCAACGGATTAACAAGTTTTGAATCGAATGTGACTATTTTTGGAATGACACCTGTGTGTCTGTCTATGTGTTTGTGAACGCTCTACGGCCATAACTGACAAAAATGTTTATCTTGAAGGAAAAGTATTTGATATCGTAATAATAATAAGCTAAATGATACAATTTCAGAGTATTGCTGTGGAGTATTGATTGAACTGACAGTTTATTAGGGATATATATATTTCTAGTGAAAACTACGTATAAGATAGTCGAGTGCAGGCTATTCCAAATATATTAAATAGTTTTTATCTGCAATGGTATTAAGGTTTGCTTATTTTGATACATTATTTGGGATAATTCCTGATAGTATACCACATATAAAATTATATAGAAAATAAAATAATTCTTCGAAAATAATAAAATGTATAAATTTGGATTATCGATAAAATGTTAGTTTTTGATAATATTGTATAATAATGCTTGCTAAGAAAAAGGAAGTGTTTGCAAGCGTGGGAAAAGTTGTGCCGAATTATAATTACCTCTCTCCGCGGCGTCGATAATCGTATTAACAACACTAGCCGCTACCTCCACCAGATCCGTTTCTAAATTGAACGTAAAAATAAGTGATTCTGAACCTAAAATACTCTCATACTTAATAGAAGGTACTCCTACTCCTGCTAGAAATGTATCGTGGAAATCATTGGCTGTACTATGAATTTTTGTTATTGGATTTCTTGCTCGTCCTTTTTTTCGACTTTAAAATTTTTTCGTTCAAAAATATATGAAACTTTCATAGATAACGCGGATAGTATGTCTAGGTCACCACTAAACGGGCGAACTCCTATCTAATCAACGGTTTATTATAAAGTGCTATAAATAATAATTGTATTTACTTTCATTTCAGATAAAGAACAAACAAATCGGATTATTTACTGTTGACAAACGTCATAATTCCGTCGACCGTCCGTCGAATCCCAATAAAGTAAATGTTGTCCATCAGTTTGCTATTAGCACAAAATATAAATAAAAAGGGCTGTTTCTAGCAGGAGATTGAGCTATGATGTTTAATGTATATTTACCCTGTGGCGATATCATCGACACCGAAGCTTCTGACGGCGCTGGCGTCGTTGGCCATTCTGAAATAGAAACAAGCAGACATTTGAAAACGAATTACTTTCCTAATTTCGAAAGTGACAAAAAAATTAAAATATATTTATCATCTTTAAGGTTATTATTATTAGCTTGCCGTACGAAATACAGAGGAGCTAAAGCAATCGGTCGTGTGTCTGTAGCATTATCAGATAAAAAAATGCCATTATCAAATGTTTGTTACGTCGCTTAGGTACAAGGCGCTTATGCCTTCAGCTCCACTTATAAGTTATTAAGGAGTCTTAAATTTTGGGACCCTCTATCTAACTCGAGAAGTATAAACTGCAATCAGATTCAATTAGGATGCCAAATAATATGTGTAGCAAGTTAGTATGTAGATATTTTTGGATTTAATGCGACGAGACACACTATTTTTGTTGATGAAACCCTTTGATTCGAGAATACTACAGATACACGACCGATTGCTTTAGCTCTTATTATTATATTTTGTTTCCCTGTCAAACAAGTTTGTCAGGCATGGGTCATACAATTTATTAAATATAATCCTCATACAGGTGTTTTGTGGCAACATAAATAAGATATATTAGATTTTCCGTAGCAGTTTTCACGTAATTGATACATTCCTTGAAGAAACTTTTCAAACAAATGTTGTGCGAAATATGTATATCTTTTATTATGAGTTTAACTATTTTTGCTATAATCGCAGCCGTTCTAGTAATATTGAAGACAGAACAAGAAATATACTGAAATTCTAGTTTATTTACCTATGGTCTCCAAGGAGCTCATGGAAGCGTGACGTGACGTTCGCGGGGTTTCTAGAACAAAAAGAAAAAGCATATTGCAGTCATTTTATTTGGAATTTAGTCCATGGCCTGTCTTCAAGTGCTAGTGCGTTTGCGCATGACCTGACTTCAAGACAGAGATTTGTGTCTTAAAGTGTGGTCACGTAGTAGTCGTTACCAATTTAAAATATAACCATGAAAATACAATTGCCAGATTACAAATATATTTATTATTTATTCAATGCGTTATTCAATGAATTTCAAGGTACAAAATTTGTTAGTATATGACGCATATATATTTTTATTTTATTTCATAGAAACACAATCAACTAACTGAAACAATAAATGACCTCAAATAAACATTATTTTGATAGTGCGAACTGTTGCCAACACAAGAATAAATATGTAATATAGATTGCAACACTAGCGATTTGAATATCACGAAGATAAACGAACTTCAAGCTAACTTAAAGTGAGCCTGTCTTAAATACTTGGTGTGAGAAGGGCCTAAGCGCAGTAAAGTGGGACTAGGAAAAGTTTTCGTTTTATAAATCAGCCTCTATTCAAGTAGGCCGTCTCGTCTCGACTTTGTTACTGATTGCAGTTTCAGCAAGGAAAAATTAAATCTCTTATCGGTAAAATAATAGCAACATTTTATAATTTTTATTGTCTTTAATGACATTGACTCCGACTCCGATTTTGACACCAATCATCAGTAGCGAGATTGGTGGTAACTATTTTGTTAAGGTTCCATCCGCAGTTCTCTTGGCTTGAAACGTGAAACATCACATAATTTAGGAGTGGTAAATTAGAGCTGTTCCCGTCAAGCGTCAAGCGTCAAGAGAACTTTGAAGGCAGCCAGCAGCCATACAGGAATTCCAAATATAATCACTTCTTCCACACATGGTTTAATCACGTACAGTGAAAGCAAGGGATGATCGGCGAGCAAAAAGCAGTGGTAACAGTAAAATGGATATATTAAATGGCGACTTGTTAGTAAATGGTACTTATTTCGAAAAATATATTTAAATAAATGTTACTAGAAATGTACATTTTGGCTCTAACGTGTGCAGAAGCACACAGCAATAATTCTGAAAATAAATTGTTTCGTTTTAGAAATGATCAAAACGTGTATTTCCTTAAAAATATTGAGTTCAAAAATATTCATGATTGCAATACTTCCATATATACATTTGTATATGAAAGAAAATACATTCAATTTACAATTATACAAGATAAATAATAATTATGTCTTAGATAAAATCTTAAATATTTTTCTAAAATTTTCTTTCATCGAAAGATATAAGAATGGAAAAACATTTCAGCAAAATAAAACTATGTATGTATATATTTATATATATAATATACCGTCCAGAATCCCTCCACTTCCTTCTTCTGCTTTACAGCAGGACGTAATCCAGTGCAGCATCCGTTTGAAAAATCCCATGTCAGTTTGTAAGTATGTAAATCGTTTTATAAGAAAACTATATCTATGGAAACGCACGTCTCTATTGTTTAGTATTATTGAAAACAAGCTTTATTAGTAATATATGCAATGCGATGCGAGCACTGAAATTCATACTATTTTAAATAAAAATGAGGAGTGACCTGCACTCGACTTTCTTTTACGTAGTGTTCATTACAAATATATATCCCAACCAAACTGTTAAGAAATACCAATAGTCCACAGTAATATCCTGAAATTGTACCATTTAGCTTATAATTTGATTACGTTATCAAATACAGTTTCTACAATATGAAACACAGATGTTGATTCTTTGAAATTCACCTTATAAACATATTCAAATATAAGTTTTAATACGTACTATTTCTTAAAATATATTTCAATATTTATCTGCAATAACCATAAGCACGTTCTCAGTCAATCAATTTGTGTTAATCAGTGCAAAATTATTTCTATTTTGTTTATTTGTCAATTTTTTTCAGGCATAGCGCACACTATTTCTTAAAGAAATATCTCACAAATGTATAACTATGGCAACATAAATAAGATATTTAAGATTTTCCGTAGCAGTTTTCTCGTAACTGGTACATTTATTGTAGAAACTTTTCAAATAAATGTTGTGGGAAATATTAATATCTTTTATTATAATCATAATTATTTTTGTCATAAGTGCAGCCGTTCTAGTGATATTGGAGATAGAACATAGGAGGTGCACATCTAGACCATATACCAGTCTTAAGTTAGAAGTTTCACAATTCTACGTTCGACAGTTTTGGCTCTAGAGCGTTCACTGACACACACACAGACGACATTCTGAAATAGTCACATTCGATTCAGGGAAGCTTAAAACGTGTATATCCGGTGTGTATATTACAAGACTTACTTATTACTTCGTATATGAAAGTAAAAAGGAAACAGGAGTAGAAGTTGTTATATATCTGTTCAGTGAATGTTTTAATTTTATTATTTATTTAGAAAATCAATTTTAGCTCGTCGTACGATAGTGCAAGACATCTATAGTATTTGGTTGTGTGTCTGTAATATGCTCGGATCAAAAAAGAAATCTTAACAAATACGTCTCATCTTGTCGCCCTGAATCCAAGAATATTCATAACTCATGTCCTCGGTCGGTCGTAAGACCTGATACTGTCACCGCATTTCTCCGAAGGTACCGGACCGATTATACTGAATATTTGTATAAAAAAATAAATATATTTTAAATACAAATACTTTTTGACAAGATTTTGTACGCGTAAAACGCGTCGAACGTTGCGAGCAGTGGTTCTTTATTATTACGGCCTTTTGGTTAACAATTTGAAAAAATTATATAAATATAAAAAGTCTTACATTTAATTTGAGATTATATTGATAATTTTTTTTAAGTGCATATTTTAAAATTCAACATTATAATATTTACTAATTTTTTTCGAGCTTTTGGTTAACAAAATGAAAAAATCTTGTAAACATAAAATATCATAGAATTTTTAGTAAAATTCTTAAATGCTTCAATTATTTTTATAAGGGCAGTATTAAGGGGGACTCTAAATTTTGGGGCCCTATAACTCGGGAAGTATACCGGCGATTGGATATATAGTGCGAGCGGATTCAAATAGGATGCCAAATAATATGTGTACAACATTTATATTAAATTGATAAAAAAAAATTTAGTGCATATTTTAAAATTCAAAATTATAATATTTTATGGCCTTTGGGTTGACAGTATGCAAAAATCTTGAAGACATAAAATATCTTAGAATTTCTTGTTCCATTAAGTGAGGCTCCAAATATAAATTTATATTATGTATTTATATTTTTATTTTCATGTCTCATCGTCCTGAATCCAAAAGTATATAACTTATATACTTGGATGTTATTCGCTCACTCGTTAGACTAAATTGGTGACCTCTATTCCTCTGCAGATACAAAAGCGATTAGAACATAATTTGCTACACATAATACATGCTGGCTTATCTTAGTTTGCTCGCACTTAAAATCTAATACTTCTCGAGTTATACATATAACATATATACTTTGGTGGGTTTCCAGATATTCAAAAATCAATATGTATTTTAACTAGAAAAATTTGCTTTTAAAATAACAATTTTAAATGGCGATTTTACAGTAAATTGTATATATTTCGCAAAATCTTTTCAAACAAATATAAATTCAGAACTAAATATATTTATTTATTATGTTTTACATTTTTTCTCTAACTTATATATATATATAACAGATATTCAAAATCCACTATGTATATTAACTAGAAAAATATTCTTTTAATATAACAATTTTTAATGGCGATTTTACAGTAAATTGTACATATTTCGCAAAAACTTTTCCAACAAATATAAATTCAGAACTAAATATATTTATTTATTATGTTTTACATTTTATTTCTAACTTATGTGGGTTTCCAGATATTAAAAAATCAATATGTATTTTAACTAGAAAAATGTTCTTTTAAAAAAACAATTTTGAATGGCGATTTTACAGTAAATTGTACATATTTCGCAAAAACCTTTCAAACAAATATAAATTCAGAACTAAATATATTTATTTATTATGTTTTACAATTTTTCTCAAAATTAAATATATAACATATATTTAGAAATCACTATGTATTTTAACTAGAAAAATATTATTTTAAAATAACAATTTTAAATGGCGATTTTACAGTAAATTGTACATATATCGCAAAAACTTTTCATACAAATATAAATTCAGAACTAAATATATTTATTTATTATGTTTTACATTTTTTCTCTAACTTATGTGGGTTTCCAGATATTAAAAAATCAATATGTATTTTAACTAGAAAAATGTTCTTTTAAAATAACAATTTTAAATGGCGATTTTACAGTAAATTGTACATATTTCGCAAAAACCTTTCAAACAAATATAAATTCAGAACTAAATATATTTATTTATTATGTTTCACATTTTTTCTCTAACTTATGTTGGTTTCCAGATATTCAAAAATCGATATGTATTTGAACTAGAAAAATGTTCTTTTAAAATAACAATTTTGAATGGCGATTTTACAGTAAATTGTACATATTTCGCAAAAACCTTTCAAACAAATATAAATTCAGAACTAAATATATTTATTTATTATGTTTTACATTTTTTTTCTAACTTATGTGGGTTTCCAGATATTCAAAAATCAATATGTATTTTAACTAGAAAAATGTTCTTTTAAAATAACAATTTTAAATGGCGATTTTACAGTAAATTGTATTTATTTCGCAAAAACCTTTCAAACAAATATAAATTCAGAACTAAATATATTTATTTATTATGTTTTACATTTTTTCTCTATCTTATGTGGGTTTCCAGATATTCAAAAATCAATATGTATTTTAACTAGAAAAATTTTCTATTAAAATCACAATTTTAAATGCCGATTTTAAAGTAAATTGTACATATTTCTCAAAGACTTTTCAAACAAATATAAATTCAGAACTAAATATATTTATTTATTATGTTTTACATTTTTTCTCTAACTTATGTGGAGTTCCAGATATTCAAAAATCACAATGTATTTGAACTAGAAAAATATTCTTTTAAAATAACAATTTTAAATGCCGATTTTACAGTAAATTGTACATATTTCGCAAAAACTTTTCAAACAAATATAAATTCAGAACTAAATATATTTATTTATTATGTTTTACATTTTTTCTCTAACTTATATATATAACAGATATTCAGAAATCACTATGTATTTTAACTAAAAAAAATATTCTTTTAAAATAACAATTTTAAATGGCGATTTTACAGTAAATTGTACATATTTCACAAAATCTTTTCAAACAAATATAAATTCAGAACTAAATATAATTATTTATTATGTTTTACATTTTTTCTTCAACTTATATATATATATATATATATATATAACAGATATTCAAAATCCACTATGTATATCTACTAGAAAAATATTCTTTTAATATAACAATTTTTAATGGCGATTTTACAGTAAATTGTACATATTTCGCAAAAACTTTTCAAACAAATATAAATTCAGAACTAAATATATTTATTTATTATGTTTTACATATTTTCTCTAACTTATGTGGGTTTCCAGATATTCAAAAATCAATATGTATTTTAACTAGAAAAATGTTCTTTTAAAATAACAATTTTAAATGCCGATTTTACAGTAAATTATACATATTTCGCAAAAACCTTTCAAACAAATATAAATTCAGAACTAAATATATTTATTTATTATGTTTTACATTTTTTCTCTAACTTATATATATAACAGATATTCAGAAATCACTATGTATTTTAACTAAAAAAATATTCTTTTATAATAACAATTTTAAATGGCGATTTTACAGTAAATTGTACATATTTCGCAAAAACTTTTCAAACAAATATAAATTCATAACTAAATATATTTATTTATTATGTTTTACATTTTTTCTCTTACTTATGTGGGTTTCCAGATATTCAAAAATCAATATGTATTTTAACTAGAAAAATGTTCTTTTAAATTAACAATTTTGAATGGCGATTTTACAGTAAATTGTACATATTTCGCAAAAACCTTTCAAACAAATATAAATTCAGAACTAAATATATTTATTTATTATGTTTTACATTTTTTCTCAAACTTAAATATATAACAGATATTCAGAAATCACTATGTATTTTAACTAGAAAAATATTCTTTTAAAATAACAATTTTAAATGGCGATTTTACAGTAAATTGTACATATTTCGCAAACACTTTTCATAAATTCAGAACTAAATTCAGAACTAAATATATTTATTTATTATGTTTTACATTTTATCTCTAACTTATGTGGGTTTCCAGATATTCAAAAATCAATATGTATTTGAACTAGAACAATGTTCTTTTAAAATAACAATTTTGAATGGCGATTTTACAGTAAATTGTACATATTTCGCAAAAACCTTTCAAACAAATATAAATTCAGAACTAAATATATTTATTTATTATGTTTTAAATTTTTTTTCTTACTTATGTGGGTTTCCAGATATTCAAAGATCAATATGTATTTTAACTAGAAAAATGTTCTTTTAAAATAACAATTTTAAATGGCGATTTTACAGTAAACCTTTCAAACAAATATAAATTCAGAACTAAATATATTTATTTATTATGTTTTACATTTTTTCTCTAACTTATGTGGGTTTCCAGATATTCAAAAATCAATATGTATTTTATCTAGAAAAATTTTCTTTTAAAATCACAATTTTAAATGCCGATTTTAAAGTAAATTGTACATATTTCTCAAAAACTTTTCAATCAAATATAAATTCAGAACTAAATATATTTATTTATTATGTTTTACATATTTTCTCTAACTTATGTGGGTTTCCAGATATTCAAAAATCAATATGTATTTTAACTAGAAAAATGTTCTTTTAAAATAACAATTTTAAATGCCGATTTTACAGTAAATTGTACATATTTCGCAAAAACTTTTCATACAAATATAAATTCAGAACTAAATATATTTATTTATTATGTTTTACATTTTTTCTCTAACTTATATATATAACAGATATTCAGAAATCACTATGTATTTTAACTAAAAAAATATTCTTTTATAATAACAATTTTAAATGGCGATTTTACAGTAAATTGTACATATTTCGCAAAAACTTTTCAAACAAATATAAATTCAGAACTAAATATATTTATTTATTATGTTTTACATTTTTTCTCTTACTTATGTGGGTTTCCAGATATTCAAAAATCAATATGTATTTTAACTAGAAAAATGTTCTTTTAAATTAACAATTTTGAATGGCGATTTTACAGTAAATTGTACATATTTCGCAAAAACCTTTCAAACAAATATAAATTCAGAACTAAATATATTTATTTATTATGTTTTACAATTTTTCTCAAACTTAAATATATAACAGATATTCAGAAATCACTATGTATTTTAACTAGAAAAATATTATTTTAAAATAACAATTTTAAATGGCGATTTTACAGTAAATTGTACATATTTCGCAAACACTTTTCAAACAAATATAAATTCAGAATTAAATGTATTAATTTATTATGTTTTACATTTTTTCTCTAACTTATGTGGGTTTCCAGATATTCAAAAATCAATATGTATTTTAACTAGAAAAATATTCTTTTAAAATAACAATTTTAAATGGCGATTTTACAGTAAATTGTACATATTTCGCAAAAACCTTTCAAACAAATATAAATTCAGAACTAAATATATTTATTTATTATGTTTTACATTTTTTCTCTAACTTATGTGGGTTTCCAGATATTCAAAAATCAATATATATTTTAACTAGAAAAATGTTCTTTTAAAATAACAATTTTAAATGGCGATTTTACAGTAAATTGTACATATTTCGCAAAAACCACTCAAACAAATATAAATTCAGAACTAAATATATTTATTTATTATGTTTTACATTTTTTCTCTAACTTATGTGGGTTTCCAGATATTCAAAAATCATTATGTATTTTAACTAGAAAATTGTTCTTTTAAAATAACAATTTTTAATGCCGATTTTACAGTAAATTGTACATATTTCGCAAAAACTTTTCAAACAAATATAAATTCAGAACTTAATATATTTATTTATTTTGTTTTACATTTTTTCTCTAACTTATGTGGGTTTCCAGATATTAAAAAATCAATATGTATTTTAACTAGAAAAATTTTCTTTTAAAATAACAATTTTAAATGGCGATTTTACAGTAAATTGTACATATTTCGCAAAAACCTATCAAACAAATATAAATTCAGAACTAAATATATTTATTTATTATGTTTTACATTTTCTCTCTAACTTATATAAATAACAGATATTCAGAAATCACTATGTATTTTAACTAGAAAAATATTCTTTTAAAATAACAGTTTTAAATGGCGATTTTACAGTAAATTGTACATATTTCGCAAAAACTTTTCAAACAAATATAAATTCAGAACTAAATATATTTATTTATTATGTTTTACATTTTTTCTCTAACTTATGTGGGTTACCAGATATTCAAAAATCAATATGTATTTTAAATAGAAAAATGTTCTTTTAAAATAACAATTTTGACTGGCGATTTTATAGTAAATTGTACATATATCGCAAAAACCTTTCAAACAAATATAAATTCAGAACTAAATATATTTATTTATTATGTTTTACATTTTTTCTCAAATTTAAATATATAACAGATATTCAGAAATCACTATGTATTTTAACTAGAAAAATATTATTTTAAAATAACAATTTTAAATGGCGATTTTACAGTAAATTGTACATATTTCGCAAAAACTTTTCATACAAATATAAATTCAGAAACCTTCAGTTGTGAATAAGGTAATGAGTTCCGAAAGCGTTTTCTTGTTTTATGGGTCCTAAAATAATTAGATTACAAAAGTCGTTCCATTCTGAAAATAATTGTGTGATATTATTTCATTTTATTATATTTCAAAATAACTGCATATATATATATATATATATATATATATATAAAATTAAAATAGACTTACATAACGCGAATCGGTTGGTTATGAAAACTGTGTAGAATCTACACAAAGAGGATTCATACTTAATTGATTTACATGCATGGTTCAGATTTAGTTATTACTTCATAGACTGAATGGGACATCCAGATTTTCAAGAGCTTCGTAGTTTGCACGAGGTGAAAATAAGATTTTTTTACGTATCAAGAGTTGAACTTCAGAGTGAATTTTTAAGTAGAGAATGGGAATAAGTTGTCAGTTTGCATTTAGATGTTGTCGGCGATATTAGGTCAGCAGTTGCGCTGCATCCAGAAATGGGGGAATAGTTTTATCCGTTATAAATGTCGGCTTGGATAATTGAGGGAGGAGGAGAGACAAGGCAGCAATTTAAGTAATTGCGAAATCACTAATTTGAACTTCATTGGTCTTCATCAATCATTATTTTTGTTTGTTTCTGTATTCATTAATTATTTGAGGAGAGGAGCGATCTAGGAGTGCGGGGTTGGAAAAGGATGATGTCATTTAGTGGACAATTGAGGTCTTATTGTCAGCGTGCAGGCTTTTCTCAATTTTCGATTTGCATGTTGTCGGCCATATTAGAACGGCAACTTGGCTAGCATCCAGCAAACGAAGAAGTGCTTTAACTGTGTTACCAATATCTGCTTATTAAACAATACAAGTGAGGAGATGGGACAAGGCATCTTTCAAACAGACTGTTACAAATAAATAGTGCAACCAGTATCACCATACTAGAACTTTACACTTCCAAATAATTTGCTTGATCTTCAACCATCTTCACTAACTGTAGTTTGTTTTGTTTTGTTTGTGTATACTATCACCAGTTAGGATTCTGTTGCACGGTATGATGTCCCGCTGACAAATTGCGAACATTAACAAATATTCATACATTTTAGTGGTAGAGCAATTTGGTTCTATTTCACTGAAGTAGCGTGCCAATGCAAGTACGTCGTTTGTGCGCCCATAAATCGAGAGTGCCACTCAAAACTCAGCCTTCGGTCTGAAGCTTGATCAGTACTAGTACAAGCCTGCCGAAGCAAACACGTAATCAAAAACCATTTCAGGTTTCTCGACATACGAGGTCTGTTCAGAAAGTATCGGCAAATATACAATGATTAATTTTGTGGTATGGACTCCGAATCCTCTTCAAAGTAGGCGTCTTGGTAATGCACACATATCTCCCAGCGGTTCGGTCCCGCTATTGTTGGAAACATTTCTGGAAGGCTTCTTGTGGATTGGTGTTTGGCTTCGAAGTCGCATTTTGCTTAATGTCTTCTTTTGATTGAAATCAAGTTCCTTTCAGCGGCATTTTCAGCTTTTGGCGACATATTATGCATTATCGCTGCTCAAGTCGTTCCGTCGTTTCGCAAAAATTGCAAATCCGACAAGCGCTCACTAGACTAACTCACGCATAGACTGACCGCTAGGCGCTAGCGACGCACGCATTCTGCGGTCGGGAAAAACTTCAAGCATGCGCATGAATGTCCCCTAGACATCCCCACTGAAATTTACCTTCCGTGCTTCCAAAGTTATCGAGCCCTACTTTTTTGCACGTAACAAAATTAGGCTCGATAACTTCCGAACCGTCGTAGGTTTCCTATCCACTTCATATGTGTGCACCTGCACTTTCTCTGCAAATCTCACTACTCTACACGCTTCAATGACTATATCGTCAATCACTTCCTTCACAATGAGTTCCACCTGTAATTCTGAAATTGGACATGTTGCAATTAATGTAATCCCGTACATGTATTAGTATTCAAATACTACCTTCCACTGCCAAAGCAATTATGCTGTCCACGAAGCGCAGTATTCTTACAGGAGCCTCTAATTATAAAGAAAAATAATAATTACAAAATTTATATATAAAATTAAAAAGGAAACGTATAAGCTTACATAATTAGAATATGTTCGTTTATATTGTTTGGTAAATTTTACTTTCTTATACGCGGTAATAAGTAAGTTTTGTATTCATAAAAATATTCAAAAATGAGATTTCAACGGATTAACAAGTTTTGAATCGAATGTGACTATTTTTGGAATGACACCTGTGTGTCTGTCTATGTGTTTGTGAACGCTCTACGGCCATAACTGACAAAAATGTTTATCTTGAAGGAAAAGTATTTGATATCGTAATAATAATAAGCTAAATGATACAATTTCAGAGTATTGCTGTGGAGTATTGATTGAACTGACAGTTTATTAGGGATATATATATTTCTAGTGAAAACTACGTATAAGATAGTCGAGTGCAGGCTATTCCAAATATATTAAATAGTTTTTATCTGCAATGGTATTAAGGTTTGCTTATTTTGATACATTATTTGGGATAATTCCTGATAGTATACCACATATAAAATTATATAGAAAATAAAATAATTCTTCGAAAATAATAAAATGTATAAATTTGGATTATCGATAAAATGTTAGTTTTTGATAATATTGTATAATAATGCTTGCTAAGAAAAAGGAAGTGTTTGCAAGCGTGGGAAAAGTTGTGCCGAATTATAATTACCTCTCTCCGCGGCGTCGATAATCGTATTCACAACACTTGCCGCTACCTCCACCAGATCCGTTTCTAAATTGAACGTAAAAATAAGTGATTCTGAACCTAAAATACTCTCATACTTAATAGAAGGTACTCCTACTCCTGCTAGAAATGTATCGTGGAAATCATTGGCTGTGCTTTGAATTTTTGTTATTGGATTTCTTGCTCGTCCTTTTTTTCGACTTTAAAATTTTTTCGTTCAAAAATATATGAAACTTTCATAGATAACGCGGAGAGTATGTCTAGGTCACCACTAAACGGGCGAACTCCTATCTAATCAACGGTTTATTATAAAGTGCTATAAATAATAATTGTATTTACTTTCATTTCAGATAAAGAACAAACAAATCGGATTATTTACTGTTGACAAACGTCATAATTCCGTCGACCGTCCGTCGAATCCCAATAAAGTAAATGTTGTCCATCAGTTTGCTATTAGCACAAAATATAAATAAAAAGGGCTGTTTCTAGCAGGAGATTGAGCTATGATGTTTAATGTATATTTACCCTGTGGCGATATCATCGACACCGAAGCTTCTGACGGCGCTGGCGTCGTTGGCCATTCTGAAATAGAAACAAGAAGACATTTTAAAACGAATTACTTTCCTAATTTCGAAAGTGACAAAAAAATTAAAATATATTTATCATCTTTAAGGTTATTATTATTAGCTTGCCGTACGAAATACAGAGGAGCTAAAGCAATCGGTCGTGTGTCTGTAGCATTATCAGATAAAAAAATGCCATTAACAAAAACTGTTTGTTACGTCGCTTAGGTACAAGGCGCTTATGCCTTCAGCTCCACTTATAAGTTATTAAGGAGTCTTAAATTTTGGGACCCTCTATCTAACTCGAGAAGTATAAACTGCAATCAGATTCAATTAGGATGCCAAATAATATGTGTAGCAAGTTAGTATGTAGATATTTTTGGATTTAATGCGACGAGACACACTATTTTTGTTGATGAAACCCTTTGATTCGAGAATACTACAGATACATGACCGATTGCTTTAGCTCTTATTATTATATTTTGTTTCCCTGTCAAACAAGTTTGTCAGGCATGGGTCATACAATTTATTAAATATAATCCTCATACAGGTGTTTTGTGGCAACATAAATAAGATATATTAGATTTTCCGTAGCAGTTTTCACGTAATTGATACATTCCTTGAAGAAACTTTTCAAACAAATGTTGTGCGAAATATGTATATCTTTCATTATGAGTTTAACTATTTTTGCTATAATCGCAGCCGTTCTAGTAATATTGAAGACAGAACAAGAAATATACTGAAATTCTAGTTTATTTACCTATGGTCTCCAAGGAGCTCATGGAAGCGTGACGTGACGTTCGCGGGGTTTCTAGAACAAAAAGAAAAAGCTTATTGCAGTCATTTTATTTGGAATTTAGTCCATGGCCTGTCTTCAAGTGCTAGTGCGTTTGCGCATGACCTGACTTCAAGACAGAGATTTGTGTCTTAAAGTGCGGTCACGTAGTAGTCGTTACCAATTTAAAATATAACCATGAAAATACAATTGCCAGATTACAAATATATTTATTATTTATTCAATGCGTTATTCAATGAATTTCAAGGTACAAAATTTGTTAGTATATGACGCATATATATTTTTATTTTATTTCATAGAAACACAATCAACTAACTGAAACAATAAATGACCTCAAATAAACATTATTTTGATATTGCGAACTGTTGCCAACACAAGAATAAATATGTTAATATAGATTGCAACACTAGCGATTTGAATATCACGAAGATAAACGAACTTCAAGCTAACTTAAAGTGAGCCTGTCTTAAATACTTGGTGTGAGAAGGGCCTAAGCGCAGTAAAGTGGGACTAGGAAAAGTTTTCGTTTTATAAATCAGCCTCTATTCAAGTAGGCCGTCTCGTCTCGACTTTGTTACTGATTGCAGTTTCAGCAAGGAAAAATTAAATCTCTTATCGGTAAAATAATAGCAACATTTTATAATTTTTATTGTCTTTAATGACATTGACTCCGACTCCGATTTTGACACCAATCATCAGTAGCGAGATTGGTGGTAACTATTTTGTTAAGGTTCCATCCGCAGTTCTCTTGGCTTGAAACGTGAAACATCACATAATTTAGGAGTGGTAAATTAGAGCTGTTCCCGTCAAGCGTCAAGCGTCAAGAGAACTTTGAAGGCAGCCAGCAGCCATACAGGAATTCCAAATATAATCACTTCTTCCACACATGGTTTAATCACGTACAGTGAAAGCAAGGGATGATCGGCGAGCAAAAAGCAGTGGTAACAGTAAAATGGATATATTAAATGGCGACTTGTTAGTAAATGGTACTTATTTCGAAAAATATATTTAAATAAATGTTACTAGAAATGTACATTTTGGCTCTAACGTGTGCAGAAGCACACAGCAATAATTCTGAAAATAAATTGTTTCGTTTTAGAAATGATCAAAACGTGTATTTCCTTAAAAATCTTGAGTTCAAAAATATTCATGATTGCAATACTTCCATATATACATTTGTATATGAAAGAAAATACATTCAATTTACAATTATACAAGATAAATAATAATTATGTCTTAGATAAAATCTTAAATATTTTTCTAAAATTTTCTTTCATCGAAAGATATAAGAATGGAAAAACATTTCAGCAAAATAAAACTATGTATGTATATATTTATATATATAATATACCGTCCAGAATCCCTCCACTTCCTTCTTCTGCTTTACAGCAGCACGTAATCCAGTGCAGCATCCGTTTGAAAAATCCCATGTCAGTTTGTAAGTATGTAAATCGTTTTATAAGAAAACTATATCTATGGAAACGCACGTCTCTATTGTTTAGTATTATTGAAAACAAGCTTTATTAGTAATATATGCAATGCGATGCGAGCACTGAAATTCATACTATTTTAAATAAAAATGAGGAGTGACCTGCACTCGACTTTCTTTTACGTAGTGTTCATTACAAATATATATCCCAACCAAACTGTTAAGAAATACCAATAGTCCACAGTAATATCCTGAAATTGTACCATTTAGCTTATAATTTGATTACGTTATCAAATACAGTTTCTACAATATGAAACACAGATGTTGATTCTTTGAAATTCACCTTATAAACATATTCAAATATAAGTTTTAATACGTACTATTTCTTAAAATATATTTCAATATTTATCTGCAATAACCATAAGCACGTTCTCAGTCAATCAATTTGTGTTAATCAGTGCAAAATTATTTCTATTTTGTTTATTTGTCAATTTTTTTCAGGCATAGCGCACAGTATTTCTTAAAGAAATATCTCACAAATGTATAACTATGGCAACATAAATAAGATATTTAAGATTTTCCGTAGCAGTTTTCTCGTAACTGGTACATTTATTGTAGAAACTTTTCAAATAAATGTTGTGGGAAATATTAATATCTTTTATTATAATCATAATTATTTTTGTCATAAGTGCAGCCGTTCTAGTGATATTGGAGATAGAACATAGGAGGTGCACATCTAGACCATATACCAGTCTTAAGTTAGAAGTTTCACAATTCTACGTTCGACAGTTTTGGCTCTAGAGCGTTCACTGACACACACACAGACGACATTCTGAAATAGTCACATTCGATTCAGGGAAGCTTAAAACGTGTATATCCGGTGTGTATATTACAAGACTTACTTATTACTTCGTATATGAAAGTAAAAAGGAAACAGGAGTAGAAGTTGTTATATATCTGTTCAGTGAATGTTTTAATTTTATTATTTATTTAGAAAATCAATTTTAGCTCGTCGTACGATAGTGCAAGACATCTATAGTATTTGGTTGTGTGTCTGTAATATGCTCGGATCAAAAAAGAAATCTTAACAAATACGTCTCATCTTGTCGCCCTGAATCCAAGAATATTCATAACTCATGTCCTCGGTCGGTCGTAAGACCTGATACTGTCACCGCATTTCTCCGAAGGTACCGGACCGATTATACTGAATATTTGTATAAAAAAATAAATATATTTTAAATACAAATACTTTTTGACAAGATTTTGTACGCGTAAAATGCGTCGAACGTTGCGAGCAGTGGTTCTTTATTATTACGGCCTTTTGGTTAACAATTTGAAAAAATTATATAAATATAAAAAGTCTTACATTTAATTTGAGATTATATTGATAATTTTTTTTAAGTGCATATTTTAAAATTCAACATTATAATATTTACTAATTTTTTTCGAGCTTTTGGTTAACAAAATGAAAAAATCTTGTAAACATAAAATATCATAGAATTTTTAGTAAAATTCTTAAATGCTTCAATTATTTTTATAAGGGCAGTATTAAGGGGGACTCTAAATTTTGGGGCCCTATAACTCGGGAAGTATACCGGCGATTGGATATATAGTGCGAGCGGATTCAAATAGGATGCCAAATAATATGTGTACAACATTTATATTAAATTGATAAAAAAAAATTTAGTGCATATTTTAAAATTCAAAATTATAATATATTATGGCCTTTGGGTTGACAGTATGCAAAAATCTTGAAGACATAAAATATCTTAGAATTTCTTGTTCCATTAAGTGAGGCTCCAAATATAAATTTATATTATGTATTTATATTTTTATTTTCATGTCTCATCGTCCTGAATCCAAAAGTATATAACTTATATACTTGGATGTTATTCGCTCACTCGTTAGACTAAATTGGTGACCTCTATTCCTCTGCAGTTACAAAAGCGATTAGAACATAATTTGCTACACATAATACATGCTGGCTTATCTTAGTTTGCTCGCACTTAAAATCTAATACTTCTCGAGTTATACATATAACATATATACTTTGGTGGGTTTCCAGATATTCAAAAATCAATATGTATTTTAACTAGAAAAATTTGCTTTTAAAATAACAATTTTAAATGGCGATTTTACAGTAAATTGTATATATTTCGCAAAATCTTTTCAAACAAATATAAATTCAGAACTAAATATATTTATTTATTATGTTTTACATTTTTTCTCTAACTTATATATATATATATAACAGATATTCAAAATCCACTATGTATATTAACTAGAAAAATATTCTTTTAATATAACAATTTTTAATGGCGATTTTACAGTAAATTGTACATATTTCGCAAAAACTTTTCCAACAAATATAAATTCAGAACTAAATATATTTATTTATTATGTTTTACATTTTTTCTCTAACTTATGTGGGTATCCAGATATTAAAAAATCAATATGTATTTTAACTAGAAAAATTTTCTTTTAAAAAAACAATTTTGAATGGCGATTTTACAGTAAATTGTACATATTTCGCAAAAACCTTTCAAACAAATATAAATTCAGAACTAAATATATTTATTTATTATGTTTTACATTTTTTCTCAAAATTAAATATATAACAGATATTCAGAAATCACTATGTATTTTAACTAGAAAAATATTATTTTAAAATAACAATTTTAAATGGCGATTTTACAGTAAATTGTACATATTTCGCAAAAACTTTTCATACAAATATAAATTCAGATCTAAATATATTTATTTATTATGTTTTACATTTTTTCTCTAACTTATGTGGGTTTCCAGATATTAAAAAATCAATATGTATTTTAACTAGAAAAATGTTCTTTTAAAATAACAATTTTAAATGGCGATTTTACAGTAAATTGTACATATTTCGCAAAAACCTTTCAAACAAATATAAATTCAGAACTAAATATATTTATTTATTATGTTTCAAATTTTTTCTCTAACTTATGTTGGTTTCCAGATATTCAAAAATCAATATGTATTTGAACTAGAAAAATGTTTTTTTAAAATAACAATTTTGAATGGCGATTTTACAGTAAATTGTACATATTTCGCAAAAACCTTTCAAACAAATATAAATTCAGAACTAAATATATTTATTTATTATGTTTTACATTTTTTTTCTAACTTATGTGGGTTTCCAGATATTCAAAAACCAATATGTATTTTAACTAGAAAAATGTTCTTTTAAAATAACAATTTTAAATGGCGATTTTACAGTAAATTGTATTTATTTCGCAAAAACCTTTCAAACAAATATAAATTCAGAACTAAATATATTTATTTATTATGTTTTACATTTTTTCTCTAACTTATGTGGGTTTCCAGATATTCAAAAATCAATATGTATTTTAACTAGAAAAATTTTCTATTAAAATCACAATTTTAAATGCCGATTTTAAAGTAAATTGTACATATTTCTCAAAGACTTTTCAAATAAATATAAATTCAGAACTAAATATATTTATTTATTATGTTTTACATTTTTTCTCTAACTTATGTGGAGTTCCAGATATTCAAAAATCACAATGTATTTAAACTAGAAAAATATTCTTTTAAAATAACAATTTTAAATGCCGATTTTACAGTAAATTGTACATATTTCGCAAAAACTTTTCAAACAAATATAAATTCAGAACTAAATATATTTATTTATTATGTTTTACATTTTTTCTCTAACTTATATATATAACAGATATTCAGAAATCACTATGTATTTTAACTAAAAAAAATATTCTTTTAAAATAACAATTTTAAATGGCGATTTTACAGTAAATTGTACATATTTCGCAAAAACTTTTCAAACAAATATAAATTCAGAATTAAATGTATTTATTTATTATGTTTTACATTTTTTCTCACTTATGTGGGTTTCCAGATATTCAAAAATCAATATGTATTTGAACTAGAAAAATGTTCTTTTAAAATAACAATTTTAAATGGCAATTTTACAGTAAATTGTACATATTTCGCAAAAACCTTTTAAACAAATATAAATTCAGAACTAGATATATTTATTCATTATGTGTTACATTTTTTCTCTAACTTATGTGGGTTTCCAGATATTCAGAAATCAATATGTATTTTAACTAGAAAAATGTTCTTTTAAAATAACAATTTTAAATGGCGATTTTACAGTAAATTGTACATATTTCGCAAAAACTTTTCAAACAAATATAAATTTAGAACTAAATATATTTATTTATTATGTTTTACATTTTTTCTCTAACTTATATATATAACACATATTCAAAAATCACTATGTATTTTAACTAGAAAAATATTCTTTTAAATTGACAATTTTAAATGGCGATTTTACAGTAAATTGTACATATTTCGCAAAAACCTTTCAAACAAATATAAATTCAGAACTAAATATATTTATTTATTATGTTTTACATTTTTTCTCTAACTTATGTGGAGTTCCAGATATTCAAAAATCACAATGTATTTAAACTAGAAAAATATTCTTTTAAAATAACAATTTTAAATGGCGATTTTTCAGTAAATTGTACATATTTCGCAAAAACTTTTCAAACAAATATAAATTCAGAACTTAATATATTTATTTATTATGTAACAACAACTACAACTACAACTACAACTACAACTACAACTACAACTACAACTACAACTACAACTACAACTACAACTACAACTACAACTACAACTACAACTACAACTACAACTACAACTACAACTACAACTACAACTACAACTACAACTACAACTACAACTACAACTACAACTACAACTACAACTACAACTACAACTACAACTACAACTACAACTACAACTACAACTACAACTACAACTACAACTACAACTACAACTACAACTACAACTACAACTACAACTACAACTACAACTACAACTACAACTACAACTACAACTACAACTACAACTACAACTACAACTACAACTACAACTACAACTACAACTACAACTACAACTACAACTACAACTACAACTACAACTACAACTACAACTACAACTACAACTACAACTACAACTACAACTACAACTACAACTACAACTACAACTACAACTACAACTACAACTACAACTACAACTACAACTACAACTACAACTACAACTACAACTACAACTACAACTACAACTACAACTACAACTACAACTACAACTACAACTACAACTACAACTACAACTACAACTACAACTACAACTACAACTACAACTACAACTACAACTACAACTACAACTACAACTACAACTACAACTACAACTACAACTACAACTACAACTACAACTACAACAACAACTACAACTACAACTACAACTACAACTACAACTACAGCTACAACTACAACTACAACTACAACTACAACTACAACTACAACTACAACTGCAACTACAACTACAACTACAACTACAACTACAACTACAACTACAACTACAACTACAACTACAACTACAACTACAACTACAACTACAACTACAACTACAACTACAACTACAACTACAACTACAACAACAACTACAACTACAACTACAACTACAACTACAACTACAACTACAACTTCAACTACAACTACTACTACTACTACAACTACAACTACAACTACAACTACAACTACAACTACAACTACAACTACAACTACAACTACAACTACAACTACAACTACAACTACAACTACAGCTACAACTACAACTACAACTACAACTACAACTACAACTACAACTACAACTGCAACTACAACTACAACTACAACTACAACTACAACTACAACTACAACTACAACTACAACTACAACTACAACTACAACTACAACTACAACTACAACTACAACTACAACTACAACTACAACTACAACTACAACTACAACTACAACTACAACAACAACTACAACTACAACTACAACTACAACTACAACTACAACTACAACTACAACTTCAACTACAACTACTACTACTACTACAACTACAACTACAACTACAACTACAACTACAACTACAACTACAACTACAACTACAACTACAACTACAACTACAACTACAACTACAACTACAACTACAACTACAACTACAACTACAACTACAACTACAACTACAACTACAACTACAACTACAACTACAACTACAACTACAACTACAACTACAACTACAACTACAACTACAACTACAACTACAACTACAACTACAACTACAACTACAACTACAACTACAACTACAACTACAACTACAACTACAACTACAACTACAACTACAACTACAACTACAACTACAACTACAACTACAACTACAACTACAACTACAACTACAACTACAACTACAACTACAACTACAACTACAACTACAACTACAACTACAACTACAACTACAACTACAACTACAACTACAATTACAACTACAACTACAACTACAACTACAACTACAACTACAACTACAACTACAACTACAACTACAACTACAACTACAACTACAACTACAACTACAACTACAACTACAACTACAACTACAACTACAACTACAATATAAATCAGCCTCTATTCAAGTAGGCCGTCTCGTCTCGACTTTGTTACTGATTGCAGTTTCAGCAAGGAAAAATTAAATCTCTTATCGGTAAAATAATAGCAACATTTTATAATTTTTATTGTCTTTAATGACATTGACTCCGACTCCGATTTTGACACCAATCATCAGTAGCGAGATTGGTGGTAACTATTTTGTTAAGGTTCCATCCGCAGTTCTCTTGGCTTGAAACGTGAAACATCACATAATTTAGGAGTGGTAAATTAGAGCTGTTCCCGTCAAGCGTCAAGCGTCAAGAGAACTTTGAAGGCAGCCAGCAGCCATACAGGAATTCCAAATATAATCACTTCTTCCACACATGGTTTAATCACGTACAGTGAAAGCAAGGGATGATCGGCGAGCAAAAAGCAGTGGTAACAGTAAAATGGATATATTAAATGGCGACTTGTTAGTAAATGGTACTTATTTCGAAAAATATATTTAAATAAATGTTACTAGAAATGTACATTTTGGCTCTAACGTGTGCAGAAGCACACAGCAATAATTCTGAAAATAAATTGTTTCGTTTTAGAAATGATCAGAACGTGTATTTCCTTAAAAATCTTGAGTTCAAAAATATTCATGATTGCAATACTTCCATATATACATTTGTATATGAAAGAAAATACATTCAATTTACAATTATACAAGATAAATAATAATTATGTCTTAGATAAAATCTTAAATATTTTTCTAAAATTTTCTTTCATCGAATGATATAAGAATGGAAAAACATTTCAGCAAAATAAAACTATGTATGTATATATTTATATATATAATATACCGTCCAGAATCCCTCCACTTCCTTCTTCTGCTTTACAGCAGGACGTAATCCAGTGCAGCATCCGTTTGAAAAATCCCATGTCAGTTTGTAAGTATGTAAATCGTTTTATAAGAAAACTATATCTATGGAAACGCACGTCTCTATTGTTTAGTATTATTGAAAACAAGCTTTATTAGTAATATATGCAATGCGATGCGAGCACTGAAATTCATACTATTTTAAATAAAAATGAGGAGTGACCTGCACTCGACTTTCTTTTACGTAGTGTTCATTACAAATATATATCCCAACCAAACTGTTAAGAAATACCAATAGTCCACAGTAATATCCTGAAATTGTACCATTTAGCTTATAATTTGATTACGTTATCAAATACAGTTTCTACAATATGAAACACAAATGTTGATTCTTTGAAATTCACCTTATAAACATATTCAAATATAAGTTTTAATACGTACTATTTCTTAAAATATATTTCAATATTTATCTGCAATAACCATAAGCACGTTCTCAGTCAATCAATTTGTGTTAATCAGTGCAAAATTATTTCTATTTTGTTTATTTGTCAATTTTTTTCAGGCATAGCGCACTTAAAGAATTATCTCACAAATGTATAACTTTGGCAACATAAATAAGATATTTAAGATATTCCGTAGCAGTTTTCTCGTAACTGGTACATTTATTGTAGAAACTTTTCAAATAAATGTTGTGGGAAATATTAATATCTTTTATTATAAACATAATTATTTTTGTCATAAGTGCAGCCGTTCTAGTGATATTGGAGATAGAACATAGGAGGTGCACATCTAGACCATATACCAGTCTTAAGTTAGAAGTTTCACAATTCTACGTTCGACAGTTTTGGCTCTAGAGCGTTCACTGACACACACACAGACGACATTCTGAAATAGTCACATTCGATTCAGGGAAGCTTAAAACGTGTATATCCGGTGTGTATATTACAAGACTTACTTATTACTTCATATATGAAAGTAAAAAGGAAACAGGAGTAGAAGTTGTTATATATCTGTTCAGTGAATGTTTTAATTTTATTATTTATTTAGAAAATCAATTTTAGCTCGTCGTACGATAGTGCAAGACATCTATAGTATTTGGTTGTGTGTCTGTAATATGCTCGGATCAAAAAAGAAAATCTTAACAAATACGTCTCATCTTGTCGCCCTGAATCCAAGAATATTCATAACTCATGTCCTCGGTCGGTCGTAAGACCTGATACTGTCACCGCATTTCTCCGAAGGTACCGGACCGATTATACTGAATATTTGTATAAAAAAATAAATATATTTTAAATAAAAATACTTTTTGACAAAATTTTGTACGCGTAAAACGCGTCGAACGTTGCGAGCAGTGCTTCTTTATTATTACGGCCTTTTAGTTTGAAAAAATTATATAAATATAAAAAGTCTTACATTTAATTTGAGATTATATTGATAATTTTTTTTAAGTGCATATCTTAAAATTCAAAATTATAATATTTTATGGCCTTTGGGTTGACAGTATGCAAAAATCTTGAAGACATAAAATATTTTAGAATTTCTTGTTCCATTAAATGGGGCTCCAAATATAAATTTATATTATGTATTTATATTTTTATTTTCTTGTCTCATCGTCCTGAATCCATATAACTTATATACTTGGATGTTATTCGCTCACTCGTTAGACTAAATTGGTGACCTCTATTCCTCTGCAGTTACAAAAGCGATTAGAACATAATTTGCTACACATAATACATGCTGGCCTATCTGAGTTTGCTCGCACTTAAAATCTAATACTTCTCGAGTTATACATATAACATATATACTTTAGTGGGTTTCCAGATATTCAAAAATCAATATGTATTTTATCTAGAAAAATTTGCTTTTAAAATAACAATTTTAAATGCCGATTTTACAGTAAAATGTATATATTTCGCAAAATCTTTTCAAACAAATATAAATTCAGAACTAAATATATTTGTTTATTATGTTTTACATTTTTTCTCTAACTTATATATATATAACAGATATTCAAAATCCACTATGTATATTAACTAGAAAAATATTCTTTTAATATAACAATTTTTAATGGCGATTTTACAGTAAATTGTACATATTTCGCAAAAACTTTTCAAACAAATATAAATTCAGAACTAAATATATTTATTTATTATGTTTTACATTTTTTCTCTAACTTATGTGGGTTTCCAGATATTCAAAAATCAATATGTATTTTAACTAGAAAAATGTTCTTTTAAAAAAACAATTTTGAATGGCGATTTTACAGTAAATTGTACATATTTCGCAAAAACCTTTCAAACAAATATAAATTCAGAACTAAATATATTTATTTATTATGTTTTACATTTTTTTTCTCACTTATGTGGGTTTCCAGATATTCAAAAATCAATATGAATTTTAACTAGAAAAATGTTCTTTTAAAATAACAATTTTAAATGGCGATTTTACAGTAAATTGTATTTATTTCGCAAAAACCTTTCAAACAAATATAAATTCAGAACTAAATATATTTATTTATTATGTTTTACATTTTTTCTCTAACTTATGTGGATTTCCAGATATTCAAAAATCAATATGTATTTTAACTAAAAAAATATTCTTTTAAAATCACAATTTTAAATGCCGATTTTACAGAAAATTGTACATATTTCTCAAAATCTTTTCAAACAAATATAAATTCAGAAAAAAATATATTTATTTATTATGTTTTACATTTTTTCTCTAACTTATGTGGGTTTCCAGATATTCAAAAATCAATATGTATTTTAACTAGAAAAATGTTCTTTTAATATAACAATTTTAAATGGCGATTTTACAGTAACTTGTACATATTTCGCAAAAACCACTCAAACAAATATAAATTCAGAACTAAATATATTTATTTATTATGTTTTTAATTTTTTCTCTAACTTATATATATAACAGATATTCAAAAAGCACTATGTATTTTAACTAGAAAAATATACTTTTAAAATAACAATTTTTAATGGCGATTTTACAGTAAATTGTACATATTTCGCAAAAACCTTTTAAACAAATATAAATTCAGAACTAGATATATTTATTTAATATGTTTTACATTTTTTCTCTAACTTATTTGGGTTTTCAGATATTCAAAAATCATTATGTATTTTAACTAGAAAATTGTTCTTTTAAAATAACAATTTTTAATGCCGTTTTTACAGTAAATTGTACATATTTCGCAAAAACTTTTCAAACAAATATAAATTCAGAACTAAATATATTTATTTATTATGTTTTACATTTTTTCTCTAACTTATGTGGGTTTCCAGATATTCAAAAATCAATATGTATTTAACTAGAAAAATGTTCTTTTAAAATAACAATTTTGAATGGCGATTTTACAGTAAATTGTACATATATCGCAAAAACCTTTCAAACAAATATAAATTCAGAACTAAATATATTTATTTATTATGTTTTACATTTTTTCTCTAACTTATATATATAACAGATATTCAGAAATCACTATGTATTTTAATTAGAAAAATATTCTTTTAAAATAACAATTTTAAATGGCAATTTTACAGTAAATTGTACTTATTTCGCAAAAACTTTTCAAACAAATATAAATTTAGAACTAAATATATTTATTCATTATGTTTTACATTTTTTCTCTAACTTATGTGGGTTTCCAGATATTCAAAAATCAATATGTATTTTAACAAGAAAAATGTTCTTTTAAAATAACAATTTTGAATGGCGATTTTACAGTAAATTGTACATATATCGCAAAAACCTTTCAAACAAATATAAATTCAGAACTAAATAAATTTATTTATTATGTTTTACATTTTTTCTGTAACTTCTATATATATAACAGATATTCAGAAATCACTATGTATTTTAATTAGAAAAATATTCTTTTAAAATAACAATTTTAACTGGCAATTTTACAGTAAATTGTACATATTTCGCAAAAACTTTTCAAACAAATATAAATTTAGAACTAAATATATTTATTCATTATGTTTTACATTTTTTCTCTAACTTATGTGGGTTTCCAGATATTCAAAAATCAATATGTTTTAACTAGAAAAATGTTCTTTTAAAATAACATTTTTGAATGGCGATTTTACTGTAAATTGTACATATTTCACAAAAACCTTTCAAACAAATATAAATTCAGAACTAAATATATTTATTTAATATGTTTTACATTTTTTCTCTAACTTATGTGGGTTTCCAGATATTCAAAAATCAATATGTATTTTAACTAGAAAAATGTTCTATTAAAATAACAATTTTAAATGGCGATTTTACAGTAAATTGTACATATTTCGCAAAAACCTTTCAAACAAATATAAATTCAGAACTAAATATATTTATTTATTATATTTTACATTTTTTCTCTAACTTATATATATAACACATATTCAAAAATCACTAGGTATTTTAACTAGAAAAATATTCTTTTAAATTGACAATTTTAAATGGCGATTTTACAGTAAATTGTACATAATTCGCAAAAACATTTCAAACAAATTTTAATTCAGAACTAAATATATTTATTAATTATGTTTTACATTTTTTCTCTAACTTATGTGGGTTTCCAGATATTCAAAAATCAATATGTATTTTAACTAGAAAAATGTTCTTTTAAAATAACAATTTTAAATGGCAATTTTACAGTAAATTGTACATATTTCTCAAAAACCTTTCAAACAAATATAAATTCTGAACTAAATATATTTATTTATTATGTTTTACATTTTTTCTCTAACTTATGTGGGTTTCCAGATACTCAAAAATCAATATGTATTTTAACTAGAAAAATGTTCTTTTAAAATAACAATTTTAAATGGCGATTTTACAGTAAATTGTATATATAAAAATTTTTTTGATGATATTTCTTATATCCTATCTTGTTAAGGATAGAATTGATAAAAAGAAGCCATATATATATATTTTTATTTTTTTACTGTGGTACTTGTTATAAATTACTGAACATGAAACATTCTTAAATCGAGGAAATAAAATATTTTCTATGTGAAATACAAAACGCTATAACTTTTTTAATAATGAACGGATTTTTTAAAATGAAGCAGATTTAGATAATTACAACCCCCTATTTGAAGAGAAAAAATTAAAATGTATACTTTATGAAACTGATTCTACACTACAGTATCAAACATGGCGACATATATTTTTTTCTATTTTCATTTCTTCTATGGAATAGAAGTGAGTTAGCGCTGCGAGGCGCCTCTCCAATTTTTCTTTCAATAAATACTAGAAGTATTAATAAAGGACGGTGTATTGAAACAAAATCCACCTTTTGACCGCTACTACTAAATATTTACATTTTAAGTGAGCGCGCGCAATAGTCGTAAGGCGTTACACAGGTTACCCTGAGCAACTAATATCTCCCTATGAACAATCTCTCACTATGCAATTTAGTTATTTCTACATTTATTTGTTATATTCATATAATCCTACCTGATTTTATTTTATATTATGCTATTTACGTGAATGAGGGAATTTATTTCTAGAAAATGTAGCCGTCAAACAACAAATGAAGATTTACTTCATAATTTTCTTTTCACCTCTGATCCATACATAACAAGTTTAAGACATAAGTTAATAATTAATAAAGATAGTTTAAGTGACGATGCAATACATTCTTATTAAGTTAAATTTTATTAAAATTGTTAAATCTTTAGTTATAATTTGTATATATATGTATGTTGTTCTAATGTTTAATTATTAAAAATGTATTGACTAATTGTTATATAATGTATTTACAATGTTTTTATTTTTTAACAATAGTAAATATAGTATTTAAAAGTATGTAATTTTATAATAACTCATGTCAGGGCTTGTAAAATATGTAAATTTCGTATTTATATATTAAGTCAATGTTTAAATTATATACGTGCATACATATACATCATCATAAAATTAATTAAAATAAAATAAGTACGGTATAGATCGTGTAATTCCGTAAAATATTGCTTTTTTCTTCTTTTCTATTTTTTTAAACCAAGTATGAAACATATAGAAACAATTAAAAATATACATATTCTTGCAAATTTAATACAGATTAAGATGCAAAAAAAAAATAAAAAATCTATCTCTTATAATAAAATAGTTGTGTGCCCGTGGCCACCAATTCATCGATTGGGACCACTGTGCGTCGTAAGACCTGAGTTTGTGTCCGCAACTCGTCTGAAGGTACCAAGCCGATTTTGATGAAATTTGGTATACATATAATTTCTATGCCCGTGATGTTCCCGTCGCATTTTAAATACAATCGTCTATACAGAACCGGCGTTATAGGCCCCCAAAATTTGAAACCCACCTAAATACTGCCCATAGTCAACTTTTAAAAATTTTATAAATTTTTTCTCAACATTCTAAGATATTTTATGTGATTAAAGTTTTTTCAAATTGTGAGCCCATAGGCTTAAATAAAATAATATATATATATATTTTGAAGTATATCAGACATCGACCGCCATCTAATAGTATAATGAAGAAGTTATGTTTATGTGACAGTAATTTGTTTGGTTATATTTTCCAATGTATAAACCATTTGCTTCTGTGTTTTAATTAATAAAATTAGGAAATGTTCATCAAATAACTATCAATATCCTTGGCAAATCACGAAACGAACGATATTAACGTTACCCATGTGGATGTGTGCAATTTTAAATGTGGGGTTTTTGGAAATTAAAACTGTTATGGTACAGGAATAAATAAATGTCGGGATCATAATTGGTTAGATTGGTTCAATGGGCAATGTGAGTATAATGTCGATGATTTAGAATTATATATGTAAACTTAGAAATTTATTAATTTCATATTAAATGCCGATGAAATATCATAACAACAATAAATTTTGTACTATAATAATTGCTATCGCTTTTAGTTTTGTATTTATTCATGTGACCGCGCTCGCAAGAACGGCGAGCTGATAGCACTGCTTGTTTATTCTTCTATTTTCACTAATATAAATTGTATCTTGTAGTAGTTGATCATTCTTTCCAGTATTTAATTGTTGGAATCTAATAATGATAAATTAATAGTAAGTAGACAATTCGAATATCGACATAATAAAATTTACCATAATAAATAACCTAGGTACCTTCAGTTGTGAATAAGGTAATGAGTTCCGAAAGCGTTTTCTTGTTTTATGGGTCCTAAAATAATTAGTTTACAAAAGTCGTTCCATTCTGAAAATAATTGTGTGATATTATTTCATTCTATTATATTTCAAAATAACTGCATATATATATATATATATATATATATATATATATATATATATATATATAAAATTAAAATAGACTTACATAACGCGAATCGGTTGGTTATGAAAACTGTGTAGAATCTACACAAAGAGGATTCATACTTAATTGATTTACATGCATGGTTCAGATTTAGTTATTACTTCATAGACTGAATGGGACATCCAGATTTTCAGGAACTTCGTAGTTTGCACGAGGTGAAAATAAGATTTTTTTACGTATCAAGAGTTGAACTTCAGAGTGAATTTTTAAGTAGAGAATGGGAATAAGTTGTCAGTTTGCATTTAGATGTTGTCGGCGATATTAGGTCAGCAGTTGCGGTGCATCCAGAAATGGGGGAATAGTTTTATCCGTTATAAATGTCGGCTTGGATAATTGAGGGAGGAGGAGAGACAAGGCAGCAATTTAAGTAATTGCGAAATCACTAATTTGAACTTCATTGGTCTTCATCAATCATTATTTTTGTTTGTTTCTGTATTCATTAATTATTTGAGGAGAGGAGCGATCTAGGAGTGCGGGGTTGGAAAAGGATGATGTCATTTAGTGGACAATTGAGGTCTTATTGTCAGCGTGCAGGCTTTTCTCAATTTTCGATTTGCATGTTGTCGGCCATATTAGAACGGCAACTTGGCTAGCATCCAGCAAACGAAGAAGTGCTTTAACTGTGTTACCAATATCTGCTTATTAAACAATACAAGTGAGGAGATGGGACAAGGCATCTTTCAAACAGACTGTTACAAATAAATAGTGCAACCAGTATCACCATACTAGAACTTTACACTTCCAAATAATTTGCTTGATCTTCAACCATCTTCACTAACTGTAGTTTGTTTTGTTTTGTTTGTGTATACTATCACCAGTTAGGATTCTGTTGCACGGTATGATGTCCCGCTGACAAATTGCGAACATTAACAAATATTCATACATTTTAGTGGTAGAGCAATTTGGTTCTATTTCACTGATAAATCGAGAGTGCCACTCAAAACTCAGCCTTCGGTCTGAAGCTTGATCAGTACCAGTACAAGCCTGCCGAAGCAAACACGTAATCAAAAACCATTTCAGGTTTCTCGACATACGAGGTCTGTTCAGAAAGTATCGGCAAATATACAATGATTAATTTTGTGGTATGGACTCCGAATCCTCTTCAAAGTAGGCGTCTTGGTAATGCACACATATCTCCCAGCGGTTCGGTCCCGCTATTGTTGGAAACATTTCTGGAAGGCTTCTTGTGGATTGGTGTTTGGCTTCGAAGTCGCATTTTGCTTAATGTCTTCTTTTGATTGAAATCAAGTTCCTTTCAGCGGCATTTTCAGCTTTTGGCGACATATTATGCATTATTCCATCGTTCCATCGTTTCGCAAAAATTGCAAATCCGACAAGCGCTCACTAGACTAACTCACGCATAGACTGACCGCTAGGCGCTAGCGACGTACGCATTCTGCGGTCGGGAAAAACTTCACGCATGCGCATGAATGTCCCCTAGACATCCCCACTGAAATTTAACTTCCGTGCTTCCAAAGTTATCGAGCCCTACTTTTTTGCACGTAACAAAATTAGGCTCGATAACTTCCGAACCGTCGTAGGTTTCCTATCCACTTCATATGTGTGCATCTGCACTTTCTCTGCAAATCTCACTACTCTGCACGCTTCAATGACTATATCGTCAATCACTTCCTTCACAATGAGTTCCACCTGTAATTCTGAAATTGGACATGTTGCAATTAATGTAATCCCGTACATGTATTAGTATTCAAATACTACCTTCCACTGCCAAAGCAATTATGCTGTCCACGAAGCGCAGTATTCTTACAGGAGCCTCTAATTATAAAGAAAAATAATAATTACAAAATTTATATATAAAATTAAAAAGGAAACGTATAAGCTTACATAATTAGAATATGTTCGTTTATATTGTTTGGTAAATTTTACTTTCTTATACGCGGTAATAAGTAAGTTTTGTATTCATAAAAATATTCAAAAATGAGATTTCAACGGATTAACAAGTTTTGAATCGAATGTGACTATTTTTGGAATGACACCTGTGTGTCTGTCTATGTGTTTGTGAACGCTCTACGGCCATAACTGACAAAAATGTTTATCTTGAAGGAAAAGTATTTGATATCGTAATAATAATAAGCTAAATGATACAATTTCAGAGTATTGCTGTGGAGTATTGATTGAACTGACAGTTTATTAGGGATATATATATTTCTAGTGAAAACTACGTATAAGATAGTCGAGTGCAGGCTATTCCAAATATATTAAATAGTTTTTATCTGCAATGGTATTAAGGTTTGCTTATTTTGATACATTATTTGGGATAATTCCTGATAGTATACCACATATAAAATTATATAGAAAATAAAATAATTCTTCGAAAATAATAAAATGTATAAATTTGGATTATCGATAAAATGTTAGTTTTTGATAATATTGTATAATAATGCTTGCTAAGAAAAAGGAAGTGTTTGCAAGCGTGGGAAAAGTTGTGCCGAATTATAATTACCTCTCTCCGCGGCGTCGATAATCGTATTCACAACACTTGCCGCTACCTCCACCAGATCCGTTTCTAAATTGAACGTAAAAATAAGTGATTCTGAACCTAAAATACTCTCATACTTAATAGAAGGTACTCCTACTCCTGCTAGAAATGTATCGTGGAAATCATTGGCTGTGCTTTGAATTTTTGTTATTGGATTTCTTGCTCGTCCTTTTTTTCGACTTAAAAATTTTTTCGTTCAAAAATATATGAAACCTTCATAGATAATAGATAACGCGGAGAGTATGTCTAGGTCACCACTAAACGGGCGAACTCCTATCTAATCAACGGTTTATTATAAAGTGCTATAAATAATAATAGTATTTACTTTCATTTCAGATAAAGAACAAACAAATCGGATTATTTACTGTTGACAAACGTCATAATTCCGTCGACCGTCCGTCGAATCCCAATAAAGTAAATGTTGTCCATCAGTTTGCTATTAGCACAAAATATAAATAAAAAGGGCTGTTTCTAGCAGGAGATTGAGCTATGATGTTTAATGTATATTTACCCTGTGGCGATATCATCGACACCGAAGCTTCTGACGGCGCTGGCGTCGTTGGCCATTCTGAAATAGAAACAAGAAGACATTTTAAAACGAATTACTTTCCTAATTTCGAAAGTGACAAAAAAATTAAAATATATTTATCATCTTTAAGGTTATTATTATTAGCTTGCCGTACGAAATACAGAGGAGCTAAAGCAATCGGTCGTGTGTCTGTAGCATTATCAGATAAAAAAATGCCATTAACAAAAACTGTTTGTTACGTCGCTTAGGTACAAGGCGCTTATGCCTTCAGCTCCACTTATAAGTTATTAAGGAGTCTTAAATTTTGGGACCCTCTATCTAACTCGAGAAGTATAAACTGCAATCAGATTCAATTAGGATGCCAAATAATATGTGTAGCAAGTTAGTATGTAGATATTTTTGGATTTAATGCGACGAGACACACTATTTTTGTTGATGAAACCCTTTGATTCGAGAATACTACAGATACACGACCGATTGCTTTAGCTCTTATTATTATATTTTGTTTCCCTGTCAAACAAGTTTGTCAGGCATGGGTCATACAATTTATTAAATATAATCCTCATACAGGTGTTTTGTGGCAACATAAATAAGATATATTAGATTTTCCGTAGCAGTTTTCACGTAATTGATACATTCCTTGAAGAAACTTTTCAAACAAATGTTGTGCGAAATATGTATATCTTTCATTATGAGTTTAACTATTTTTGCTATAATCGCAGCCGTTCTAGTAATATTGAAGACAGAACAAGAAATATACTGAAATTCTAGTTTATTTACCTATGGTCTCCAAGGAGCTCATGGAAGCGTGACGTGACGTTCGCGGGGTTTCTAGAACAAAAAGAAAAAGCTTATTGCAGTCATTTTATTTGGAATCTTCAAGTGCTAGTGCGTTTGCGCATGACCTGACTTCAAGACAGAGATTTGTGTCTTAAAGTGCGGTCACGTAGTAGTCGTTACCAATTTAAAATATAACCATGAAAATACAATTGCCAGATAACAAATATATTTATTATTTATTCAATGCGTTATTCAATGAATTTCAAGGTACAAAATTTGTTAGTATATGACGCATATATATTTTTATTTTATTTCATAGAAACACAATCAACTAACTGAAACAATAAATGACCGATTTGAATATCACGAAGATAAACGAACTTCAAGCTAACTTAAAGTGAGCCTGTCTTAAATACTTGGTGTGAGAAGGGCCTAAGCGCAGTAAAGTGGGACTAGGAAAAGTTTTCGTTTTATAAATCAGCCTCTATTCAAGTAGGCCGTTTCGTCTTGACTTTGTTACTGATTGCAGTTTCAGCAAGGAAAAATTAAATCTCTTATCGGTAAAATAATAGCAACATTTTATAATTTTTATTGTCTTTAATGACATTGACTCCGACTCCGATTTTGACACCAATCATCAGTAGCGAGATTGGTGGTAACTATTTTGTTAAGGTTCCATCCGCAGTTCTCTTGGCTTGAAACGTGAAACATCACATAATTTAGGAGTGGTAAATTAGAGCTGTTCCCGTCAAGCGTCAAGAGAACTTTGAAGGCAGCCAGCAGCCATACAGGAATTCCAAATATAATCACTTCTTCCACACATGGTTTAATCACGTACAGTGAAAGCAAGGGATGATCGGCGAGCAAAAAGCAGTGGTAACAGTAAAATGGATATATTAAATGGCGACTTGTTAGTAAATGGTACTTATTTCGAAAAATATATTTAAATAAATGTTACTAGAAATGTACATTTTGGCTCTAACGTGTGCAGAAGCACACAGCAATAATTCTGAAAATAAATTGTTTCGTTTTAGAAATGATCAAAACGTGTATTTCCTTAAAAATCTTGAGTTCAAAAATATTCATGATTGCAATACTTCCATATATACATTTGTATATGAAAGAAAATACATTCAATTTACAATTATACAAGATAAATAATAATTATGTCTTAGATAAAATCTTAAATATTTTTCTAAAATTTTCTTTCATCGAAAGATATAAGAATGGAAAAACATTTCAGCAAAATAAAACTATGTATGTATATATTTATATATATAATATACCGTCCAGAATCCCTCCACTTCCTTCTTCTGCTTTACAGCAGGACGTAATCCAGTGCAGCATCCGTTTGAAAAATCCCATGTCAGTTTGTAAGTATGTAAATCGTTTTATAAGAAAACTATATCTATGGAAACGCACGTCTCTATTGTTTAGTATTATTGAAAACAAGCTTTATTAGTAATATATGCAATGCGATGCGAGCACTGAAATTCATACTATTTTAAATAAAAATGAGGAGTGACCTGCACTCGACTTTCTTTTACGTAGTGTTCATTACAAATATATATCCCAACCAAACTGTTAAGAAATACCAATAGTCCACAGTAATATCCTGAAATTGTACCATTTAGCTTATAATTTGATTACGTTATCAAATACAGTTTCTACAATATGAAACACAGATGTTGATTCTTTGAAATTCACCTTATAAACATATTCAAATATAAGTTTTAATACGTACTATTTCTTAAAATATATTTCAATATTTATCTGCAATAACCATAAGCACGTTCTCAGTCAATCAATTTGTGTTAATCAGTGCAAAATTATTTCTATTTTGTTTATTTGTCAATTTTTTTCAGGCATAGCGCACACTATTTCTTAAAGAAATATCTCACAAATGTTTATTGTAGAAACTTTTCAAATAAATGTTGTGGGAAATATTAATATCTTTTATTATAAACATAATTATTTTTGTCATAAGTGCAGCCGTTCTAGTGATATTGGAGATAGAACATAGGAGGTGCACATCTAGACCATATACCAGTCTTAAGTTAGAAGTTTCACAATTCTACGTTCGACAGTTTTGGCTCTAGAGCGTTCACTGACACACACACAGACGACATTCTGAAATAGTCACATTCGATTCAGGGAAGCTTAAAACGTGTATATCCGGTGTGTATATTACAAGACTTACTTATTACTTCGTATATGAAAGTAAAAAGGAAACAGGAGTAGAAGTTGTTATATATCTGTTCAGTGAATGTTTTAATTTTATTATTTATTTAGAAAATCAATTTTAGCTCGTCGTACGATAGTGCAAGACATCTATAGTATTTGGTTGTGTGTCTGTAATATGCTCGGATCAAAAAAGAAATCTTAACAAATACGTCTCATCTTGTCGCCCTGAATCCAAGAATATTCATAACTCATGTCCTCGGTCGGTCGTAAGACCTGATACTGTCACCGCATTTCTCCGAAGGTTCCGGACCGATTATACTGAATATTTGTATAAAAAAATAAATATATTTTAAATACAAATACTTTTTGACAAGATTTTGTACGCGTAAAACGCGTCGAACGTTGCGAGCAGTGGTTCTTTATTATTACGGCCTTTTAGTTAACAATTTGAAAAAATTATATAAATATAAAAAGTCTTACATTTAATTTGAGATTATATTGATAATTTTTTTTAAGTGCATATCTTAAAATTCAAAATTATAATATTTTATGGCCTTTGGGTTGACAGTATGCAAAAATCTTGAAGACATAAAATATCTTAGAATTTCTTGTTCCATTAAATGAGGCTCCAAATATAAATTTATATTATGTATTTATATTTTTATTTTCTTGTCTCATCGTCCTGAATCCATATTACTTATATACTTGGATGTTATTCGCTCACTCGTTAGACTAAATTGGTGACCTCTATTCCTCTGCAGTTACAAAAGCGATTAGAACATAATTTGCTACACATAATACATGCTGGCCTATCTGAGTTTGCTCGCACTTAAAATCTAATACTTCTCGAGTTATACATATAACATATATACTTTAGTGGGTTTCCAGATATTCAAAAATCAATATGTATTTTATCTAGAAAAATTTGCTTTTAAAATAACAATTTTAAATGGCGATTTTACAGTAAAATGTATATATTTCGCAAAATCTTTTCAAACAAATATAAATTCAGAACTAAATATATTTATTTATTATGTTTTACATTTTTTCTCTAACTTATATATATATAACAGATATTCAAAATCCACTATGTATATTAACTAGAAAAATATTCTTTTAATATAACAATTTTTAATGGCGATTTTACAGTAAATTGTACATATTTCGCAAAAACTTTTCAAACAAATATAAATTCAGAACTAAATATATTTATTTATTATGTTTTACATTTTTTCTCTAACTTATGTGGGTTTCCAGATATTCAAAAATCAATATGTATTTTAACTAGAAAAATGTTCTTTTAAAATAACAATTTTAAATGCTGATTTTACAGTAAATTGTACATATTTCGCAAAAACCTTTCAAACAAATATAAATTCAGAACTAAATATATTTATTTATTATGTTTTACATTTTTTTTCTCACTTATGTGGGTTTCCAGATATTCAAAAATCAATATGAATTTTAACTAGAAAAATGTTCTTTTAAAATAACAATTTTAAATGGCGATTTTACAGTAAATTGTATTTATTTCGCAAAAACCTTTCAAACAAATATAAATTCAGAACTAAATATATTTATTTATTATGTTTTACATGTTTTCTCTAACTTATGTGGATTTCCAGATATTCAAAAATCAATATGTATTTTAACTAAAAAAATATTCTTTTAAAATCACAATTTTAAATGCCGATTTTACAGAAAATTGTACATATTTCTCAAAATCTTTTCAAACAAATATAAATTCAGAAAAAAATATATTTATTTATTATGTTTTACATTTTTTCTCTAACTTATGTGGGTTTCCAGATATTCAAAAATCAATATGTATTTTAACTAGAAAAATGTTCTTTTAATATAACAATTTTAAATGGCGATTTTACAGTAACTTGTACATATTTCGCAAAAACCACTCAAACAAATATAAATTCAGAACTAAATATATTTATTTATTATGTTTTTAATTTTTTCTCTAACTTATATATATAACAGATATTCAAAAAGCACTATGTATTTTAACTAGAAAAATATACTTTTAAAATAACAATTTTTAATGGCGATTTTACAGTAAAATGTATATATTTCGCAAAATCTTTTCAAACAAATATAAATTCAGAACTAAATATATTTATTTATTATGTTTTACATTTTTTCTCTAACTTATATATATATAACAGATATTCAAAATCCACTATGTATATTAACTAGAAAAATATTCTTTTAATATAACAATTTTTAATGGCGATTTTACAGTAAATTGTACATATTTCGCAAAAACTTTTCAAACAAATATAAATTCAGAACTAAATATATTTATTTATTATGTTTTACATTTTTTCTCTAACTTATGTGGGTTTCCAGATATTCAAAAATCAATATGTATTTTAACTAGAAAAATGTTCTTTTAAAATAACAATTTTAAATGCTGATTTTACAGTAAATTGTACATATTTCGCAAAAACCTTTCAAACAAATATAAATTCAGAACTAAATATATTTATTTATTATGTTTTACATTTTTTTTCTCACTTATGTGGGTTTCCAGATATTCAAAAATCAATATGAATTTTAACTAGAAAAATGTTCTTTTAAAATAACAATTTTAAATGGCGATTTTACAGTAAATTGTATTTATTTCGCAAAAACCTTTCAAACAAATATAAATTCAGAACTAAATATATTTATTTATTATGTTTTACATGTTTTCTCTAACTTATGTGGATTTCCAGATATTCAAAAATCAATATGTATTTTAACTAAAAAAATATTCTTTTAAAATCACAATTTTAAATGCCGATTTTACAGAAAATTGTACATATTTCTCAAAATCTTTTCAAACAAATATAAATTCAGAAAAAAATATATTTATTTATTATGTTTTACATTTTTTCTCTAACTTATGTGGGTTTCCAGATATTCAAAAATCAATATGTATTTTAACTAGAAAAATGTTCTTTTAATATAACAATTTTAAATGGCGATTTTACAGTAACTTGTACATATTTCGCAAAAACCACTCAAACAAATATAAATTCAGAACTAAATATATTTATTTATTATGTTTTTAATTTTTTCTCTAACTTATATATATAACAGATATTCAAAAAGCACTATGTATTTTAACTAGAAAAATATACTTTTAAAATAACAATTTTTAATGGCGATTTTACAGTAAATTGTACATATTTCGCAAAAACCTTTTAAACAAATATAAATTCAGAACTAGATATATTTATTTAATATGTTTTACATTTTTTCTCTAACTTATTTGGGTTTTCAGATATTCAAAAATCATTATGTATTTTAACTAGAAAATTGTTCTTTTAAAATAACAATTTTTAATGCCGTTTTTACAGTAAATTGTACATATTTCGCAAAAACTTTTCAAACAAATATAAATTTAGAACTAAATATATTTATTCATTATGTTTTACATTTTTTCTCTAACTTATGTGGGTTTCCAGATATTCAAAAATCAATATGTTTTAACTAGAAAAATGTTCTTTTAAAATAACATTTTTGAATGGCGATTTTACAGTAAATTGTACATATTTCGCAAAAACCTTTCAAACAAATATAAATTCAGAACTAAATATATTTATTTAATATGTTTTACATTTTTTCTCTAACTTATGTGGGTTTCCAGATATTCAAAAATCAATATGTATTTTAACTAGAAAAATGTTCTATTAAAATAACAATTTTAAATGGCGATTTTACAGTAAATTGTACATATTTCGCAAAAACCTTTCAAACAAATATAAATTCAGAACTAAATATATTTATTTATTATATTTTACATTTTTTCTCTAACTTATATATATAACACATATTCAAAAATCACTAGGAATTTTAACTAGAAAAATATTCTTTTAAATTGACAATTTTAAATGGCGATTTTACAGTAAATTGTACATAATTCGCAAAAACATTTCAAACAAATTTTAATTCAGAACTAAATATATTTATTAATTATGTTTTACATTTTTTCTCTAACTTATATGGGTTTCCAGATATTCAAAAATCAATATGTATTTTAACTAGAAAAATGTTCTTTTAAAATAACAATTTTAAATGGCAATTTTACAGTAAATTGTACATATTTCTCAAAAACCTTTCAAACAAATATAAATTCTGAACTAAATATATTTATTTATTATGTTTTACATTTTTTCTCTAACTTATGTGGGTTTCCAGATACTCAAAAATCAATATGTATTTTAACTAGAAAAATGTTCTTTTAAAATAACAATTTTAAATGGCGATTTTACAGTAAATTGTATATATAAAATTTTTTTTGATGATATTTTTTATATCCTATCTTGTTAAGGATAGAATAGATAAAAAGAAGCCATATATATATATTTTTATTTTTTTACTGTGGTACTTGTTATAAATTACTGAACATGAAACATTCTTAAATCGAGGAAATAAAATATTTTCTATGTGAAATACAAAACGCTATAACTTTTTTAATAATGAACGGATTTTTTAAAATGAAGCAGAGTTAGATAATTACAACCCCCTATTTGAAGAGAAAAAATTAAAATGTATACTTTATGAAACTGATTCTACACTACAGTATCAAACATGGCGACATATATTTTTTTCTATTTTCATTTCTTCTATGGAATAGAAGTGAGTTAGCGCTGCGAGGCGCCTCTCCAATTTTTCTTTCAATAAATACTAGAAGTATTAATAAAAGACGGTGTATTGAAACAAAATCCACCTTTTGACCGCTACTACTAAATATTTACATTTTAAGTGAGCGCGCGCAATAGTCGTAAGGCGTTACACAGGTTACGCTGAGCAACTAATATCTCCCTATGAACAATCTCTCACTATGTAATTTAGTTATTTCTACATTTATTTGTTATATTCATATTATCCTACCTGATTTTATTTTATATTATGCTATTTACGTGAATGAGGGAATTTAATTCTAGAAAATGTAGCCGTCAAACAACAAATGAAGATTTACTTCATAATTTTCTTTTCACCTCTGATCCAAACATAACAAGTTTAAGACATAAGTTAATAATTAATAAAGATAGTTTAAGTGACGATGCAATACATTTCTTATTAAGTTAAATTTTATTAAAAATGTTAAATCTTTAGTTATAATTTGTATATATATGTATGTTGTTCTAATGTTTAATTATTAAAAATGTATTGACTAATTGTTATATAATGTATTTACAATGTTTTTATTTTTTAACAATAGTAAATATAGTATTTAAAAGTATGTAATTTTATAATAACTCATGTCAGGGCTTGTAAAATATGTAAATTTCGTATTTATATATTAAGTCAATGTTTAAATTATATACGTGCATACATATACATCATCATAAAATTAATTAAAATAAAATAAGTACGGTATAGATCGTGTAATTCCGTAAAATATTGCTTTTTTCTTCTTTTCTATTTTTTTAAACCAAGTATGAAACATATAGAAACAATTAAAAATATACATATTCTTGCAAATTTAATACAGATTAAGATGCAAAAAAAAAAAAAAAATCTATCTCTTATAATAAAATAGTTGTGTGCCCGTGGCCACCAATTCATCGATTGGGACCACTGTGCGTCGTAAGACCTGAGTTTGTGTCCGCAACTCGTCTGAAGGTACCAAGCCGATTTTGATGAAATTTGGTATACATATAATTTCTATGCCCGTGATGTTCCCGTCGCATTTTAAATACAATCGTCTATACAGAACCGGCGTTATAGGCCCCCAAAATTTGAAACCCACCTAAATACTGCCCATAGTCAACTTTTAAAAATTTTATAATTTTTTCTCAACATTCTAAGATATTTTATGTGATTAAAGTTTTTTCAAATTGTGAGCCCATAGGCTTAAATAAAATAATATAAATATATTTTGAAGTATATCAGACATCGATCGCCATCTAATAGTATAATGAAGAAGTTATGTTTATGTGACAGTAATTTGTTTGGTTATATTTCCCAATGTATAAACCATTTGCTTCTGTGTTTTAATTAATAAAATTAGGAAATGTTCATCAAATAACTATCAATATCCTTGGCAAATCACGAAACGAACGATATTAACGTTACCCATGTGGATGTGTGCAATTTTAAATGTGGGGTTTTTGGAAATTAAAACTGTTATGGTACAGGAATAAATAAATGTCGGGATCATAATTGGTTAGATTGGTTCAATGGGCAATGTGAGTATAATGTCGATGATTTAGAATTATATATGTAAACTTAGAAATTTATTAATTTCATATTAAATGCCGATGAAATATCATAACAACAATAAATTTTGTACTATAATAATTGCTATCGCTTTTAGTTTTGTATTTATTGATGTGACCGCGCTCGCAAGAACGGCGAGCTGATAGCACTGCTTGTTTATTCTTCTATTTTCACTAATATAAATTGTATCTTGTAGTAGTTGATCATTCTTTCCAGTATTTAATTGTTGGAATCTAATAATGATAAATTAATAGTAAGTAGACAATTCGAATATCGACATAATAAAATTTACCGTAATAAATAACCTAGGTACCTTCAGTTGTGAATAAGGTAATGAGTTCCGAAAGCGTTTTCTTGTTTTATGGGTCCTAAAATAATTAGTTTACAAAAGTCGTTCCATTCTGAAAATAATTGTGTGATATTATTTCATTCTATTATATTTCAAAATAACTGCATATATATATATATATATATATATATATATATATAAAATTAAAATAGACTTACATAACGCGAATCGGTTGGTTATGAAAACTGTGTAGAATCTACACAAAGAGGATTCATACTTAATTGATTTACATGCATGGTTCAGATTTAGTTATTACTTCATAGACTGAATGGGACATCCAGATTTTCAGGAGCTTCGTAGTTTGCACGAGGTGAAAATAAGATTTTTTTACGTATCAAGAGTTGAACTTCAGAGTGAATTTTTAAGTAGTGAATGAGAATAAGTTGTCAGTTTGCATATAGATGTTGTCGGCGATATTAGGTCAGCAGTTGCGGTGCATCCAGAAATGGGGGAATAGTATTATCCGATATAAATGTCGGCTTGGATAATTGAGGGAGGAGGAGAGACAAGGCAGCAATTTAAGTAATTGCGAAATCACTAATTTGAACTTCATTGGTCTTCATCAATCATTATTTTTGTTTGTTTCTGTATTCATTAATTATTTGAGGAGAGGAGCGATCTAGGAGTGCGGGGTTGGAAAAGGATGATGTCATTTAGTGGACAATTGAGGTCTTATTGTCAGCGTGCAGGCTTTTCTCAATTTTCGATTTGCATGTTGTCGGCCATATTAGAACGGCAACTTGGCTAGCATCCAGCAAACGAAGAAGTGCTTTAACTGTGTTACCAATATCTGCTTATTAAACAATACAAGTGAGGAGATGGGACAAGGCATCTTTCAAACAGACTGTTACAAATAAATAGTGCAACCAGTATCACCATACTAGAACTTTACACTTCCAAATAATTTGCTTGATCTTCAACCATCTTTATTGAAATGTAACGGAGAACCTATTACAATATAAAGAATTGCTTGCGGATTCTGAGTAAATCGGAACACGGATTAATAAATAAGACTGACTTTATTAAAATAAGATTACATGAACTTCAGTATTTATTTATGACAGAATATGTTATTGCTTTGTTTGGCTAGCAACGCTTTTCTTATATTTTCTTATAAGAGCGGAATCGGAAAAGTATTTATTCAACACTCCCACCCTTTGACAGATTCTGCAACCTCACAAGTCCAATTTTTTCTGACAGGAATTGGTGGCGATTTTTAGCAAGCGCTTTAGTTAAGATGTCTGCATTTTGTAAATCAGTAGGTACATAACATACATCTATCTTTTTATTCTCATAATGTTCACGTATAAAGTGAAAGCGGATGTCAATGTGTTTAGTCCTCTTGTGGAACTCCGGGTTTTTCACCAAACGAATTGCACTTTGGTTATCTATGTGTATTACAGTAGGACTGGTACATTTATGGTTGATATCATTTAGCAGAGTTCTTAGCCAGATTGCTTCTTTGGTTGCGTTGGAAGCTGCTACATACTCTGCTTCTGTTGTGCTCAATGTAACCATCTTTTGGCGTTGAGATGACCAGCTGATTGATCCATTTGCTAATTGATATATATATCCAGTTGTGGATCTTCTGGTATCCGGATCATTTGCGAAATCCGCATCGGAATATCCTTCTAGTTTTAGTCCACTTCCACCACTTGTATATATTATACCAACTTCGGAAGTGCCTTTCAGGTAGCGCATAATTCGCTTCACTGCGTTACAATGACTTTCATCATAACTGTCGACATGGCGGCTTACTATGTTGACTGAGAACGCAATGTCAGGGCGACTCACTGTGGCAAGGAACATTAGTGAACCTACTGCCTCTCTGTAAGGGAATTTTGGATAAGAATTATCGTTTTGATCGGATGATCTCAAAATTGAGTTTGGATCCGCAGGGGTGCTGGTGCTCTTTGCTTCAGCCATGCCATAGCGTGACAACAGTCTAAGTGTGTACGCCTGTTGTTGAATCATTATTGACTTGTTGCAGTCATCTATGTGAATTTGCATTCCTACGAATACATTGGAATTGTCAACTTTAATTTCAAGTGACTCGTTTAGTGCTCTAATAACTTCATCGAGGGTGCGTTGAGATTCTGTGAATAATAAACCATCGTCTACATAAAGTGCAAGGTAAACTTTTGCGTTACAAACGCTTCCCACATAAATGCATTTATCGGCGTTGGAAGCTTTAAAATTGAAACGTTCCAGGATTTCGTTGAACTTTGAGTTCCAGCAACGTGAGGCCTGTTTAAGACCATATAGTGCTTTCACTAGTTTACAAGCTTTATTTTTACCTGCAATATTTACACCTTCAGGTATCGCCATGAAGATATCTTCATTCAAGTCTCCGTTGAGAAATGCGGTTTTTACGTCGAATTGGCGTATTTTTAAGTTATCTTGTGCGGCAATAGCTAGGAGGGTTCTGATTGAATCGTACCTGACAACTGGTGAAAAAGTCTCAGTGTAGTCGATTCCTTGTTTCTGTGAAAAACCTTTTGCGCATAGTCTGGCCTTATGACGAGTGATCTCTCCGGATGGAGCGTACTTGAACTTGAATGTCCACTTCGAGCCGATGGCTTTCCGTTCTGGGGGAAGTGTGACTATTTCCCACGTTTGATTTTTCCTGTGAGCTTCTAGCTCCTCATCGATAGCTTTCTTCCATTCTGCAGATTGTGGACCTGTGATGGCTTCTTGGTATGTTGTCGGTTCTTGATATTCAACAAGGTTGCCGTCATACCCGTACTTTGTTGGTTTCTGGATGGTGTTTCTGTCTCGTAGATTGTGTGTAGAGATATCCTCGTCGTTTTCATCTAAATGTAGTTCATCGGATGCTTGGGCGTTTTTGAACATTTCTTCATCATCTATGTGTTGTATTCTGTTTGCACCTTCATTTTCTTCGTGTGATACTCCAAATTCCACTGTCTTTAGTACGTTCTTATCAAGTTCTGTGGTGTCAATTTCGTTGAAGACAACATTTCTACTAACAATGATTTGGTGACGGATCGGATCGAAAAGACGATAGTTAGAGGATTCTCTTTGGTAACCTACCAGAATTAGCTTTTTGGCCTTTCGGTCTATTTTCTTCCTCTGGATTTTCGGTATGTGAGCAAAGCTCTCAGTCCCAAATATTCTGATGTGTGAAAGATCAGGTTTCTTACCCGTCCAGCTTTCATACGAAGTAATATTCTTTGTTTGACTATTCGCTGTGCGGTTCAGTATGTATACGGCAGTATTCGCTGCCTCGGCCCACAAGAATTGAGGCAGTCCTTTGCTCAGAAGCATCGTTCTGGCGCTTTCCATGATTGTTCGATTGTCTCTTTCCGCTGTCCCGTTTTGTTCGGGTGTGTACGGTGCTGTCGTTTCGATTTGGATACCTTTCTTCTTAAGGTATGTTTGCATTTCGACGTTGTCGTACTCTCTGCCATTGTCTGTGCGGATACGGTTAACTGGATGTTGGAATTTATTTTCAATCAGTTTTTGATAATCTTTGAATCGATCGAGCACGTCTGACTTGTGTTTTATGAAATATATACTTCGAAATCCGGTACTGTCATCTTTGAACGTAACAAAGAATCTTGCACCTCCAAGGGATTCTACTGGCATTGGACCACATACATCACTATGGATGAGTTCGCCGGGTCTAGTTGTTTTTGTTGCTCCTGTTTTCTTGAAAGGTAAACGATGAGATTTGCCGTACTGACAGTCTTCACAAAAGAATTCCTCTTTGCCGGAAAAATGTAGTCCGTGTGCGAGTTCTTTTTCTTTCGTTTCTATTACAAATCTCCTATTGATGTGTCCCAGGCGTGCGTGCCATAGTTTTAACTCGGTCATGGAGCCAACATTGGCTTCTTTACTTGTAGTTGGTCGAAGAAAAAGTCTGTAGATTTTGTTCTCTTGCTTTACTCCATGGACGATCACTTGGTTTTGGTGACGTATTTCGAGACGGTCGCCTGAGAAGTTGACATCAAACTTCCTTTCTGTGCATGAACCTATCGAAAAAAGATTTTTTTTGAAACTAGGAATATATAAAACTTTCTCAAGGTTGACATCGTGCCACTTTCCGTTTGCTAGTCTCTTCGCGGGAATGACTCCGGTTCCTTTTACTTCGAGCATTGCGTCGTCGCCAAGTGACACGTACTCGCCCTGGGATGGAACAAATGAGGAGAACCAGTCAAATCTGAATGTAATGTGTCTGGAAGCACCACTGTCTGCAAGCCATACATCTCTAATGTCGCGTTGGAGTAGTTCGGATGATTCATTGATGTCATTTGTGATGTAAGCGTTGTTTTCAGATTCGGTTGCTTTGGTTACGATGAGAGCATTCACATTCAGCTTGTCACCTTTTTGATTGCGACTTACTGCTTTTCTTTTTCTACAATCACGGATAAAATGTCCTTTTTTATGGCAATAGAAACATTCAACGTCGGTCTTGTGATTCTTATGTTTCTTTGGATCATCATATTTCGTTTCAGATACACTGTTCGCGAATTTTTGTTTGTCTTTCACGCTCATGAGGGCTAATGCACTGGTGACGTCATCATCGGAAGATAAACGGGACTCTTCTTTCAACAATCGTTCACGTAGACTTTCGAGAGTTTGACGATTAGGATCTACGCTGTCCCATGCTGTGATGAGTGGATTATACTTCGATGGCAGACTACCGAGAATTTTCGCCATTATGGCAACCTCTGACACTTTCTCGTCAAGATCTTTTAGCGACCTTGCGATATTTTCAATACGCGCCATATGCTGAGATACAGATGCGTTCGGATCCATGCGGTATTCGTGAAATTTCTGCATTAGGATCAATTTATTGGAAGCAGATTTTTGTTCATGTATGGTACTTAGCTTATTCCACATTTGAGCGGCAGTGGTACATGTCAGCATGTACTCGAGTTGTGAATTTTCCACCGCGGTTGACAGAATGAACATTGCCTTCGCGTTGTCCTTTTTCCATTGATCACGTGCGACCTCGGCCTCTGGTTGAGCTTCGGTACCATTCACAACGTCATATATACCATTTGCAATGAATATAGTTGTCATTTGAAATTTCCACAACTGGTAACTTGTACCATCGAATTTCGTCATGTTTTTTACATATAAACTATCGGCCATTATATGATCTTAGTGATGCACTGTCGGATTCTTAGTTTTATTAATTTTTCAGAAATAGTAGGTTTTTTTGTTGGGTGTCTGGGCCCATAACCTATTGAAATGTAACGGAGAACCTATTACAATATAAAGAATTGCTTGCGGATTCTGAGTAAATCGGAACACGGATTAATAAATAAGACTGACTTTATTAAAATAAGATTACATGAACTTCAGTATTTATTTATGACAGAATATGTTATTGCTTTGTTTGGCTAGCAACGCTTTTCTTATATTTTCTTATAAGAGCGGAATCGGAAAAGTATTTATTCAACAATCTTCACTAACTGTAGTTTGTTTTGTTTTGTTTGTGTATACTATCACCAGTTAGGATTCTGTTGCACGGTATGATGTCCCGCTGACAAATTGCGAACATTAACAAATATTCATACATTTTAGTGGTAGAGCAATTTGGTTCTATTTCACTGATAAATCGAGAGTGCCACTCAAAACTCAGCCTTCGGTCTGAAGCTTGATCAGTACCAGTACAAGCCTGCCGAAGCAAACACGTAATCAAAAACCATTTCAGGTTTCTCGACATACGAGGTCTGTTCAGAAAGTATCGGCAAATATACAATGATTAATTTTGTGGTATGGACTCCGAATCCTCTTCAAAGTAGGCGTCTTGGTAATGCACACATATCTCCCAGCGGTTCGGTCCCGCTATTGTTGGAAACATTTCTGGAAGGCTTCTTGTGGATTGGTGTTTGGCTTCGAAGTCGCATTTTGCTTAATGTCTTCTTTTGATTGAAATCAAGTTCCTTTCAGCGGCATTTTCAGCTTTTGGCGACATATTATGCATTATCGCTGCTCAAGTCGTTCCGTCGTTTCGCAAAAATTGCAAATCCGACAAGCGCTCACTAGACTAACTCACGCATAGACTGACCGCTAGGCGCTAGCGACGCACGCATTCTGCGGTCGGGAAAAACTTCACGCATGCGCATGAATGTCCCCTAGACATCCCCACTGAAATTTACCTTCCGTGCTTCCAAAGTTATCGAGCCCTACTTTTTTGCACGTAACAAAATTAGGCTCGATAACTTCCGAACCGTCGTAGGTTTCCTATCCACTTCATATGTGTGCACCTGCACTTTCTCTGCAAATCTCACTACTCTGCACGCTTCAATGACTATATCGTCAATCACTTCCTTCACAATGAGTTCCACCTGTAATTCTGAAATTGGACATGTTGCAATTAATGTAATCCCGTACATGTATTAGTATTCAAATACTACCTTCCACTGCCAAAGCAATTATGCTGTCCACGAAGCGCAGTATTCTTACAGGAGCCTCTAATTATAAAGAAAAATATTAATTACAAAATTTATATATAAAATTAAAAAGGAAACGTATAAGCTTACATAATTAGAATATGTTCGTTTATATTGTTTGGTAAATTTTACTTTCTTATACGCGGTAATAAGTAAGTTTTGTATTCATAAAAATATTCAAAAATGAGATTTCAACGGATTAACAAGTTTTGAATCGAATGTGACTATTTTTGGAATCACACCTGTGTGTCTGTCTATGTGTTTGTGAACGCTCTACGGCCATAACTGACAAAAATGTTTATCTTGAAGGAAAAGTATTTGATATCGTAATAATAATAAGCTAAATGATACAATTTCAGAGTATTGCTGTGGAGTATTGATTGAACTGACAGTTTATTAGGGATATATATATTTCTAGTGAAAACTACGTATAAGATAGTCGAGTGCAGGCTATTCCAAATATATTAAATAGTTTTTATCTGCAATGGTATTAAGGTTTGCTTATTTTGATACATTATTTGGGATAATTCCTGATAGTATACCACATATAAAATTATATAGAAAATAAAATAATTCTTCGAAAATAATAAAATGTATAAATTTGGATTATCGATAAAATGTTAGTTTTTGATAATATTGTATAATAATGCTTGCTAAGAAAAAGGAAGTGTTTGCAAGCGTGGGAAAAGTTGTGCCGAATTATAATTACCTCTCTCCGCGGCGTCGATAATCGTATTCACAACACTTGCCGCTACCTCCACCAGATCCGTTTCTAAATTGAACGTAAAAATAAGTGATTCTGAACCTAAAATACTCTCATACTTAATAGAAGGTACTCCTACTCCTGCTAGAAATGTATCGTGGAAATCATCGGCTGTGCTTTGAATTTTTGTTATTGGATATCTTGCTCGTCCTTTTTTTCGACTTTAAAATTTTTTCGTTCAAAAATATATGAAACTTTCATAGATAACGCGGAGAGTATGTCTAGGTCACCACTAAACGGGCGAACTCCTATCTAATCAACGGTTTATTATAAAGTGCTATAAATAATAATAGTATTTACTTTCATTTCAGATAAAGAACAAACAAATCGGATTATTTACTGTTGACAAACGTCATAATTCCGTCGACCGTCCGTCGAATCCCAATAAAGTAAATGTTGTCCATCAGTTTGCTATTAGCACAAAATATAAATAAAAAGGGCTGTTTCTAGCAGGAGATTGAGCTATGATGTTTAATGTATATTTACCCTGTGGCGATATCATCGACACCGAAGCTTCTGACGGCGCTGGCGTCGTTGGCCATTCTGAAATAGAAACAAGAAGACATTTTAAAACGAATTACTTTCCTAATTTCGAAAGTGACAAAAAAATTAAAATATATTTATCATCTTTAAGGTTATTATTATTAGCTTGCCGTACGAAATACAGAGGAGCTAAAGCAATCGGTCGTGTGTCTGTAGCATTATCAGATAAAAAAATGCCATTAACAAAAACTGTTTGTTACGTCGCTTAGGTACAAGGCGCTTATGCCTTCAGCTCCACTTATAAGTTATTAAGGAGTCTTAAATTTTGGGACCCTCTATCTAACTCGAGAAGTATAAACTGCAATCAGATTCAATTAGGATGCCAAATAATATGTGTAGCAAGTTAGTATGTAGATATTTTTGGATTTAATGCGACGAGACACACTATTTTTGTTGATGAAACCCTTTGATTCGAGAATACTACAGATACACGACCGATTGCTTTAGCTCTTATTATTATATTTTGTTTCCCTGTCAAACAAGTTTGTCAGGCATGGGTCATACAATTTATTAAATATAATCCTCATACAGGTGTTTTGTGGCAACATAAATATATTAAATATATAATAAAATATATTAGATTTTCCGTAGCAGTTTTCACGTAATTGATACATTCCTTGAAGAAACTTTTCAAACAAATGTTGTGCGAAATATGTATATCTTTCATTATGAGTTTAACTATTTTTGCTATAATCGCAGCCGTTCTAGTAATATTGAAGACAGAACAAGAAATATACTGAAATTCTAGTTTATTTACCTATGGTCTCCAAGGAGCTCTTGGAAGCGTGACGTGACGTTCGCGGAGTTTCTAGAACAAAAAAAAAAAGCTTATTGCAGTCATTTTATTTGGAATTTAGTCCATGGCCTGTCTTCAAGTGCTAGTGCGTTTGCGCATGACCTGACTTCAAGACAGAGATTTGTGTCTTAAAGTGCGGTCACGTAGTAGTCGTTACCAATTTAAAATATAACCATGAAAATACAATTGCCAGATTACAAATATATTTATTATTTATTCAATGCGTTATTCAATGAATTTCAAGGTACAAAATTTGTTAGTATATGACGCATATATATTTTTATTTTATTTCATAGAAACACAATCAACTAACTGAAACAATAAATGACCTCAAATAAACATTATTTTGATAGTGCGAACTGTTGCCAACACAAGAATAAATATGTTAATATAGATTGCAACACTAGCGATTTGAATATCACGAAGATAAACGAACTTCAAGCTAACTTAAAGTGAGCCTGTCTTAAATACTTGGTGTGAGAAGGGCCTAAGCGCAGTAAAGTGGGACTAGGAAAAGTTTTCGTTTTATAAATCAGCCTCTATTCAAGTAGGCCGTTTCGTCTTGACTTTGTTACTGATTGCAGTTTCAGCAAGGAAAAATTAAATCTCTTATCGGTAAAATAATAGCAACATTTTATAATTTTTATTGTCTTTAATGACATTGACTCCGACTCCGATTTTGACACCAATCATCAGTAGCGAGATTGGTGGTAACTATTTTGTTAAGGTTCCATCCGCAGTTCTCTTGGCTTGAAACGTGAAACATCACATAATTTAGGAGTGGTAAATTAGAGCTGTTCCCGTCAAGCGTCAAGCGTCAAGAGAACTTTGAAGGCAGCCAGCAGCCATACAGGAATTCCAAATATAATCACTTCTTCCACACATGGTTTAATCACGTACAGTGAAAGCAAGGGATGATCGGCGAGCAAAAAGCAGTGGTAACAGTAAAATGGATATATTAAATGGCGACTTGTTAGTAAATGGTACTTATTTCGAAAAATATATTTAAATAAATGTTACTAGAAATGTACATTTTGGCTCTAACGTGTGCAGAAGCACACAGCAATAATTCTGAAAATAAATTGTTTCGTTTTAGAAATGATCAAAACGTGTATTTCCTTAAAAATCTTGAGTTCAAAAATATTCATGATTGCAATACTTCCATATATACATTTGTATATGAAAGAAAATACATTCAATTTACAATTATACAAGATAAATAATAATTATGTCTTAGATAAAATCTTAAATATTTTTCTAAAATTTTCTTTCATCGAAAGATATAAGAATGGAAAAACATTTCAGCAAAATAAAACTATGTATGTATATATTTATATATATAATATACCGTCCAGAATCCCTCCACTTCCTTCTTCTGCTTTACAGCAGGACGTAATCCAGTGCAGCATCCGTTTGAAAAATCCCATGTCAGTTTGTAAGTATGTAAATCGTTTTATAAGAAAACTATATCTATGGAAACGCACGTCTCTATTGTTTAGTATTATTGAAAACAAGCTTTATTAGTAATATATGCAATGCGATGCGAGCACTGAAATTCATACTATTTTAAATAAAAATGAGGAGTGACCTGCACTCGACTTTCTTTTACGTAGTGTTCATTACAAATATATATCCCAACCAAACTGTTAAGAAATACCAATAGTCCACAGTAATATCCTGAAATTGTACCATTTAGCTTATAATTTGATTACGTTATCAAATACAGTTTCTACAATATGAAACACAGATGTTGATTCTTTGAAATTCACCTTATAAACATATTCAAATATAAGTTTTAATACGTACTATTTCTTAAAATATATTTCAATATTTATCTGCAATAACCATAAGCACGTTCTCAGTCAATCAATTTGTGTTAATCAGTGCAAAATTATTTCTATTTTGTTTATTTGTCAATTTTTTTCAGGCATAGCGCACACTATTTCTTAAAGAAATATCTCACAAATGTATAACTATGGCAACATAAATAAGATATTTAAGATTTTCCGTAGCAGTTTTCTCGTAACTGGTACATTTATTGTAGAAACTTTTCAAATAAATGTTGTGGGAAATATTAATATCTTTTATTATAATCATAATTATTTTTGTCATAAGTGCAGCCGTTCTAGTGATATTGGAGATAGAACATAGGAGGTGCACATCTAGACCATATACCAGTCTTAAGTTAGAAGTTTCACAATTCTACGTTCGACAGTTTTGGCACTAGAGCGTTCACTGACACACACACAGACGACATTCTGAAATAGTCACATTCGATTCAGGGAAGCTTAAAACGTGTATATCCGGTGTGTATATTACAAGACTTACTTATTACTTCGTATATGAAAGTAAAAAGGAAACAGGAGTAGAAGTTGTTATATATCTGTTCAGTGAATGTTTTAATTTTATTATTTATTTAGAAAATCAATTTTAGCTCGTCGTACGATAGTGCAAGACATCTATAGTATTTGGTTGTGTGTCTGTAATATGCTCGGATCAAAAAAGAAATCTTAACAAATACGTCTCATCTTGTCGCCCTGAATCCAAGAATATTCATAACTCATGTCCTCGGTCGGTCGTAAGACCTGATACTGTCACCGCATTTCTCCGAAGGTACCGGACCGATTATACTGAATATTTGTATAAAAAAATAAATATATTTTAAATACAAATACTTTTTGACAAGATTTTGTACGCGTAAAATGCGTCGAACGTTGCGAGCAGTGGTTCTTTATTATTACGGCCTTTTGGTTAACAATTTGAAAAAATTATATAAATATAAAAAGTCTTACATTTAATTTGAGATTATATTGATAATTTTTTTTAAGTGCATATTTTAAAATTCAACATTATAATATTTACTAATTTTTTTCGAGCTTTTGGTTAACAAAATGAAAAAATCTTGTAAACATAAAATATCATAGAATTTTTAGTAAAATTCTTAAATGCTTCAATTATTTTTATAAGGGCAGTATTAAGGGGGACTCTAAATTTTGGGGCCCTATAACTCGGGAAGTATACCGGCGATTGGATATATAGTGCGAGCGGATTCAAATAGGATGCCAAATAATATGTGTACAACATTTATATTAAATTGATAAAAAAAAATTTAGTGCATATTTTAAAATTCAAAATTATAATATTTTATGGCCTTTGGGTTGACAGTATGCAAAAATCTTGAAGACATAAAATATCTTAGAATTTCTTGTTCCATTAAGTGAGGCTCCAAATATAAATTTATATTATGTATTTATATTTTTATTTTCATGTCTCATCGTCCTGAATCCAAAAGTATATAACTTATATACTTGGATGTTATTCGCTCACTCGTTAGACTAAATTGGTGACCTCTATTCCTCTGCAGTTACAAAAGCGATTAGAACATAATTTGCTACACATAATACATGCTGGCTTATCTTAGTTTGCTCGCACTTAAAATCTAATACTTCTCGAGTTATACATATAACATATATACTTTGGTGGGTTTCCAGATATTCAAAAATCAATATGTATTTTAACTAGAAAAATTTGCTTTTAAAATAACAATTTTAAATGGCGATTTTACAGTAAATTGTATATATTTCGCAAAATCTTTTCAAACAAATATAAATTCAGAACTAAATATATTTATTTATTATGTTTTACATTTTTTCTCTAACTTATATATATATATAACAGATATTCAAAATCCACTATGTATATTAACTAGAAAAATATTCTTTTAATATAACAATTTTTAATGGCGATTTTACAGTAAATTGTACATATTTCGCAAAAACTTTTCCAACAAATATAAATTCAGAACTAAATATATTTATTTATTATGTTTTACATTTTTTCTCTAACTTATGTGGGTTTCCAGATATTAAAAAATGGGTTGTGGCCAACGCGGGACTTTCTTTTACGTAGTTTTCATCAATATTTATTGATTATAAAAATATAATATTAGGAAATAATAATCCAACAGAAACAATATGAAAACCAAGCTTACCTTATATAAATGAATGGGTTGAAAATTATACCAATACCAATTTGTAATGGTTTTGAACTAACTAACTATCAAAACTAAACAATTCTCTACAGAAATATTCTGAAATGTCATTTATCTAATTCAGACCATTTTGTTTTCTTGTCGAAATATTGACAGGCGCAGATGATCCGATGTATTAAGCTACATTCGAATCCATGACAACGTAAACAAGATTCTCATCATTTTCGGTAGCAGTTTTCTCGTAACTGGTACATTTATTGAAGAAACTTTTCAAACAAAAGTTGTGCGAAATATTAATATCTTTCATTATGAACATAACTATTTTTGCCGTAAGTGCAGCCGTTCTAGTGATATTGGAGATAGAACAAAAAATGCATAGAGTAAACATGCACTGCCGGTTAGAATATTCTTTTCAAAAATAGGAGGTGCACAACTAGACCATATACAAGTCTTAAGTTTGAAGTCTCATAATTTTACGTTGGACAGTTTCGGCTCTAGAGCGTTCACATACACACACACACACGCACACACACACACACACACACACACACACACACACACACACACAGACGTCACTCCGAAAATAGTCACATTCGATTCAGGGAAGCTCAAAACGTGTATATCCGTTGAAATCTCGAGTTCGATATTTTTGGTGATCCCTATACTTACTTATTACTTCGTAAAAGAAAGTAAAAATCAATATGTATTTTAACTAGAAAAATGTTCTTTTAAAAAAACAATTTTGAATGGCGATTTTACAGTAAATTGTACATATTTCGCAAAAACCTTTCAAACAAATATAAATTCAGAACTAAATATATTTATTTATTATGTTTTACATTTTTTCTCAAAATTAAATATATAACAGATATTCAGAAATCACTATGTATTTTAACTAGAAAAATATTATTTTAAAATAACAATTTTAAATGGCGATTTTACAGTAAATTGTATATATTTCGCAAAAACTTTTCATACAAATATAAATTCAGATCTAAATATATTTATTTATTATGTTTTACATTTTTTCTCTAACTTATGTGGGTTTCCAGATATTAAAAAATCAATATGTATTTTAACTAGAAAAATGTTCTTTTAAAATAACAATTTTAAATGGCGATTTTACAGTAAATTGTACATATTTCGCAAAAACCTTTCAAACAAATATAAATTCAGAACTAAATATATTTATTTATTATGTTTCACATTTTTTCTCTAACTTATGTTGGTTTCCAGATATTCAAAAATCAATATGTATTTGAACTAGAAAAATGTTCTTTTAAAATAACAATTTTGAATGGCGATTTTACAGTAAATTGTACATATTTCGCAAAAACCTTTCAAACAAATATAAATTCAGAACTAAATATATTTATTTATTATGTTTTACATTTTTTTTCTAACTTATGTGGGTTTCCAGATATTCAAAAACCAATATGTATTTTAACTAGAAAAATGTTCTTTTAAAATAACAATTTTAAATGGCGATTTTACAGTAAATTGTATTTATTTCGCAAAAACCTTTCAAACAAATATAAATTCAGAACTAAATATATTTATTTATTATGTTTTACATTTTTTCTCTAACTTATGTGGGTTTCCAGATATTCAAAAATCAATATGTATTTTAACTAGAAAAATTTTCTATTAAAATCACAATTTTAAATGCCGATTTTAAAGTAAATTGTACATATTTCCCAAAGACTTTTCAAATAAATATAAATTCAGAACTAAATATATTTATTTATTATGTTTTACATTTGTTCTCTAACTTATGTGGAGTTCAAGATATTTAAAAATCACAATGTATTTAAACTAGAAAAATATTCTTTTAAAATAACAATTTTAAATGCCGATTTTACAGTAAATTGTACATATTTCGCAAAAACTTTTCAAACAAATATAAATTCAGAACTAAATATATTTATTTATTATGTTTTACATTTTTTCTCTAACTTATATATATAACAGATATTCAGAAATCACTATGTATTTTAACTAAAAAAAATATTCTTTTAAAATAACAATTTTAAATGGCGATTTTACAGTAAATTGTACATATTTCGCAAAAACTTTTCAAACAAATATAAATTCAGAATTAAATGTATTTATTTATTATGTTTTACATTTTTTCTCACTTATGTGGGTTTCCAGATATTCAAAAATCAATATGTATTTGAACTAGAAAAATGTTCTTTTAAAATAACAATTTTAAATGGCAATTTTACAGTAAATTGTACATATTTCGCAAAAACCTTTTAAACAAATATAAATTCAGAACTAGATATATTTATTCATTATGTTTTACATTTTTTCTCTAACTTATGTGGGTTTCCAGATATTCAAAAATCAATATGTATTTTAACTAGAAAAATGTTCTTTTAAATTAACAATTTTGAATGGCGATTTTACAGTAAATTGTACATATTTCGCAAAAACCTTTCAAACAAATATAAATTCAGAACTAAATATATTTATTTATTATGTTTTACATTTTTTCTCAAACTTAAATATATAACAGATATTCAGAAATCACTATGTATTTTAACTAGAAAAATATTATTTTAAAATAACAATTTTAAATGGCGATTTTACAGTAAATTGTACATATTTCGCAAAAACTTTTCATACAAATATAAATTCAGAACTAAATATATATATTTATTATGTTTTACATTTTTTCTCTAACTTATGTGGATTTCCAGATATTCAAAAATCAATATGTAATTTAACTAGAAAAATGTTCTTTTAAAATAACAATTTTGAATGGCGATTTTACAGTAAATTGTACATATTTCGCAAAAACCTTTCAAACAAATATAAATTCAGAACTAAATATATTTATTTATTATGTTTTACATTTTTTCTCTAACTTATGTGGGTTTCCAGATATTCAAAAATCAATATGTATTTGAACTAGAAAAATGTTCTTTTAAAATAACAATTTTGAATGGCGATTTTACAGTAAATTGTACATATTTCGCAAAAACCTTTCAAACAAATATAAATTCAGAACTAAATATATTTATTTATTATGTTTTAATTTTTTTTTCTTACTTATGTGGGTTTCCAGATATTCAAAGATCAATATGTATTTTAACTAGAAAAATGTTCTTTTAAAATAACAATTTTAAATGGCGATTTTACAGTAAATTGTATTTTTTTCGCAAAAACCTTTCAAACAAATATAAATTCAGAACTAAATATATTTATTTATTATGTTTTACATTTTTTCTCTAACTTATGTGGGTTTCCAGATATTCAAAAATCAATATGTATTTTAACTAGAAAAATTTTCTTTTAAAATCACAATTTTAAATGCCGATTTTAAAGTAAATTGTACATATTTCTCAAAATCTTTTCAAACAAATATAAATTCAGAACTAAATATATTTATTTATTATGTTTTACATTTTTCCTCTAACTTATATATATAACAGATATTCAGAAATCACTATGTATTTTAACTAAAAAAAATATTCTTTTAAAATAACAATTTTAAATGGCGATTTTACAGTAAATTGTACATATTTCGCAAACACTTTTCAAACAAATATAAATTCAGAATTAAATGTATTAATTTATTATGTTTTACATTTTTTCTCTAACTTATGTGGGTTTCCAGATATTCAAAAATAAATATGTATTTTAACTAGAAAAATATTCTTTTAAAATAACAATTTTAAATGGCGATTTTACAGTAAATTGTACATATTTCGCAAAAACCTTTCAAACAAATATAAATTCAGAACTAAATATATTTATTTATTATGTTTTACATTTTTTCTCTAACTTATGTGGGTTTCCAGATATTCAAAAATCAATATATATTTTAACTAGAAAAATGTTCTTTTAAAATAACAATTTTAAATGGCGATTTTACAGTAAATTGTACATATTTCGCAAAAACCACTCAAACAAATATAAATTCAGAACTAAATATATTTATTTATTATGTTTTACATTTTTTCTCTAACTTATGTGGGTTTCCAGATATTCAAAAATCATTATGTATTTTAACTAGAAAATTGTTCTTTTAAAATAACAATTTTTAATGCCGATTTTACAGTAAATTGTACATATTTCGCAAAAACTTTTCAAACAAATATAAATTCAGAACTTAATATATTTATTTATTTTGTTTTACATTTTTTCTCTAACTTATGTGGGTTTCCAGATAATAAAAAATCAATATGTATTTTAACTAGAAAAATGTTCTTTTAAAATAACAATTTTAAATGGCGATTTTACAGTAAATTGTACATATTTCGCAAAAACCTATCAAACAAATATAAATTCAGAACTAAATATATTTATATATTATGTTTTACATTTTCTCTCTAACTTATATAAATAACAGATATTCAGAAATCACTATGTATTTTAACTAGAAAAATATTCTTTTAAAATAACAGTTTTAAATGGCGATTTTACAGTAAATTGTACATATTTCGCAAAAACTTTTCAAACAAATATAAATTCAGAACTAAATATATTTATTTATTATGTTTTACATTTTTTCTCTAACTTATGTGGGTTACCAGATATTCAAAAATCAATATGTATTTTAAATAGAAAAATGTTCTTTTAAAATAACAATTTTGACTGGCGATTTTTCAGTAAATTGTACATATATCGCAAAAACCTTTCAAACAAATATAAATTCAGAACTAAATATATTTATTTATTATGTTTTACATTTTTTCTCAAATTTAAATATATAACAGATATTCAGAAATCACTATGTATTTTAACTAGAAAAATATTATTTTAAAATAACAATTTTAAATGGCGATTTTACAGTAAATTGTACATATTTCGCAAAAACTTTTCATACAAATATAAATTCAGAAACCTTCAGTTGTGAATAAGGTAATGAGTTCCGAAAGCGTTTTCTTGTTTTATGGGTCCTAAAATAATTAGATTACAAAAGTCGTTCCATTCTGAAAATAATTGTGTGATATTATTTCATTTTATTATATTTCAAAATAACTGCATATATATATATATATATATATATATATATATATATATATATATATATAAAATTAAAATAGACTTACATAACGCGAATCGGTTGGTTATGAAAACTGTGTAGAATCTACACAAAGAGGATTCATACTTAATTGATTTACATGCATGGTTCAGATTTAGTTATTACTTCATAGACTGAATGGGACATCCAGATTTTCAAGAGCTTCGTAGTTTGCACGAGGTTGAAAATAAGATTTTTTTACGTATCAAGAGTTGAACTTCAGAGTGAATTTTTAAGTAGAGAATGGGAATAAGTGGTCAGTTTGCATTTAGATGTTGTCGGCGATATTAGGTCAGCAGTTGCGGTGCATCCAGAAATGGGGGAATAGTTTTATCCGTTATAAATGTCGGCTTGGATAATTGAGGGAGGAGGAGAGACAAGGCAGCAATTTAAGTAATTGCGAAATCACTAATTTGAACTTCATTGGTCTTCATCAATCATTATTTTTGTTTGTTTCTGTATTCATTAATTATTTGAGGAGAGGAGCGATCTAGGAGTGCGGGGTTGGAAAAGGATGATGTCATTTAGTGGACAATTGAGGTCTTATTGTCAGCGTGCAGGCTTTTCCCAATTTTCGATTTGCATGGTGTCGGCCATATTAGAACGGCAACTTGGCTAGCATCCAGCAAACGAAGAAGTGCTTTAACTGTGTTACCAATATCTGCTTATTAAACAATACAAGTGAGGAGATGGGACAAGGCATCTTTCAAACAGACTGTTACAAATAAATAGTGCAACCAGTATCACCATACTAGAACTTTACACTTCCAAATAATTTGCTTGATCTTCAACCATCTTCACTAACTGTAGTTTGTTTTGTTTTGTTTGTGTATACTATCACCAGTTAGGATTCTGTTGCACGGTATGATGTCCCGCTGACAAATTGCGAACATTAACAAATATTCATACATTTTAGCGGTAGAGCAATTTGGTTCTATTTCACTGATGTAGCGTGCCAATGCAAGTACGTCGTTTGTGCGCCCATAAATCGAGAGTGCCACTCAAAACTCAGCCTTCGGTCTGAAGCTTGATCAGTACTAGTACAAGCCTGCCGAAGCAAACACGTAATCAAAAACCATTTCAGGTTTCTCGACATACGAGGTCTGTTCAGAAAGTATCGGCAAATATACAATGATTAATTTTGTGGTATGGACTCCGAATCCTCTTCAAAGTAGGCGTCTTGGTAATGCACACATATCTCCCAGCGGTTCGGTCCCGCTATTGTTGGAAACATTTCTGGAAGGCTTCTTGTGGATTGGTGTTTGGCTTCGAAGTCGCATTTTGCTTAATGTCTTCTTTTGATTGAAATCAAGTTCCTTTCAGCGGCATTTTCAGCTTTTGGCGACATATTATGCATTATCGCTGCTCAAGTCGTTCCGTCGTTTCGCAAAAATTGCAAATCCGACAAGCGCTCACTAGACTAACTCACGCATAGACTGACCGCTAGGCGCTAGCGACGCACGCATTCTGCGGTCGGGAAAAACTTCACGCATGCACATGAATGTCCCCTAGACATCCCCACTGAAATTTACCTTCCGTGCTTCCAAAGTTATCGAGCCCTACTTTTTTGCACGTAACAAAATTAGGCTCGATAACTTCCGAACCGTCGTAGGTTTCCTATCCACTTCATTTGTGTGCACCTGCACTTTCTCTGCAAATCTCACTACTCTGCACGCTTCAATGACTATATCGTCAATCACTTCCTTCACAATGAGTTCCACCTGTAATTCTGAAATTGGACATGTTGCAATTAATGTAATCCCGTACATGTATTAGTATTCAAATACTACCTTCCACTGCCAAAGCAATTATGCTGTCCACGAAGCGCAGTATTCTTACAGGAGCCTCTAATTATAAAGAAAAATAATAATTACAAAATTTATATATAAAATTAAAAAGGAAACGTATAAGCTTACATAATTAGAATATGTTCGTTTATATTGTTTGGTAAATTTTACTTTCTTATACGCGGTAATAAGTAAGTTTTGTATTCATAAAAATATTCAAAAATGAGATTTCAACGGATTAACAAGTTTTGAATCGAATGTGACTATTTTTGGAATGACACCTGTGTGTCTGTCTATGTGTTTGTGAACGCTCTACGGCCATAACTGACAAAAATGTTTATCTTGAAGGAAAAGTATTTGATATCGTAATAATAATAAGCTAAATGATACAATTTCAGAGTATTGCTGTGGAGTATTGATTGAACTGACAGTTTATTAGGGATATATATATTTCTAGTGAAAACTACGTATAAGATAGTCGAGTGCAGGCTATTCCAAATATATTAAATAGTTTTTATCTGCAATGGTATTAAGGTTTGCTTATTTTGATACATTATTTGGGATAATTCCTGATAGTATACCACATATAAAATTATATAGAAAATAAAATAATTCTTCGAAAATAATAAAATGTATAAATTTGGATTATCGATAAAATGTTAGTTTTTGATAATATTGTATAATAATGCTTGCTAAGAAAAAGGAAGTGTTTGCAAGTGTGGGAAAAGTTGTGCCGAATTATAATTACCTCTCTCCGTGGCGTCGATAATCGTATTCACAACACTTGCCGCTACCTCCACCAGATCCGTTTCTAAATTGAACGTAAAAATAAGTAATTCTGAACCTAAAATACTCTCATACTTAATAGAAGGTACTCCTACTCCTGCTAGAAATGTATCGTGGAAATCATTGGCTGTGCTTTGAATTTTTGTTATTGGATTTCTTGCTCGTCCTTTTTTTCGACTTTAAAATTTTTTCGTTCAAAAATATATGAAACTTTCATAGATAACGCGGAGAGTATGTCTAGGTCACCACTAAACGGGCGAACTCCTATCTAATCAACGGTTTATTATAAAGTGCTATAAATAATAATTGTATTTACTTTCATTTCAGATAAAGAACAAACAAATCGGATTATTTACTGTTGACAAACGTCATAATTCCGGCGACCGTCCGTCGAATCCCAATAAAGTAAATGTTGTCCATCAGTTTGCTATTAGCACAAAATATAAATAAAAAGGGCTGTTTCTAGCAGGAGATTGAGCTATGATGTTTAATGTATATTTACCCTGTGGCGATATCATCGACACCGAAGCTTCTGACGGCGCTGGCGTCGTTGGCCATTCTGAAATAGAAACAAGAAGACATTTTAAAACGAATTACTTTCCTAATTTCGAAAGTGACAAAAAAATTAAAATATATTTATCATCTTTAAGGTTATTATTATTAGCTTGCCGTACGAAATACAGAGGAGCTAAAGCAATCGGTCGTGTGTCTGTAGCATTATCAGATAAAAAAATGCCATTAACAAAAACTGTTTGTTACGTCGCTTAGGTACAAGGCGCTTATGCCTTCAGCTCCACTTATAAGTTATTAAGGAGTCTTAAATTTTGGGACCCTCTATCTAACTCGAGAAGTATAAACTGCAATCAGATTCAATTAGGATGCCAAATAATATGTGTAGCAAGTTAGTATGTAGATATTTTTGGATTTAATGCGACGAGACACACTATTTTTGTTGATGAAACCCTTTGATTCGAGAATACTACAGATACATGACCGATTGCTTTAGCTCTTATTATTATATTTTGTTTCCCTGTCAAACAAGTTTGTCAGGCATGGGTCATACAATTTATTAAATATAATCCTCATACAGGTGTTTTGTGGCAACATAAATAAGATATATTAGATTTTCCGTAGCAGTTTTCACGTAATTGATACATTCCTTGAAGAAACTTTTCAAACAAATGTTGTGCGAAATATGTATATCTTTCATTATGAGTTTAACTATTTTTGCTATAATCGCAGCCGTTCTAGTAATATTGAAGACAGAACAAGAAATATACTGAAATTCTAGTTTATTTACCTATGGTCTCCAAGGAGCTCATGGAAGCGTGACGTGACGTTCGCGGGGTTTCTAGAACAAAAAGAAAAAGCTTATTGCAGTCATTTTATTTGGAATTTAGTCCATGGCCTGTCTTCAAGTGCTAGTGCGTTTGCGCATGACCTGACTTCAAGACAGAGATTTGTGTCTTAAAGTGCGGTCACGTAGTAGTCGTTACCAATTTAAAATATAACTATGAAAATACAATTGCCAGATTACAAATATATTTATTATTTATTCAATGCGTTATTCAATGAATTTCAAGGTACAAAATTTGTTAGTATATGACGCATATATATTTTTATTTTATTTCATAGAAACACAATCAACTAACTGAAACAATAAATGACCTCAAATAAACATTATTTTGATAGTGCGAACTGTTGCCAACACAAGAATAAATATGTTAATATAGATTGCAACACTAGCGATTTGAATATCACGAAGATAAACGAACTTCAAGCTAACTTAAAGTGAGCCTGTCTTAAATACTTGGTGTGAGAAGGGCCTACGCGCAGTAAAGTGGGACTAGGAAAAGTTTTCGTTTTATAAATCAGCCTCTATTCAAGTAGGCCGTTTCGTCTTGACTTTGTTACTGATTGCAGTTTCAGCAAGGAAAAATTAAATCTCTTATCGGTAAAATAATAGCAACATTTTATAATTTTTATTGTCTTTAATGACATTGACTCCGATTTTGACACCAATCATCAGTAGCGAGATTGGTGGTAACTATTTTGTTAAGGTTCCATCCGCAGTTCTCTTGGCTTGAAACGTGAAACATCACATAATTTAGGAGTGGTAAATTAGAGCTGTTCCCGTCAAGCGTCAAGCGTCAAGAGAACTTTGAAGGCAGCCAGCAGCCATACAGGAATTCCAAATATAATCACTTCTTCCACACATGGTTTAATCACGTACAGTGAAAGCAAGGGATGATCGGCGAGCAAAAAGCAGTGGTAACAGTAAAATGGATATATTAAATGGCGACTTGTTAGTAAATGGTACTTATTTCGAAAAATATATTTAAATAAATGTTACTAGAAATGTACATTTTGGCTCTAACGTGTGCAGAAGCACACAGCAATAATTCTGAAAATAAATTGTTTCGTTTTAGAAATGATCAAAACGTGTATTTCCTTAAAAATCTTGAGTTCAAAAATATTCATGATTGCAATACTTCCATATATACATTTGTATATGAAAGAAAATACATTCAATTTACAATTATACAAGATAAATAATAATTATGTCTTAGATAAAATCTTAAATATTTTTCTAAAATTTTCTTTCATCGAAAGATATAAGAATGGAAAAACATTTCAGCAAAATAAAACTATGTATGTATATATTTATATATATAATATACCGTCCAGAATCCCTCCACTTCCTTCTTCTGCTTTACAGCAGGACGTAATCCAGTGCAGCATCCGTTTGAAAAATCCCATGTCAGTTTGTAAGTATGTAAATCGTTTTATAAGAAAACTATATCTATGGAAACGCACGTCTCTATTGTTTAGTATTATTGAAAACAAGCTTTATTAGTAATATATGCAATGCGATGCGAGCACTGAAATTCATACTATTTTAAATAAAAATGAGGAGTGACCTGCACTCGACTTTCTTTTACGTAGTGTTCATTACAAATATATATCCCAACCAAACTGTTAAGAAATACCAATAGTCCACAGTAATATCCTGAAATTGTACCATTTAGCTTATAATTTGATTACGTTATCAAATACAGTTTCTACAATATGAAACACAGATGTTGATTCTTTGAAATTCACCTTATAAACATATTCAAATATAAGTTTTAATACGTACTATTTCTTAAAATATATTTCAATATTTATCTGCAATAACCATAAGCACGTTCTCAGTCAATCAATTTGTGTTAATCAGTGCAAAATTATTTCTATTTTGTTTATTTGTCAATTTTTTTCAGGCATAGCGCACACTATTTCTTAAAGAAATATCTCACAAATGTATAACTATGGCAACATAAATAAGATATTTAAGATTTTCCGTAGCAGTTTTCTCGTAACTGGTACATTTATTGTAGAAACTTTTCAAATAAATGTTGTGGGAAATATTAATATCTTTTATTATAATCATAATTATTTTTGTCATAAGTGCAGCCGTTCTAGTGATATTGGAGATAGAACATAGGAGGTGCACATCTAGACCATATACCAGTCTTAAGTTAGAAGTTTCACAATTCTACGTTCGACAGTTTTGGCTCTAGAGCGTTCACTGACACACACACAGACGACATTCTGAAATAGTCACATTCGATTCAGGGAAGCTTAAAACGTGTATATCCGGTGTGTATATTACAAGACTTACTTATTACTTCGTATATGAAAGTAAAAAGGAAACAGGAGTAGAAGTTGTTATATATCTGTTCAGTGAATGTTTTAATTTTATTATTTATTTAGAAAATCAATTTTAGCTCGTCGTACGATAGTGCAAGACATCTATAGTATTTGGTTGTGTGTCTGTAATATGCTCGGATCAAAAAAGAAATCTTAACAAATACGTCTCATCTTGTCGCCCTGAATCCAAGAATATTCATAACTCATGTCCTCGGTCGGTCGTAAGACCTGATACTGTCACCGCATTTCTCCGAAGGTACCGGACCGATTATACTGAATATTTGTATAAAAAAATAAATATATTTTAAATACAAATACTTTTTGACAAGATTTTGTACGCGTAAAATGCGTCGAACGTTGCGAGCAGTGGTTCTTTATTATTACGGCCTTTTGGTTAACAATTTGAAAAAATTATATAAATATAAAAAGTCTTACATTTAATTTGAGATTATATTGATAATTTTTTTTAAGTGCATATTTTAAAATTCAACATTATAATATTTACTAATTTTTTTCGAGCTTTTGGTTAACAAAATGAAAAAATCTTGTAAACATAAAATATCATAGAATTTTTAGTAAAATTCTTAAATGCTTCAATTATTTTTATAAGGGCAGTATTAAGGGGGACTCTAAATTTTGGGGCCCTATAACTCGGGAAGTATACCGGCGATTGGATATATAGTGCGAGCGGATTCAAATAGGATGCCAAATAATATGTGTACAACATTTATATTAAATTGATAAAAAAAAATTTAGTGCATATTTTAAAATTCAAAATTATAATATATTATGGCCTTTGGGTTGACAGTATGCAAAAATCTTGAAGACATAAAATATCTTAGAATTTCTTGTTCCATTAAGTGAGGCTCCAAATATAAATTTATATTATGTATTTATATTTTTATTTTCATGTCTCATCGTCCTGAATCCAAAAGTATATAACTTATATACTTGGATGTTATTCGCTCACTCGTTAGACTAAATTGGTGACCTCTATTCCTCTGCAGTTACAAAAGCGATTAGAACATAATTTGCTACACATAATACATGCTGGCTTATCTTAGTTTGCTCGCACTTAAAATCTAATACTTCTCGAGTTATACATATAACATATATACTTTGGTGGGTTTCCAGATATTCAAAAATCAATATGTATTTTAACTAGAAAAATTTGCTTTTAAAATAACAATTTTAAATGGCGATTTTACAGTAAATTGTATATATTTCGCAAAATCTTTTCAAACAAATATAAATTCAGAACTAAATATATTTATTTATTATGTTTTACATTTTTTCTCTAACTTATATATATATATATAACAGATATTCAAAATCCACTATGTATATTAACTAGAAAAATATTCTTTTAATATAACAATTTTTAATGGCGATTTTACAGTAAATTGTACATATTTCGCAAAAACTTTTCCAACAAATATAAATTCAGAACTAAATATATTTATTTATTATGTTTTACATTTTTTCTCTAACTTATGTGGGTATCCAGATATTAAAAAATCAATATGTATTTTAACTAGAAAAATTTTCTTTTAAAAAAACAATTTTGAATGGCGATTTTACAGTAAATTGTACATATTTCGCAAAAACCTTTCAAACAAATATAAATTCAGAACTAAATATATTTATTTATTATGTTTTACATTTTTTCTCAAAATTAAATATATAACAGATATTCAGAAATCACTATGTATTTTAACTAGAAAAATATTATTTTAAAATAACAATTTTAAATGGCGATTTTACAGTAAATTGTACATATTTCGCAAAAACTTTTCATACAAATATAAATTCAGATCTAAATATATTTATTTATTATGTTTTACATTTTTTCTCTAACTTATGTGGGTTTCCAGATATTAAAAAATCAATATGTATTTTAACTAGAAAAATGTTCTTTTAAAATAACAATTTTAAATGGCGATTTTACAGTAAATTGTACATATTTCGCAAAAACCTTTCAAACAAATATAAATTCAGAACTAAATATATTTATTTATTATGTTTCAAATTTTTTCTCTAACTTATGTTGGTTTCCAGATATTCAAAAATCAATATGTATTTGAACTAGAAAAATGTTTTTTTAAAATAACAATTTTGAATGGCGATTTTACAGTAAATTGTACATATTTCGCAAAAACCTTTCAAACAAATATAAATTCAGAACTAAATATATTTATTTATTATGTTTTACATTTTTTTTCTAACTTATGTGGGTTTCCAGATATTCAAAAACCAATATGTATTTTAACTAGAAAAATGTTCTTTTAAAATAACAATTTTAAATGGCGATTTTACAGTAAATTGTATTTATTTCGCAAAAACCTTTCAAACAAATATAAATTCAGAACTAAATATATTTATTTATTATGTTTTACATTTTTTCTCTAACTTATGTGGGTTTCCAGATATTCAAAAATCAATATGTATTTTAACTAGAAAAATTTTCTATTAAAATCACAATTTTAAATGCCGATTTTAAAGTAAATTGTACATATTTCTCAAAGACTTTTCAAATAAATATAAATTCAGAACTAAATATATTTATTTATTATGTTTTACATTTTTTCTCTAACTTATGTGGAGTTCCAGATATTCAAAAATCACAATGTATTTAAACTAGAAAAATATTCTTTTAAAATAACAATTTTAAATGCCGATTTTACAGTAAATTGTACATATTTCGCAAAAACTTTTCAAACAAATATAAATTCAGAACTAAATATATTTATTTATTATGTTTTACATTTTTTCTCTAACTTATATATATAACAGATATTCAGAAATCACTATGTATTTTAACTAAAAAAAATATTCTTTTAAAATAACAATTTTAAATGGCGATTTTACAGTAAATTGTACATATTTCGCAAAAACTTTTCAAACAAATATAAATTCAGAATTAAATGTATTTATTTATTATGTTTTACATTTTTTCTCACTTATGTGGGTTTCCAGATATTCAAAAATCAATATGTATTTGAACTAGAAAAATGTTCTTTTAAAATAACAATTTTAAATGGCAATTTTACAGTAAATTGTACATATTTCGCAAAAACCTTTTAAACAAATATAAATTCAGAACTAGATATATTTATTCATTATGTGTTACATTTTTTCTCTAACTTATGTGGGTTTCCAGATATTCAGAAATCAATATGTATTTTAACTAGAAAAATGTTCTTTTAAAATAACAATTTTAAATGGCGATTTTACAGTAAATTGTACATATTTCGCAAAAACTTTTCAAACAAATATAAATTTAGAACTAAATATATTTATTTATTATGTTTTACATTTTTTCTCTAACTTATATATATAACACATATTCAAAAATCACTATGTATTTTAACTAGAAAAATATTCTTTTAAATTGACAATTTTAAATGGCGATTTTACAGTAAATTGTACATATTTCGCAAAAACCTTTCAAACAAATATAAATTCAGAACTAAATATATTTATTTATTATGTTTTACATTTTTTCTCTAACTTATGTGGAGTTCCAGATATTCAAAAATCACAATGTATTTAAACTAGAAAAATATTCTTTTAAAATAACAATTTTAAATGGCGATTTTTCAGTAAATTGTACATATTTCGCAAAAACTTTTCAAACAAATATAAATTCAGAACTTAATATATTTATTTATTATGTAACAACAACTACAACTACAACTACAACTACAACTACAACTACAACTACAACTACAACTACAACTACAACTACAACTACAACTACAACTACAACTACAACTACAACTACAACTACAACTACAACTACAACTACAACTACAACTACAACTACAACTACAACTACAACTACAACTACAACTACAACTACAACTACAACTACAACTACAACTACAACTACAACTACAACTACAACTACAACTACAACTACAACTACAACTACAACTACAACTACAACTACAACTACAACTACAACTACAACTACAACTACAACTACAACTACAACTACAACTACAACTACAACTACAACTACAACTACAACTACAACTACAACTACAACTACAACTACAACTACAACTACAACTACAACTACAACTACAACTACAACTACAACTACAACTACAACTACAACTACAACTACAACTACAACTACAACTACAACTACAACTACAACTACAACTACAACTACAACTACAACTACAACTACAACTACAACTACAACTACAACTACAACTACAACTACAACTACAACTACAACTACAACTACAACTACAACTACAACTACAACTACAACTACAACTACAACTACAACTACAACTACAACTACAACTACAACTACAACTACAACTACAACTACAACTACAACTACAACTACAACAACAACTACAACTACAACTACAACTACAACTACAACTACAGCTACAACTACAACTACAACTACAACTACAACTACAACTACAACTACAACTGCAACTACAACTACAACTACAACTACAACTACAACTACAACTACAACTACAACTACAACTACAACTACAACTACAACTACAACTACAACTACAACTACAACTACAACTACAACTACAACTACAACAACAACTACAACTACAACTACAACTACAACTACAACTACAACTACAACTTCAACTACAACTACTACTACTACTACAACTACAACTACAACTACAACTACAACTACAACTACAACTACAACTACAACTACAACTACAACTACAACTACAACTACAACTACAACTACAACTACAGCTACAACTACAACTACAACTACAACTACAACTACAACTACAACTACAACTGCAACTACAACTACAACTACAACTACAACTACAACTACAACTACAACTACAACTACAACTACAACTACAACTACAACTACAACTACAACTACAACTACAACTACAACTACAACTACAACTACAACTACAACTACAACTACAACTACAACAACAACTACAACTACAACTACAACTACAACTACAACTACAACTACAACTTCAACTACAACTACTACTACTACTACAACTACAACTACAACTACAACTACAACTACAACTACAACTACAACTACAACTACAACTACAACTACAACTACAACTACAACTACAACTACAACTACAACTACAACTACAACTACAACTACAACTACAACTACAACTACAACTACAACTACAACTACAACTACAACTACAACTACAACTACAACTACAACTACAACTACAACTACAACTACAACTACAACTACAACTACAACTACAACTACAACTACAACTACAACTACAACTACAACTACAACTACAACTACAACTACAACTACAACTACAACTACAACTACAACTACAACTACAACTACAACTACAACTACAACTACAACTACAACTACAACTACAACTACAACTACAACTACAACTACAACTACAACTACAACTACAACTACAACTACAACTACAACTACAACTACAACTACAACTACAATTACAACTACAACTACAACTACAACTACAACTACAACTACAACTACAACTACAACTACAACTACAACTACAACTACAACTACAACTACAACTACAACTACAACTACAACTACAACTACAACTACAACTACAACTACAATATAAATCAGCCTCTATTCAAGTAGGCCGTCTCGTCTCGACTTTGTTACTGATTGCAGTTTCAGCAAGGAAAAATTAAATCTCTTATCGGTAAAATAATAGCAACATTTTATAATTTTTATTGTCTTTAATGACATTGACTCCGACTCCGATTTTGACACCAATCATCAGTAGCGAGATTGGTGGTAACTATTTTGTTAAGGTTCCATCCGCAGTTCTCTTGGCTTGAAACGTGAAACATCACATAATTTAGGAGTGGTAAATTAGAGCTGTTCCCGTCAAGCGTCAAGCGTCAAGAGAACTTTGAAGGCAGCCAGCAGCCATACAGGAATTCCAAATATAATCACTTCTTCCACACATGGTTTAATCACGTACAGTGAAAGCAAGGGATGATCGGCGAGCAAAAAGCAGTGGTAACAGTAAAATGGATATATTAAATGGCGACTTGTTAGTAAATGGTACTTATTTCGAAAAATATATTTAAATAAATGTTACTAGAAATGTACATTTTGGCTCTAACGTGTGCAGAAGCACACAGCAATAATTCTGAAAATAAATTGTTTCGTTTTAGAAATGATCAGAACGTGTATTTCCTTAAAAATCTTGAGTTCAAAAATATTCATGATTGCAATACTTCCATATATACATTTGTATATGAAAGAAAATACATTCAATTTACAATTATACAAGATAAATAATAATTATGTCTTAGATAAAATCTTAAATATTTTTCTAAAATTTTCTTTCATCGAATGATATAAGAATGGAAAAACATTTCAGCAAAATAAAACTATGTATGTATATATTTATATATATAATATACCGTCCAGAATCCCTCCACTTCCTTCTTCTGCTTTACAGCAGGACGTAATCCAGTGCAGCATCCGTTTGAAAAATCCCATGTCAGTTTGTAAGTATGTAAATCGTTTTATAAGAAAACTATATCTATGGAAACGCACGTCTCTATTGTTTAGTATTATTGAAAACAAGCTTTATTAGTAATATATGCAATGCGATGCGAGCACTGAAATTCATACTATTTTAAATAAAAATGAGGATGTTCATTACAAATATATATCCCAACCAAACTGTTAAGAAATACCAATAGTCCACAGTAATATCCTGAAATTGTACCATTTAGCTTATAATTTGATTACGTTATCAAATACAGTTTCTACAATATGAAACACAAATGTTGATTCTTTGAAATTCACCTTATAAACATATTCAAATATAAGTTTTAATACGTACTATTTCTTAAAATATATTTCAATATTTATCTGCAATAACCATAAGCACGTTCTCAGTCAATCAATTTGTGTTAATCAGTGCAAAATTATTTCTATTTTGTTTATTTGTCAATTTTTTTCAGGCATAGCGCACTTAAAGAATTATCTCACAAATGTATAACTTTGGCAACATAAATAAGATATTTAAGATATTCCGTAGCAGTTTTCTCGTAACTGGTACATTTATTGTAGAAACTTTTCAAATAAATGTTGTGGGAAATATTAATATCTTTTATTATAAACATAATTATTTTTGTCATAAGTGCAGCCGTTCTAGTGATATTGGAGATAGAACATAGGAGGTGCACATCTAGACCATATACCAGTCTTAAGTTAGAAGTTTCACAATTCTACGTTCGACAGTTTTGGCTCTAGAGCGTTCACTGACACACACACAGACGACATTCTGAAATAGTCACATTCGATTCAGGGAAGCTTAAAACGTGTATATCCGGTGTGTATATTACAAGACTTACTTATTACTTCATATATGAAAGTAAAAAGGAAACAGGAGTAGAAGTTGTTATATATCTGTTCAGTGAATGTTTTAATTTTATTATTTATTTAGAAAATCAATTTTAGCTCGTCGTACGATAGTGCAAGACATCTATAGTATTTGGTTGTGTGTCTGTAATATGCTCGGATCAAAAAAGAAAATCTTAACAAATACGTCTCATCTTGTCGCCCTGAATCCAAGAATATTCATAACTCATGTCCTCGGTCGGTCGTAAGACCTGATACTGTCACCGCATTTCTCCGAAGGTACCGGACCGATTATACTGAATATTTGTATAAAAAAATAAATATATTTTAAATAAAAATACTTTTTGACAAAATTTTGTACGCGTAAAACGCGTCGAACGTTGCGAGCAGTGGTTCTTTATTATTACGGCCTTTTAGTTTGAAAAAATTATATAAATATAAAAAGTCTTACATTTAATTTGAGATTATATTGATAATTTTTTTTAAGTGCATATCTTAAAATTCAAAATTATAATATTTTATGGCCTTTGGGTTGACAGTATGCAAAAATCTTGAAGACATAAAATATTTTAGAATTTCTTGTTCCATTAAATGGGGCTCCAAATATAAATTTATATTATGTATTTATATTTTTATTTTCTTGTCTCATCGTCCTGAATCCATATAACTTATATACTTGGATGTTATTCGCTCACTCGTTAGACTAAATTGGTGACCTCTATTCCTCTGCAGTTACAAAAGCGATTAGAACATAATTTGCTACACATAATACATGCTGGCCTATCTGAGTTTGCTCGCACTTAAAATCTAATACTTCTCGAGTTATACATATAACATATATACTTTAGTGGGTTTCCAGATATTCAAAAATCAATATGTATTTTATCTAGAAAAATTTGCTTTTAAAATAACAATTTTAAATGCCGATTTTACAGTAAAATGTATATATTTCGCAAAATCTTTTCAAACAAATATAAATTCAGAACTAAATATATTTGTTTATTATGTTTTACATTTTTTCTCTAACTTATATATATATAACAGATATTCAAAATCCACTATGTATATTAACTAGAAAAATATTCTTTTAATATAACAATTTTTAATGGCGATTTTACAGTAAATTGTACATATTTCGCAAAAACTTTTCAAACAAATATAAATTCAGAACTAAATATATTTATTTATTATGTTTTACATTTTTTCTCTAACTTATGTGGGTTTCCAGATATTCAAAAATCAATATGTATTTTAACTAGAAAAATGTTCTTTTAAAAAAACAATTTTGAATGGCGATTTTACAGTAAATTGTACATATTTCGCAAAAACCTTTCAAACAAATATAAATTCAGAACTAAATATATTTATTTATTATGTTTTACATTTTTTTTCTCACTTATGTGGGTTTCCAGATATTCAAAAATCAATATGAATTTTAACTAGAAAAATGTTCTTTTAAAATAACAATTTTAAATGGCGATTTTACAGTAAATTGTATTTATTTCGCAAAAACCTTTCAAACAAATATAAATTCAGAACTAAATATATTTATTTATTATGTTTTACATTTTTTCTCTAACTTATGTGGATTTCCAGATATTCAAAAATCAATATGTATTTTAACTAAAAAAATATTCTTTTAAAATCACAATTTTAAATGCCGATTTTACAGAAAATTGTACATATTTCTCAAAATCTTTTCAAACAAATATAAATTCAGAAAAAAATATATTTATTTATTATGTTTTACATTTTTTCTCTAACTTATGTGGGTTTCCAGATATTCAAAAATCAATATGTATTTTAACTAGAAAAATGTTCTTTTAATATAACAATTTTAAATGGCGATTTTACAGTAACTTGTACATATTTCGCAAAAACCACTCAAACAAATATAAATTCAGAACTAAATATATTTATTTATTATGTTTTTAATTTTTTCTCTAACTTATATATATAACAGATATTCAAAAAGCACTATGTATTTTAACTAGAAAAATATACTTTTAAAATAACAATTTTTAATGGCGATTTTACAGTAAATTGTACATATTTCGCAAAAACCTTTTAAACAAATATAAATTCAGAACTAGATATATTTATTTAATATGTTTTACATTTTTTCTCTAACTTATTTGGGTTTTCAGATATTCAAAAATCATTATGTATTTTAACTAGAAAATTGTTCTTTTAAAATAACAATTTTTAATGCCGTTTTTACAGTAAATTGTACATATTTCGCAAAAACTTTTCAAACAAATATAAATTCAGAACTAAATATATTTATTTATTATGTTTTACATTTTTTCTCTAACTTATGTGGGTTTCCAGATATTCAAAAATCAATATGTATTTAACTAGAAAAATGTTCTTTTAAAATAACAATTTTGAATGGCGATTTTACAGTAAATTGTACATATATCGCAAAAACCTTTCAAACAAATATAAATTCAGAACTAAATATATTTATTTATTATGTTTTACATTTTTTCTCTAACTTATATATATAACAGATATTCAGAAATCACTATGTATTTTAATTAGAAAAATATTCTTTTAAAATAACAATTTTAAATGGCAATTTTACAGTAAATTGTACTTATTTCGCAAAAACTTTTCAAACAAATATAAATTTAGAACTAAATATATTTATTCATTATGTTTTACATTTTTTCTCTAACTTATGTGGGTTTCCAGATATTCAAAAATCAATATGTATTTTAACAAGAAAAATGTTCTTTTAAAATAACAATTTTGAATGGCGATTTTACAGTAAATTGTACATATATCGCAAAAACCTTTCAAACAAATATAAATTCAGAACTAAATAAATTTATTTATTATGTTTTACATTTTTTCTGTAACTTCTATATATATAACAGATATTCAGAAATCACTATGTATTTTAATTAGAAAAATATTCTTTTAAAATAACAATTTTAACTGGCAATTTTACAGTAAATTGTACATATTTCGCAAAAACTTTTCAAACAAATATAAATTTAGAACTAAATATATTTATTCATTATGTTTTACATTTTTTCTCTAACTTATGTGGGTTTCCAGATATTCAAAAATCAATATGTTTTAACTAGAAAAATGTTCTTTTAAAATAACATTTTTGAATGGCGATTTTACTGTAAATTGTACATATTTCACAAAAACCTTTCAAACAAATATAAATTCAGAACTAAATATATTTATTTAATATGTTTTACATTTTTTCTCTAACTTATGTGGGTTTCCAGATATTCAAAAATCAATATGTATTTTAACTAGAAAAATGTTCTATTAAAATAACAATTTTAAATGGCGATTTTACAGTAAATTGTACATATTTCGCAAAAACCTTTCAAACAAATATAAATTCAGAACTAAATATATTTATTTATTATATTTTACATTTTTTCTCTAACTTATATATATAACACATATTCAAAAATCACTAGGTATTTTAACTAGAAAAATATTCTTTTAAATTGACAATTTTAAATGGCGATTTTACAGTAAATTGTACATAATTCGCAAAAACATTTCAAACAAATTTTAATTCAGAACTAAATATATTTATTAATTATGTTTTACATTTTTTCTCTAACTTATGTGGGTTTCCAGATATTCAAAAATCAATATGTATTTTAACTAGAAAAATGTTCTTTTAAAATAACAATTTTAAATGGCAATTTTACAGTAAATTGTACATATTTCTCAAAAACCTTTCAAACAAATATAAATTCTGAACTAAATATATTTATTTATTATGTTTTACATTTTTTCTCTAACTTATGTGGGTTTCCAGATACTCAAAAATCAATATGTATTTTAACTAGAAAAATGTTCTTTTAAAATAACAATTTTAAATGGCGATTTTACAGTAAATTGTATATATAAAAATTTTTTTGATGATATTTCTTATATCCTATCTTGTTAAGGATAGAATTGATAAAAAGAAGCCATATATATATATTTTTATTTTTTTACTGTGGTACTTGTTATAAATTACTGAACATGAAACATTCTTAAATCGAGGAAATAAAATATTTTCTATGTGAAATACAAAACGCTATAACTTTTTTAATAATGAACGGATTTTTTAAAATGAAGCAGATTTAGATAATTACAACCCCCTATTTGAAGAGAAAAAATTAAAATGTATACTTTATGAAACTGATTCTACACTACAGTATCAAACATGGCGACATATATTTTTTTCTATTTTCATTTCTTCTATGGAATAGAAGTGAGTTAGCGCTGCGAGGCGCCTCTCCAATTTTTCTTTCAATAAATACTAGAAGTATTAATAAAGGACGGTGTATTGAAACAAAATCCACCTTTTGACCGCTACTACTAAATATTTACATTTTAAGTGAGCGCGCGCAATAGTCGTAAGGCGTTACACAGGTTACCCTGAGCAACTAATATCTCCCTATGAACAATCTCTCACTATGCAATTTAGTTATTTCTACATTTATTTGTTATATTCATATAATCCTACCTGATTTTATTTTATATTATGCTATTTACGTGAATGAGGGAATTTATTTCTAGAAAATGTAGCCGTCAAACAACAAATGAAGATTTACTTCATAATTTTCTTTTCACCTCTGATCCATACATAACAAGTTTAAGACATAAGTTAATAATTAATAAAGATAGTTTAAGTGACGATGCAATACATTCTTATTAAGTTAAATTTTATTAAAATTGTTAAATCTTTAGTTATAATTTGTATATATATGTATGTTGTTCTAATGTTTAATTATTAAAAATGTATTGACTAATTGTTATATAATGTATTTACAATGTTTTTATTTTTTAACAATAGTAAATATAGTATTTAAAAGTATGTAATTTTATAATAACTCATGTCAGGGCTTGTAAAATATGTAAATTTCGTATTTATATATTAAGTCAATGTTTAAATTATATACGTGCATACATATACATCATCATAAAATTAATTAAAATAAAATAAGTACGGTATAGATCGTGTAATTCCGTAAAATATTGCTTTTTTCTTCTTTTCTATTTTTTTAAACCAAGTATGAAACATATAGAAACAATTAAAAATATACATATTCTTGCAAATTTAATACAGATTAAGATGCAAAAAAAAAATAAAAAATCTATCTCTTATAATAAAATAGTTGTGTGCCCGTGGCCACCAATTCATCGATTGGGACCACTGTGCGTCGTAAGACCTGAGTTTGTGTCCGCAACTCGTCTGAAGGTACCAAGCCGATTTTGATGAAATTTGGTATACATATAATTTCTATGCCCGTGATGTTCCCGTCGCATTTTAAATACAATCGTCTATACAGAACCGGCGTTATAGGCCCCCAAAATTTGAAACCCACCTAAATACTGCCCATAGTCAACTTTTAAAAATTTTATAAATTTTTTCTCAACATTCTAAGATATTTTATGTGATTAAAGTTTTTTCAAATTGTGAGCCCATAGGCTTAAATAAAATAATATATATATATATTTTGAAGTATATCAGACATCGACCGCCATCTAATAGTATAATGAAGAAGTTATGTTTATGTGACAGTAATTTGTTTGGTTATATTTTCCAATGTATAAACCATTTGCTTCTGTGTTTTAATTAATAAAATTAGGAAATGTTCATCAAATAACTATCAATATCCTTGGCAAATCACGAAACGAACGATATTAACGTTACCCATGTGGATGTGTGCAATTTTAAATGTGGGGTTTTTGGAAATTAAAACTGTTATGGTACAGGAATAAATAAATGTCGGGATCATAATTGGTTAGATTGGTTCAATGGGCAATGTGAGTATAATGTCGATGATTTAGAATTATATATGTAAACTTAGAAATTTATTAATTTCATATTAAATGCCGATGAAATATCATAACAACAATAAATTTTGTACTATAATAATTGCTATCGCTTTTAGTTTTGTATTTATTCATGTGACCGCGCTCGCAAGAACGGCGAGCTGATAGCACTGCTTGTTTATTCTTCTATTTTCACTAATATAAATTGTATCTTGTAGTAGTTGATCATTCTTTCCAGTATTTAATTGTTGGAATCTAATAATGATAAATTAATAGTAAGTAGACAATTCGAATATCGACATAATAAAATTTACCATAATAAATAACCTAGGTACCTTCAGTTGTGAATAAGGTAATGAGTTCCGAAAGCGTTTTCTTGTTTTATGGGTCCTAAAATAATTAGTTTACAAAAGTCGTTCCATTCTGAAAATAATTGTGTGATATTATTTCATTCTATTATATTTCAAAATAACTGCATATATATATATATATATATATATATATATATATATATATATATATATAAAATTAAAATAGACTTACATAACGCGAATCGGTTGGTTATGAAAACTGTGTAGAATCTACACAAAGAGGATTCATACTTAATTGATTTACATGCATGGTTCAGATTTAGTTATTACTTCATAGACTGAATGGGACATCCAGATTTTCAGGAACTTCGTAGTTTGCACGAGGTGAAAATAAGATTTTTTTACGTATCAAGAGTTGAACTTCAGAGTGAATTTTTAAGTAGAGAATGGGAATAAGTTGTCAGTTTGCATTTAGATGTTGTCGGCGATATTAGGTCAGCAGTTGCGGTGCATCCAGAAATGGGGGAATAGTTTTATCCGTTATAAATGTCGGCTTGGATAATTGAGGGAGGAGGAGAGACAAGGCAGCAATTTAAGTAATTGCGAAATCACTAATTTGAACTTCATTGGTCTTCATCAATCATTATTTTTGTTTGTTTCTGTATTCATTAATTATTTGAGGAGAGGAGCGATCTAGGAGTGCGGGGTTGGAAAAGGATGATGTCATTTAGTGGACAATTGAGGTCTTATTGTCAGCGTGCAGGCTTTTCTCAATTTTCGATTTGCATGTTGTCGGCCATATTAGAACGGCAACTTGGCTAGCATCCAGCAAACGAAGAAGTGCTTTAACTGTGTTACCAATATCTGCTTATTAAACAATACAAGTGAGGAGATGGGACAAGGCATCTTTCAAACAGACTGTTACAAATAAATAGTGCAACCAGTATCACCATACTAGAACTTTACACTTCCAAATAATTTGCTTGATCTTCAACCATCTTCACTAACTGTAGTTTGTTTTGTTTTGTTTGTGTATACTATCACCAGTTAGGATTCTGTTGCACGGTATGATGTCCCGCTGACAAATTGCGAACATTAACAAATATTCATACATTTTAGTGGTAGAGCAATTTGGTTCTATTTCACTGATAAATCGAGAGTGCCACTCAAAACTCAGCCTTCGGTCTGAAGCTTGATCAGTACCAGTACAAGCCTGCCGAAGCAAACACGTAATCAAAAACCATTTCAGGTTTCTCGACATACGAGGTCTGTTCAGAAAGTATCGGCAAATATACAATGATTAATTTTGTGGTATGGACTCCGAATCCTCTTCAAAGTAGGCGTCTTGGTAATGCACACATATCTCCCAGCGGTTCGGTCCCGCTATTGTTGGAAACATTTCTGGAAGGCTTCTTGTGGATTGGTGTTTGGCTTCGAAGTCGCATTTTGCTTAATGTCTTCTTTTGATTGAAATCAAGTTCCTTTCAGCGGCATTTTCAGCTTTTGGCGACATATTATGCATTATTCCATCGTTCCATCGTTTCGCAAAAATTGCAAATCCGACAAGCGCTCACTAGACTAACTCACGCATAGACTGACCGCTAGGCGCTAGCGACGTACGCATTCTGCGGTCGGGAAAAACTTCACGCATGCGCATGAATGTCCCCTAGACATCCCCACTGAAATTTAACTTCCGTGCTTCCAAAGTTATCGAGCCCTACTTTTTTGCACGTAACAAAATTAGGCTCGATAACTTCCGAACCGTCGTAGGTTTCCTATCCACTTCATATGTGTGCATCTGCACTTTCTCTGCAAATCTCACTACTCTGCACGCTTCAATGACTATATCGTCAATCACTTCCTTCACAATGAGTTCCACCTGTAATTCTGAAATTGGACATGTTGCAATTAATGTAATCCCGTACATGTATTAGTATTCAAATACTACCTTCCACTGCCAAAGCAATTATGCTGTCCACGAAGCGCAGTATTCTTACAGGAGCCTCTAATTATAAAGAAAAATAATAATTACAAAATTTATATATAAAATTAAAAAGGAAACGTATAAGCTTACATAATTAGAATATGTTCGTTTATATTGTTTGGTAAATTTTACTTTCTTATACGCGGTAATAAGTAAGTTTTGTATTCATAAAAATATTCAAAAATGAGATTTCAACGGATTAACAAGTTTTGAATCGAATGTGACTATTTTTGGAATGACACCTGTGTGTCTGTCTATGTGTTTGTGAACGCTCTACGGCCATAACTGACAAAAATGTTTATCTTGAAGGAAAAGTATTTGATATCGTAATAATAATAAGCTAAATGATACAATTTCAGAGTATTGCTGTGGAGTATTGATTGAACTGACAGTTTATTAGGGATATATATATTTCTAGTGAAAACTACGTATAAGATAGTCGAGTGCAGGCTATTCCAAATATATTAAATAGTTTTTATCTGCAATGGTATTAAGGTTTGCTTATTTTGATACATTATTTGGGATAATTCCTGATAGTATACCACATATAAAATTATATAGAAAATAAAATAATTCTTCGAAAATAATAAAATGTATAAATTTGGATTATCGATAAAATGTTAGTTTTTGATAATATTGTATAATAATGCTTGCTAAGAAAAAGGAAGTGTTTGCAAGCGTGGGAAAAGTTGTGCCGAATTATAATTACCTCTCTCCGCGGCGTCGATAATCGTATTCACAACACTTGCCGCTACCTCCACCAGATCCGTTTCTAAATTGAACGTAAAAATAAGTGATTCTGAACCTAAAATACTCTCATACTTAATAGAAGGTACTCCTACTCCTGCTAGAAATGTATCGTGGAAATCATTGGCTGTGCTTTGAATTTTTGTTATTGGATTTCTTGCTCGTCCTTTTTTTCGACTTAAAAATTTTTTCGTTCAAAAATATATGAAACCTTCATAGATAATAGATAACGCGGAGAGTATGTCTAGGTCACCACTAAACGGGCGAACT
>CAKOGD010000057.1:0-78341 GCA_933228885.1 Leistus spinibarbis | reverse complement strand
ACTAAAACTAAAACTAAACTAAAACTAAAACTAAAACTAAACTAAAACTAAAACTAAAACTAAAACTAAAACTAAAACTAAAACTAAAACTAAAACTAAAACTAAAACTAAACTAAAACTAAAACTAAAACTAAAACTAAAACTAAAACTAAAACTAAAACTAAAACTAAAACTAAAACTAAAACTAAACTAAAACTAAAACTAAAACTAAAACTAAAACTAAAACTAAAACTAAAACTAAAACTAAAACTAAAACTAAAACTAAAACTAAAACTAAAACTAAAACTAAAACTAAAACTAAAACTAAAACTAAAACTAAACTAAAACTAAACTAAAACTAAAACTAAAACTAAAACTAAAACTAAAACTAAAACTAAAACTAAAAACTAAAACTAAAACTAAACTAAAACTAAAACTAAAACTAAAACTAAAACTAAAACTAAAACTAAAACTAAAACTAAAACTAAAACTAAACTAAAACTAAAACTAAAACTAAAACTAAAACTAAAACTAAAACTAAAACTAAAACTAAAACTAAACTAAAACTAAAACTAAAACTAAAACTAAAACTAAAACTAAACTAAACTAAAACTAAAAACTAAAACTAAAACTAAAACTAAAACTAAAACTAAGAACTAAAACTAAAACTAAAACTAAAACTAAAACTAAAACTAAAACTAAAACTAAAACTAAAACTAAAACTAAAACTAAAACTAAAACTAAAACTAAAACTAAAACTAAAACTAAAAACTAAAACTAAAACTAAAACTAAAACTAAAACTAAAACTAAACTAAAACTAAAACTAAAACTAAAACTAAAACTAAAACTAAAACTAAAAACTAAAACTAAAACTAAAACTAAAACTAAAACTAACTAAAACTAAAACTAAAACTAAAAACTAAAACTAAAACTAAAACTAAAACTAAAACTAAAACTAAACTAAAAACTAAAACTAAAACTAAAACTAAAACTAAAACTAAAACTAAAACTAAAACTAAAACTAAAACTAAAACTAAAACTAAAACTAAAACTAAAACTAAAAAACTAAAACTAAAACTAAAACTAAAACTAAACTAAAACTAAAACTAAAACTAAAACTAAAACTAAAACTAAAACTAAAACTAAAAACTAAAACTAAAACTAAAACTAAAACTAAAACTAAAACTAAAACTAAAACTAAAACTAAAACTAAAACTAAAACTAAAACTAAAACTAAAACTAAAACTAAAACTAAAACTAAAACTAAAACTAAAACTAAAACTAAAACTAAAACTAAAACTAAAACTAAAACTAAAACTAAAACTAAAACTAAAACTAAAACTAAAACTAAAACTAAAACTAAAACTAAAACCTAAAACTAAAACTAAAACTAAAACTAAAAACTAAAACTAAAACTAAAACTAAAACTAAAACTAAAACTAAAACTAAAACTAAAACTAAACTAAAACTAAAACTAAAACTAAAACATAAACTAAAACTAAAACTAAAACTAAAACTAAAACTAAACTAAAACTAAAACTAAAACTAAAACTAAAACTAAAACTAAAACTAAAACTAAACTAAAACTAAAAACTAAACTAAAACTAAAACTAACTAAAACTAAAACTAAAACTAAAACTAAAACTAAAACTAAAACTAAAACTAAAACTAAAACTAAAACTAAAACTAAAACTAAAAACTAAAACTACAACAACAACTAAAACTAAAACTAAAAACTAAAACTAAAACTAACTAAAACTAAAAACTAAAACTAAAACTAAAACTAAAACTAAAACTAAAACTAAAACTAAAACTAAAACTAAACTAAAACTAAAACTAAACTAAAACTAAAACTAAAACTAAAACTAAAAACTAAAACTAAAACTAAAATCTAAAACTAAAACTAAAACTAAACTAAAACTAAAACTAAAACTCAAAACTAAAACTAAAACTAAACTAAAACTAAAACTAAACTAAAACTAAAACTAAAACTAAAACTAAAACTAAAACTAAAACTAAAACTAAAACTAAAACTAAAACTAAACTAAAACTAAAACTAAAACTAAAACTGAAAACTAAAACTAAAACTAAAACTAAAACTAAACTAAAACTAAAACTAAAACTAAAACTAAAACTAAAACTAAAACTAAAACTAAAACTAAACTAAACTAAAACTAAAACTAAAACTAAAACTAAAACTAAAACTAAAACTAAAACTAAAACTAAAACTAAAACTAAAACTAAAAACTAAACTAAAACTAAAACTAAAACTAAAACTAAAACTAAAACTAAAACTAAAACTAAAACTAAAACTAAAACTAAAACTAAAACTAAAACTAAAACTAAAACTAAAACTAAAACTAAAACTAAAACTAAAACTAAAACTAAAACTAAAACTAAAACTAAACTAAAACTAAAACTAAAACTAAAACTAAAACTAACTAAAACTAAACTAAAACTAAAACTAAAACTAAAACTAAAACTAAAACTAAAACTAAAACTAAAACTAAAACTAAAACTAAAACTAAAACTAAAACTAAAACTAAAACTAAAACTAAAACTAAAACTAAAACTAAAACTAAAACTAAAACTAAAACTAAAACTAAAACTAAAACAAAACTAAAACTAAAACTAAAACTAAAACTAAAACTAAAACTAAACTAAACTAAAACTAAAACTAAAACTAAAACTAAAACTAAAACTAAAACTAAAACTAAAACTAAAACTAAAACTAAAACTAAAACTAAAACTAAAACTAAAACTAAAACTAAAACTAAAACTAAAACTAAAACTAAAACTAAAACTAAAACTAAAAACTAAAAACTAAAACTAAAACTAAAACTAAAACTAAAACTAAAACTAAAACTAAAACTAAAACTAAAACTAAAACTAAAACTAAAACTAAAACTAAACTAAAACTAAAACTAAAACTAAAACTAAAACTAAAACTAAAACTAAACTAAAACTAAAACTAAAACTAAAACTAAAACTAAACTAAAACTAAAACTAAAACTAAAACTAAAAACTAAAACTAAAACTAAACTAAAACTAAACTAAAACTAAAACTAAAACTAAAACTAAAACTAAAACTAAAACTAAAACTAAAACTAAAACTAAAACTAAAACTAAAAAACTAAACAAAAAACTAAAACTAAAACTAAAACTAAAACTAAAACTAAAACTAAAACTAAAAACTAAAACTAAACTAAAACTAAACTAAAACTAAACAAACTAAAACTAAAACTAAACTAAAACTAAAACTAAAACTAAAACTAAAACTAAAACTAAAAACTAAAACTAAAACTAAAACTAAAACTAAAACTAAAACTAAAACTAAAACTAAAACTAAAACTAAAACTAAAACTAAAACTAAAACTAAAACTAAAACTAAAACTAAAACTAAACTAAAACTAAAACTAAAACTAAAACTAAAACTAAAACTAAACTAAAACTAAAACTAAAACTAAAACTAAAACTAAAACTAAAACTAAAACTAAAACTAAAACTAAAACTAAAAACTAAAACTAAAACTAAAACTAAAACTAAAACTAAAACTAAAACTAAAACTAAAACTAAAACTAAAACTAAAACTAAAACTAAAACAAAACTAAAACTAAAACTAAAACTAAAACTAAACTAAAACTAAAACTAAAACTAAAACTAAAACTAAAACTAAAACTAAAACTAAAACTAAAACTACAACTAAAACTAAAACTAAAACTAAAACTAAAACTAAAACTAAAACTAAAACTAAAACTAAAACTAAAACTAAAACTAAAACTAAAACTAAAACTAAAACTAAAACTAAAACTAAAACTAAAACTAAAACTAAAACTAAAACTAAACTAAAACTAAAAGCTAAAACTAAAACTAAACTAAAACTAAAACTAAAACTAAAACTAAAACTAAAACTAAAACTAAAACTAAAACTAAAACTAAAACTAAAACTAAAACTAAAACTAAAACTAAAACTAAAACTAAAACTAAAACTAAAACTAAAACTAAAACTAAAACTAAAACTAAAACTAAAACTAAAACTAAAACTAAAACTAAAACTAAAACTAAAACTAAAACTAAAACTAAAACTAAAACTAAAACTAAAACTAAAACTAAAACTAAAACTAAAACTAAAACTAAAACTAAAACTAAAACTAAAACTAAACTAAAACTAAAACTAAAACTAAACTAAAACTAAAACTAAAACTAAAACTAAAACTAAAACTAAAACTAAAACTAAAACTAAAACTAAAACTAAAACTAAAACTAAAACTAAAACTAAAACTAAAACTAAAACTAAAACTAAAACTAAAACTAAAACTAAAACTAAAACTAAAACTAAAACTAAAACTAAAACTAAAACTAAACTAAACTAAAACTAAAACTAAAACTAAAACTAAAACTAAAACTAAAACTAAAACTAAAACTAAAACTAAAACTAAAACTAAAACTAAAACTAAAACTAAAACTAAACTAAAACTAAAACTAAAACTAAAACTAAAACTAAAACTAAAACTAAAACTAAAACTAAAACTAAAACTCAAACTCAAACTAAAACTAAAACTAAAACTAAAACTAAAACTAAACTAAAACTAAAACTAAAACTAAAACTAAAACTAAAACTAAAACTAAAACTAAAACTAAAACTAAAACTAAAACTAAAACTAAAACTAAAACTAAAACTAAAACTAAAACTAAAACTAAAACTAAAACTAAAACTAAAACTAAAACTAAAACTAAAACTAAAACTAAAACTAAAACTAAAACTAAAACTAAAACTAAAACTAAACTAAAACTAAAAACTAAAACTAAAACTAAAACTAAAACTAAAACTAAAACTAAAACTAAAACTAAAACTAAAACTAAAACTAAAAACTAAAACTAAAACTAAAACTAAAACTAAAACTAAAACTAAAACTAAAACTAAAACAACAACTAAAACTAAAACTAAAACTAAAACTAAAACTAAAACTAAAACTAAAACTAAAACTAAAACTAAAACTAAAACTAAAACTAAAACTAAAACTAAAACTAAAACTAAAACTAAAACTAAACTAAAACTAAAACAAAACTAAAACTAAAACTAAAACTAAAACTAAACTAAAACTAAAACTAAAACTAAAACTAAAACTAAAACTAAAACTAAAACTAAAACTAAAACTAAAACTAAAACTAAAACTAAAACTAAAACTAAAACTAAAACTAAAACTAAAACTAAAACTAAAACTAAAACTAAAACTAAAACTAAAACTAAAACTAAAACTAAAACTAAAACTAAAACTAAAACTAAAACTAAAACTAAAACTAAAACTAAAACTAAAACTAAAACTAAAACTAAAACTAAAACTAAAACTAAAACTAAAACTAAAACTAAAACTAAAACTAAAACTAAAACTAAAACTAAAACTAAAACTAAAACTAAAACTAAAACTAAAACTAAAACTAAAACTAAAACTAAAACTAAAACTAAAACTAAAACTAAAACTAAAACTAAAACTAAAACTAAAACTAAAACTAAAACTAAAACTAAAACTAAAACTAAAACTAAAACTAAAACTAAAACTAAAACTAAAACTAAAACTAAAACTAAAACTAAAACTAAAACTAAAACTAAAACTAAAACTAAAACTAAAACTAAAACTAAAACTAAAACTAAAACTAAAACTAAAACTAAAACTAAAACTAAAACTAAAACTAAAACTAAAACTAAAACTAAAACTAAAACTAAAACTAAAACTAAAACTAAAACTAAAACTAAAACTAAAACTAAAACTAAAACTAAAACTAAAACTAAAACTAAAACTAAAACTAAAACTAAAACTAAAACTAAAACTAAAACTAAAACTAAAACTAAAACTAAAACTAAAACTAAAACTAAAACTAAAACTAAAACTAAAACTAAAACTAAAACTAAAACTAAAACTAAAACTAAAACTAAAACTAAAACTAAAACTAAAACTAAAACTAAAACTAAAACTAAAACTAAAACTAAAACTAAAACTAAAACTAAAACTAAAACTAAAACTAAAACTAAAACTAAAACTAAAACTAAAACTAAAACTAAAACTAAAACTAAAACTAAAACTAAAACTAAAACTAAAACTAAAACTAAAACTAAAACTAAAACTAAAACTAAAACTAAAACTAAAACTAAAACTAAAACTAAAACTAAAACTAAAACTAAAACTAAAACTAAAACTAAAACTAAAACTAAAACTAAAACTAAAACTAAAACTAAAACTAAAACTAAAACTAAAACTAAAACTAAAACTAAAACTAAAACTAAAACTAAAACTAAAACTAAAACTAAAACTAAAACTAAAACTAAAACTAAAACTAAAACTAAAACTAAAACTAAAACTAAAACTAAAACTAAAACTAAAACTAAAACTAAAACTAAAACTAAAACTAAAACTAAAACTAAAACTAAAACTAAAACTAAAACTAAAACTAAAACTAAAACTAAAACTAAAACTAAAACTAAAACTAAAACTAAAACTAAAACTAAAACTAAAACTAAAACTAAAACTAAAACTAAAACTAAAACTAAAACTAAAACTAAAACTAAAACTAAAACTAAAACTAAAACTAAAACTAAAACTAAAACTAAAACTAAAACTAAAACTAAAACTAAAACTAAAACTAAAACTAAAACTAAAACTAAAACTAAAACTAAAACTAAAACTAAAACTAAAACTAAAACTAAAACTAAAACTAAAACTAAAACTAAAACTAAAACTAAAACTAAAACTAAAACTAAAACTAAAACTAAAACTAAAACTAAAACTAAAACTAAAACTAAAACTAAAACTAAAACTAAAACTAAAACTAAAACTAAAACTAAAACTAAAACTAAAACTAAAACTAAAACTAAAACTAAAACTAAAACTAAAACTAAAACTAAAACTAAAACTAAAACTAAAACTAAAACTAAAACTAAAACTAAAACTAAAACTAAAACTAAAACTAAAACTAAAACTAAAACTAAAACTAAAACTAAAACTAAAACTAAAACTAAAACTAAAACTAAAACTAAAACTAAAACTAAAACTAAAACTAAAACTAAAACTAAAACTAAAACTAAAACTAAAACTAAAACTAAAACTAAAACTAAAACTAAAACTAAAACTAAAACTAAAACTAAAACTAAAACTAAAACTAAAACTAAAACTAAAACTAAAACTAAAACTAAAACTAAAACTAAAACTAAAACTAAAACTAAAACTAAAACTAAAACTAAAACTAAAACTAAAACTAAAACTAAAACTAAAACTAAAACTAAAACTAAAACTAAAACTAAAACTAAAACTAAAACTAAAACTAAAACTAAAACTAAAACTAAAACTAAAACTAAAACTAAAACTAAAACTAAAACTAAAACTAAAACTAAAACTAAAACTAAAACTAAAACTAAAACTAAAACTAAAACTAAAACTAAAACTAAAACTAAAACTAAAACTAAAACTAAAACTAAAACTAAAACTAAAACTAAAACTAAAACTAAAACTAAAACTAAAACTAAAACTAAAACTAAAACTAAAACTAAAACTAAAACTAAAACTAAAACTAAAACTAAAACTAAAACTAAAACTAAAACTAAAACTAAAACTAAAACTAAAACTAAAACTAAAACTAAAACTAAAACTAAAACTAAAACTAAAACTAAAACTAAAACTAAAACTAAAACTAAAACTAAAACTAAAACTAAAACTAAAACTAAAACTAAAACTAAAACTAAAACTAAAACTAAAACTAAAACTAAAACTAAAACTAAAACTAAAACTAAAACTAAAACTAAAACTAAAACTAAAACTAAAACTAAAACTAAAACTAAAACTAAAACTAAAACTAAAACTAAAACTAAAACTAAAACTAAAACTAAAACTAAAACTAAAACTAAAACTAAAACTAAAACTAAAACTAAAACTAAAACTAAAACTAAAACTAAAACTAAAACTAAAACTAAAACTAAAACTAAAACTAAAACTAAAACTAAAACTAAAACTAAAACTAAAACTAAAACTAAAACTAAAACTAAAACTAAAACTAAAACTAAAACTAAAACTAAAACTAAAACTAAAACTAAAACTAAAACTAAAACTAAAACTAAAACTAAAACTAAAACTAAAACTAAAACTAAAACTAAAACTAAAACTAAAACTAAAACTAAAACTAAAACTAAAACTAAAACTAAAACTAAAACTAAAACTAAAACTAAAACTAAAACTAAAACTAAAACTAAAACTAAAACTAAAACTAAAACTAAAACTAAAACTAAAACTAAAACTAAAACTAAAACTAAAACTAAAACTAAAACTAAAACTAAAACTAAAACTAAAACTAAAACTAAAACTAAAACTAAAACTAAAACTAAAACTAAAACTAAAACTAAAACTAAAACTAAAACTAAAACTAAAACTAAAACTAAAACTAAAACTAAAACTAAAACTAAAACTAAAACTAAAACTAAAACTAAAACTAAAACTAAAACTAAAACTAAAACTAAAACTAAAACTAAAACTAAAACTAAAACTAAAACTAAAACTAAAACTAAAACTAAAACTAAAACTAAAACTAAAACTAAAACTAAAACTAAAACTAAAACTAAAACTAAAACTAAAACTAAAACTAAAACTAAAACTAAAACTAAAACTAAAACTAAAACTAAAACTAAAACTAAAACTAAAACTAAAACTAAAACTAAAACTAAAACTAAAACTAAAACTAAAACTAAAACTAAAACTAAAACTAAAACTAAAACTAAAACTAAAACTAAAACTAAAACTAAAACTAAAACTAAAACTAAAACTAAAACTAAAACTAAAACTAAAACTAAAACTAAAACTAAAACTAAAACTAAAACTAAAACTAAAACTAAAACTAAAACTAAAACTAAAACTAAAACTAAAACTAAAACTAAAACTAAAACTAAAACTAAAACTAAAACTAAAACTAAAACTAAAACTAAAACTAAAACTAAAACTAAAACTAAAACTAAAACTAAAACTAAAACTAAAACTAAAACTAAAACTAAAACTAAAACTAAAACTAAAACTAAAACTAAAACTAAAACTAAAACTAAAACTAAAACTAAAACTAAAACTAAAACTAAAACTAAAACTAAAACTAAAACTAAAACTAAAACTAAAACTAAAACTAAAACTAAAACTAAAACTAAAACTAAAACTAAAACTAAAACTAAAACTAAAACTAAAACTAAAACTAAAACTAAAACTAAAACTAAAACTAAAACTAAAACTAAAACTAAAACTAAAACTAAAACTAAAACTAAAACTAAAACTAAAACTAAAACTAAAACTAAAACTAAAACTAAAACTAAAACTAAAACTAAAACTAAAACTAAAACTAAAACTAAAACTAAAACTAAAACTAAAACTAAAACTAAAACTAAAACTAAAACTAAAACTAAAACTAAAACTAAAACTAAAACTAAAACTAAAACTAAAACTAAAACTAAAACTAAAACTAAAACTAAAACTAAAACTAAAACTAAAACTAAAACTAAAACTAAAACTAAAACTAAAACTAAAACTAAAACTAAAACTAAAACTAAAACTAAAACTAAAACTAAAACTAAAACTAAAACTAAAACTAAAACTAAAACTAAAACTAAAACTAAAACTAAAACTAAAACTAAAACTAAAACTAAAACTAAAACTAAAACTAAAACTAAAACTAAAACTAAAACTAAAACTAAAACTAAAACTAAAACTAAAACTAAAACTAAAACTAAAACTAAAACTAAAACTAAAACTAAAACTAAAACTAAAACTAAAACTAAAACTAAAACTAAAACTAAAACTAAAACTAAAACTAAAACTAAAACTAAAACTAAAACTAAAACTAAAACTAAAACTAAAACTAAAACTAAAACTAAAACTAAAACTAAAACTAAAACTAAAACTAAAACTAAAACTAAAACTAAAACTAAAACTAAAACTAAAACTAAAACTAAAACTAAAACTAAAACTAAAACTAAAACTAAAACTAAAACTAAAACTAAAACTAAAACTAAAACTAAAACTAAAACTAAAACTAAAACTAAAACTAAAACTAAAACTAAAACTAAAACTAAAACTAAAACTAAAACTAAAACTAAAACTAAAACTAAAACTAAAACTAAAACTAAAACTAAAACTAAAACTAAAACTAAAACTAAAACTAAAACTAAAACTAAAACTAAAACTAAAACTAAAACTAAAACTAAAACTAAAACTAAAACTAAAACTAAAACTAAAACTAAAACTAAAACTAAAACTAAAACTAAAACTAAAACTAAAACTAAAACTAAAACTAAAACTAAAACTAAAACTAAAACTAAAACTAAAACTAAAACTAAAACTAAAACTAAAACTAAAACTAAAACTAAAACTAAAACTAAAACTAAAACTAAAACTAAAACTAAAACTAAAACTAAAACTAAAACTAAAACTAAAACTAAAACTAAAACTAAAACTAAAACTAAAACTAAAACTAAAACTAAAACTAAAACTAAAACTAAAACTAAAACTAAAACTAAAACTAAAACTAAAACTAAAACTAAAACTAAAACTAAAACTAAAACTAAAACTAAAACTAAAACTAAAACTAAAACTAAAACTAAAACTAAAACTAAAACTAAAACTAAAACTAAAACTAAAACTAAAACTAAAACTAAAACTAAAACTAAAACTAAAACTAAAACTAAAACTAAAACTAAAACTAAAACTAAAACTAAAACTAAAACTAAAACTAAAACTAAAACTAAAACTAAAACTAAAACTAAAACTAAAACTAAAACTAAAACTAAAACTAAAACTAAAACTAAAACTAAAACTAAAACTAAAACTAAAACTAAAACTAAAACTAAAACTAAAACTAAAACTAAAACTAAAACTAAAACTAAAACTAAAACTAAAACTAAAACTAAAACTAAAACTAAAACTAAAACTAAAACTAAAACTAAAACTAAAACTAAAACTAAAACTAAAACTAAAACTAAAACTAAAACTAAAACTAAAACTAAAACTAAAACTAAAACTAAAACTAAAACTAAAACTAAAACTAAAACTAAAACTAAAACTAAAACTAAAACTAAAACTAAAACTAAAACTAAAACTAAAACTAAAACTAAAACTAAAACTAAAACTAAAACTAAAACTAAAACTAAAACTAAAACTAAAACTAAAACTAAAACTAAAACTAAAACTAAAACTAAAACTAAAACTAAAACTAAAACTAAAACTAAAACTAAAACTAAAACTAAAACTAAAACTAAAACTAAAACTAAAACTAAAACTAAAACTAAAACTAAAACTAAAACTAAAACTAAAACTAAAACTAAAACTAAAACTAAAACTAAAACTAAAACTAAAACTAAAACTAAAACTAAAACTAAAACTAAAACTAAAACTAAAACTAAAACTAAAACTAAAACTAAAACTAAAACTAAAACTAAAACTAAAACTAAAACTAAAACTAAAACTAAAACTAAAACTAAAACTAAAACTAAAACTAAAACTAAAACTAAAACTAAAACTAAAACTAAAACTAAAACTAAAACTAAAACTAAAACTAAAACTAAAACTAAAACTAAAACTAAAACTAAAACTAAAACTAAAACTAAAACTAAAACTAAAACTAAAACTAAAACTAAAACTAAAACTAAAACTAAAACTAAAACTAAAACTAAAACTAAAACTAAAACTAAAACTAAAACTAAAACTAAAACTAAAACTAAAACTAAAACTAAAACTAAAACTAAAACTAAAACTAAAACTAAAACTAAAACTAAAACTAAAACTAAAACTAAAACTAAAACTAAAACTAAAACTAAAACTAAAACTAAAACTAAAACTAAAACTAAAACTAAAACTAAAACTAAAACTAAAACTAAAACTAAAACTAAAACTAAAACTAAAACTAAAACTAAAACTAAAACTAAAACTAAAACTAAAACTAAAACTAAAACTAAAACTAAAACTAAAACTAAAACTAAAACTAAAACTAAAACTAAAACTAAAACTAAAACTAAAACTAAAACTAAAACTAAAACTAAAACTAAAACTAAAACTAAAACTAAAACTAAAACTAAAACTAAAACTAAAACTAAAACTAAAACTAAAACTAAAACTAAAACTAAAACTAAAACTAAAACTAAAACTAAAACTAAAACTAAAACTAAAACTAAAACTAAAACTAAAACTAAAACTAAAACTAAAACTAAAACTAAAACTAAAACTAAAACTAAAACTAAAACTAAAACTAAAACTAAAACTAAAACTAAAACTAAAACTAAAACTAAAACTAAAACTAAAACTAAAACTAAAACTAAAACTAAAACTAAAACTAAAACTAAAACTAAAACTAAAACTAAAACTAAAACTAAAACTAAAACTAAAACTAAAACTAAAACTAAAACTACGTACGTGTAAAATTTATTTATATAAAATTTCAAATAAAATCGTAAGCGAATAAAATTTTACATGCGTATTAGCTTAACCTGACTGTTATTGTTATTGTTATACAATCTGTAACTTGCTGGTACAGTCTGATACTGGCATGTTTTTGCAACCTCGTGCCAGTTACAGCCGGTTACAGACAGCGCCATCATATTTCAGCCTAATAAGGCTGATATACGTGTTAAATTTTATACGCATATTACCTTTTACCGACTGGTAATGTTTTATACAAGCTGTAACTGGCTGGTACAGTTTTATACTGGCATGTTTTTGCCAGCTTTGGCCGGCTACAGCCAATTTCAGACAGCGCCATCATATTTCAGCCTAATAAGGCGTATACGTATAAGCGTAAACTTTTACACGCATATTGGCTTTTACAGACTGGTTATATTTTATACACTCTGTAACTGGCTGGTACCGACTCATAATGGAATGTTTTTGCCAGCTCTGGTCTGTTGCAGCCGGTCTCAGACAGCGCCATCATATTTCAGCCTAATAAGGCTGATATACGTGTTAAATTTTACACGCATATTACCTTTTACTGACTGGTAATGTATTATACAAGCTGTAACTGGCTGGTACAGTCTTATACTGGCATGTTTTTGCCAGCTCTGGCCGGCTACAGCCAATTTCAGACAGCGCCATCATATTTCAGCCTAATAAGGCTTATACGTATAAGCGTAAACTTTTACACGCATACTAGCTTTTACAGACTGGTAATCTTTTATACAATCTGTAACTGGCTGGTACCGACTCATAATAGCATGCTTTTGCCAGCTCTGGCCAGTTACAGTCGGTCTCGGACAGCGCCATCATATTTCAGCCTAATAAGGCTGATATACGTATAAATTTCACACGCATATTGGCTTTTACAGAATGCTAATATTTTATACACTTTGTAACTGGCTGGTACCGACTCATAATGGAAAGTTTATGCCAGCTCTGGTCTGTTGCAGCTCGTCTCAGACAGCGCCATAATGTTTCAGCCTAATAAGGCTAATGTACGTGTAAAATTTGATTTATGTAAAATTTCAATTAATATCGAATGCAAATAAAATTTTACACGCATATTAGCATTTACTGACTGTTATTGTTTTATACAATCTGTAACTGGCTGGTACCATCTGATACTGGCATGTTTTTGCAACCTCGTGCCAGTTACAGCCGGTCTCAGACAGCGCCATCATATTTCAGCCTAATAAGGCTGATATACGGTTTAAATTTTACACGCATATTATCCTTTACTGACTGGTAATGTTTTATACAAGCTGTAACTGGCTGGTACAGTCTTATACTGGCATGATTTTGCCAGCTCTGGCCGGCTACAGCCAGTTTCATACAGCGCCATCATATTTCAGCCTAATAAGGCTTATATAAGTGTAAACTTTTACACGCATATTGGCTTTTACAGACTGGTTATATTTTATACACTCTGTAACTGGCTGGTACCGACTCATAATGGCATGCTTTTGCAAGCTCTGGCCAGTTAAAGCCGGTCTCGGACAGCGCCATAATATTTCAGCCTAATAAGGCTGATATACGTATAAATTTCACACGCATATTGGCTTTTACAGAATGCTAATATTTTATACACTCTGTAATTGGCTGGTACCGACTCATAATGGAAAGTTTATGCCAGCTCTGGGCTGTTGCAGCCCGTCTCAGACAGCGCCATTATGTTTCAGCCTAATAAAGCTGATGTACGTGTAAAATTTTACACGCATATTACCTTTTACTGACTGGTAATGTTTTATACAAGCTGTAACTGGCTGGTACAGTCTTATACAGGCATGTTTTTGCCAGCTCTGGCCGGCTACAGCCAGTTTCATACAGCGCCATCATATTTCAGCCTAATAAGGCTTATATAAGTGTAAACTTTTACACGCATATTGGCTTTTACAGACTGGTTATATTTTATACACTCTGTAACTGGCTGGTACCGACTCATAATGGAATGTTTTTGCCAGCTCTGGTCTGTTGCAGCCGGTCTCAGACAGCGCCATCTTATTTCAGCCTAATAAGGCTGATATGCGTGTTAAATTTTACACGCATATTACCTTTTACTGACTGGTAATGTATTATACAAGTTGTAACTGGCTGGTACAGTCTTATACTGGCATGTTTTTGCCAGCTCTGGCCGGCTACAGCCAATTTCAGACAGCGCCATCATATTTCAGCCTAATAAGGCTTACACGTATAAGCGTAAACTTTTACACGCATACTAGCTTTTACAGACTGGTAATCTTTTATACAATCTGTAACTGGCTGGTACCGACTCATAATGGCATGCTTTTGCAAGCTCTGGCCAGTTACAGCCGGTCTCGGACAGCGCAATCATATTTCAGCCTAATAAGGCTGATATACGTATAAATTTCACACGCATATTGGCTTTTACAGAATGCTAATATTTTATACACTCAGTAATTGGCTGGTACCGACTCATAATGGAAAGTTTATGCCAGCTCTGGGCTGTTGCAGCCCGTCTCAGACAGCGCCATTATGTTTCAGCCTAATAAAGCTGATGTACGTGTAAAATTTTACACGCATATTACCTTTTACTGACTGGTAATGTTTTATACAAGCTGTAACTGGCTGGTACAGTCTTATACAGGCATGTTTTTGCCAGCTCTGGCCGGCTACAGCCAGTTTCATACAGCGCCATCATATTTCAGCCTAATAAGGCTTATATAAGTGTAAACTTTTACACGCATACTAGCTTTTACAGACTGGTAATCTTTTATACAATCTGTAACTGGCTGGTACCGACTCATAATGGCATGCTTTTGCAAGCTCTGGCCAGTTACAGCCGGTCTCGGACAGCGCCATCATATTTCAGCCTAATAAGGCTGATATACGTATAAAGTTCACACGCATATTGGCTTTTACAGAATGCTAATATTTTATACACTTTGTAACTGGCTGGTACCGACTCATAATGGAAAGTTTATGCCAGCTCTGGTCTGTTGCAGCTCGTCTCAGACAGCGCCATAATGTTTCAGCCTAATAAGGCTAATGTACGTGTAAAATTTGATTTATGTAAAATTTCAATTAATATCGAATGCAAATAAAATTTTACACGCATATTAGCATTTACTGACTGTTATTGTTTTATACAATCTGTAACTGGCTGGTACCATCTGATACTGGCATGTTTTTGCAACCTCGTGCCAGTTACAGCCGGTCTCAGACAGCGCCATCATATTTCAGCCTAATAAGGCTGATATACGGTTTAAATTTTACACGCATATTATCTTTTACTGACTGGTAATGTTTTATACAAGCTGTAACTGGCTGGTACAGTCTTATACTGGCATGGTTTTGCCAGCTCTGGCCGGCTACAGCCAGTTTCAGACAGCGCCATCATATTTCAGCCTAATAAGGCTTATATAAGCGTAAACTTTTACAGGCATATTGGCTTTTGCAGACTGGTTATATTTTATACACTCTGTAACTGGCTGGTACCTACTCATAATGGAAAGTTTTTGCCAGCTCTGATCTGTTGCAGCCGGTCTCAGACAGCGCCATCATATTTCAGCCAAATAAGGCTAAAATACGTGTTAAATTTTACACGCATATTACCTTTTACTGACTGGTAATGTTTTATACAAGCTGTAACTGGCTTGTACAGTCTTATCCTGGCATGTTTTTGCCAGCTCTGGCCGGCTACAGCCAATTTCAGACAGCGCCATCATATTTCCGCCTAATAAGGCTTATACGTATAAGCGTAAACTTTTACACGCATACTAGCTTTTACAGACTGGTAATCTTTTATACAATCTGTAACTGGCTTGTAACGACTCATAATAGCATGCTATTGCCAGCTCTGGCCAGTTACAGCCCGTCTCGGACAGAGCCATCATATTTCAGCCTAATAAGGCTGATATACGGTTTAAATTTTACACGCATATTACATTTTACTGACTGGTATTGTTTTATACAAGCTGTAACTGGCTGGTACAGTCTTATACTGGCATGTTTTTGCCAGCTCTGGCCGACTACAGCCAGTTTCAGACAGCGCCATCATATTTCAGCCTAATAAGGCTTATATAAGCGTAAACTTTTACCCGCATATTGGCTTTTACAGACTGGTTATATTTTATACACTCTGTAACTGGCTGGTACCGACTCATAATGGAATGTTTTTGCCAGCTCTGGTCTGTTACAGCCGGTCTCAGACAGCACCATCATATTTCAGCCTAATAAGGCTGATATACGTGTTAAATTTTACACGCATATTACCTTTTACTGACTGGTAATGTTTTATACAAGCTGTAACTGGCTGGTACATTCTGATACTGGCATAAAATTGCCAGCTCGGCCGGCTACATCCGGTTTCAGACAGCGCTAACATATTTCAGTCTAATAAGGTTTATAAACGTGTAAACTTTTACACGCATATTAGCTATTACAGACTGGTAATCTTTGATACAAACTGTAACTGGCTGGTACCGACTCATAATAGCATGCTTTTGCCAGCTCTGGCCAGTTACAGCCGGTCTCGGACAGCGCCATCATATTTCAGCCTAATAAGGCTGTAAAATTTCACAAGCATATTGGGTTTTACAGACTGGTAATATTTTGTACAATCTGTATCTGGCTGATACCGACTCATCATGGCAAGTTGTAGTTGTAGTTGTAGTTGTAGTTGCAGTTGTAGTTGTAGTTGTAGTTGTAGTTGTAGTTGTAGTTGTAGTTGTAGTTGTAGTTGTAGTTGTAGTTGTAGTTGTAGTTGTAGTTGTAGTTGTAGTTGTAGTTGTAGTTGTAGTTGTAGTTGTAGTTGTAGTTGTAGTTGTAGTTGTAGTTGTAGTTGTAGTTGTAGTTGTAGTTGTAGTTGTAGTTGTAGTTGTAGTTGTAGTTGTAGTTGTAGTTGTAGTTGTAGTTGTAGTTGTAGTTGTAGTTGTAGTTGTAGTTGTAGTTGTAGTTGTAGTTGTAGTTGTAGTTGTAGTTGTAGTTGTAGTTGTAGTTGTAGTTGTAGTTGTAGTTGTAGTTGTAGTTGTAGTTGTAGTTGTAGTTGTAGTTGTAGTTGTAGTTGTAGTTGTAGTTGTAGTTGTAGTTGTAGTTGTAGTTGTAGTTGTAGTTGTAGTTGTAGTTGTAGTTGTAGTTGTAGTTGTAGTTGTAGTTGTAGTTGTAGTTGTAGTTGTAGTTGTAGTTGTAGTTGTAGTTGTAGTTGTAGTTGTAGTTGTAGTTGTAGTTGTAGTTGTAGTTGTAGTTGTAGTTGTAGTTGTAGTTGTAGTTGTAGTTGTAGTTGTAGTTGTAGTTGTAGTTGTAGTTGTAGTTGTAGTTGTAGTTGTAGTTGTAGTTGTAGTTGTAGTTGTAGTTGTAGTTGTAGTTGTAGTTGTAGTTGTAGTTGTAGTTGTAGTTGTAGTTGTAGTTGTAGTTGTAGTTGTAGTTGTAGTTGTAGTTGTAGTTGTAGTTGTAGTTGTAGTTGTAGTTGTAGTTGTAGTTGTAGTTGTAGTTGTAGTTGTAGTTGTAGTTGTAGTTGTAGTTGTAGTTGTAGTTGTAGTTGTAGTTGTAGTTGTAGTTGTAGTTGTAGTTGTAGTTGTAGTTGTAGTTGTAGTTGTAGTTGTAGTTGTAGTTGTAGTTGTAGTTGTAGTTGTAGTTGTAGTTGTAGTTGTAGTTGTAGTTGTAGTTGTAGTTGTAGTTGTAGTTGTAGTTGTAGTTGTAGTTGTAGTTGTAGTTGTAGTTGTAGTTGTAGTTGTAGTTGTAGTTGTAGTTGTAGTTGTAGTTGTAGTTGTAGTTGTAGTTGTAGTTGTAGTTGTAGTTGTAGTTGTAGTTGTAGTTGTAGTTGTAGTTGTAGTTGTAGTTGTAGTTGTAGTTGTAGTTGTAGTTGTAGTTGTAGTTGTAGTTGTAGTTGTAGTTGTAGTTGTAGTTGTAGTTGTAGTTGTAGTTGTAGTTGTAGTTGTAGTTGTAGTTGTAGTTGTAGTTGTAGTTGTAGTTGTAGTTGTAGTTGTAGTTGTAGTTGTAGTTGTAGTTGTAGTTGTAGTTGTAGTTGTATTTGTAGTTGTAGTTGTAGTTGTAGTTGTAGTTGTAGCTGTAGTTGTAGTTGTAGTTGTAGTTGTAGTTGTAGTTGTAGTTGTAGTTGTAGTTGTAGTTGTAGTTGTAGTTGTAGTTGTAGTTGTAGTTGTAGTTGTAGTTGTAGTTGTAGTTGTAGTTGTAGTTGTAGTTGTAGTTGTAGTTGTAGTTGTAGTTGTAGTTGTAGTTGTAGTTGTAGTTGTAGTTGTAGTTGTAGTTGTAGTTGTAGTTGTAGTTGTAGTTGTAGTTGTAGTTGTAGTTGTAGTTGTAGTTGTAGTTGTAGTTGTAGTTGTAGTTGTAGTTTTAAATGTAGTTGTAGTTGTAGTTGTAGTTGTAGTTGTAGTTGTAGTTGTAGTTGTAGTTGTAGTTGTAGTTGTAGTTGTAGTTGTAGTTGTAGTTGTAGTTGTAGTTGTAGTTGTAGTTGTAGTTGTAGTTGTAGTTGTAGTTGTAGTTGTAGTTGTAGTTGTAGTTGTAGTTGTAGTTGTAGTTGTAGTTGTAGTTGTAGTTGTAGTTGTAGTTGTAGTTGTAGTTGTAGTTGTAGTTGTAGTTGTAGTTGTAGTTGTAGTTGTAGTTGTAGTTGTAGTTGTAGTTGTAGTTGTAGTTGTAGTTGTAGTTGTAGTTGTAGTTGTAGTTGTAGTTGTAGTTGTAGTTGTAGTTATTGTAGTTGTAGTTGTAGTTGTAGTTGTAGTTGTAGTTGTAGTTGTAGTTGTAGTTGTAGTTGTAGTTGTAGTTGTAGTTGTAGTTCTAGTTGTAGTTGTAGTTGTAGTTGTAGTTGTAGTTGTAGTTGTAGTTGTAGTTGTAGTTGTAGTTGTAGTTGTAGTTGTAGTTGTAGTTGTAGTTGTAGTTGTAGTTGTAGTTGTAGTTGTAGTTGTAGTTGTAGTTGTAGTTGTAGTTGTAGTTGTAGTTGTAGTTGTAGTTGTAGTTATTGTTGTAGTTGTAGTTGTAGTTGTAGTTGTAGTTGTAGTTGTAGTTGTAGTTGTAGTTGTAGTTGTAGTTGTAGTTGTAGTTGTAGTTATTGTAGTTGTAGTTGTAGTTGTAGTTGTAGTTGTAGTTGTAGTTGTAGTTGTAGTTGTAGTTGTAGTTGTAGTTGTAGTTGTAGTTGTAGTTGTAGTTGTAGTTGTAGTTGTAGTTGTAGTTGTAGTTGTAGTTGTAGTTGTAGTTGTAGTTGTAGTTGTAGTTGTAGTTGTAGTTGTAGTTGTAGTTGTAGTTGTAGTTGTAGTTGTAGTTGTAGTTGTAGTTGTAGTTGTAGTTGTAGTTGTAGTTGTAGTTGTAGTTGTAGTTGTAGTTGTAGTTGTAGTTGTAGTTGTATTTGTAGTTGTAGTTGTAGTTGTAGTTGTAGTTGTAGTTGTAGCTGTAGTTGTAGTTGTAGTTGTAGTTGTAGTTGTAGTTGTAGTTGTAGTTGTAGTTGTAGTTGTAGTTGTAGTTGTAGTTGTAGTTGTAGTTGTAGTTGTAGTTGTAGTTGTAGTTGTAGTTGTAGTTGTAGTTGTAGTTGTAGTTGTAGTTGTAGTTGTAGTTGTAGTTGTAGTTGTAGTTGTAGTTGTAGTTGTAGTTGTAGTTGTAGTTGTAGTTGTAGTTGTAGTTGTAGTTGTAGTTGTAGTTGTAGTTGTAGTTGTAGTTGTAGTTGTAGTTGTAGTTGTAGTTGTAGTTGTAGTTGTAGTTTTAAATGTAGTTGTAGTTGTAGTTGTAGTTGTAGTTGTAGTTGTAGTTGTAGTTGTAGTTGTAGTTGTAGTTGTAGTTGTAGTTGTAGTTGTAGTTGTAGTTGTAGTTGTAGTTGTAGTTGTAGTTGTAGTTGTAGTTGTAGTTGTAGTTGTAGTTGTAGTTGTAGTTGTAGTTGTAGATGTAGTTGTAGTTGTAGTTGTAGTTGTAGTTGTAGTTGTAGTTGTAGTTGTAGTTGTAGTTGTAGTTGTAGTTGTAGTTGTAGTTGTAGTTGTAGTTGTAGTTGTAGTTGTAGTTGTAGTTGTAGTTGTAGTTGTAGTTGTAGTTGTAGTTGTAGTTGTAGTTGTAGTTGTAGTTATTGTAGTTGTAGTTGTAGTTGTAGTTGTAGTTGTAGTTGTAGTTGTAGTTGTAGTTGTAGTTGTAGTTGTAGTTGTAGTTCTAGTTGTAGTTGTAGTTGTAGTTGTAGTTGTAGTTGTAGTTGTAGTTGTAGTTGTAGTTGTAGTTGTAGTTGTAGTTGTAGTTGTAGTTGTAGTTGTAGTTGTAGTTGTAGTTGTAGTTGTAGTTGTAGTTGTAGTTGTAGTTGTAGTTGTAGTTGTAGTTGTAGTTGTAGTTGTAGTTATTGTTGTAGTTGTAGTTGTAGTTGTAGTTGTAGTTGTAGTTGTAGTTGTAGTTGTAGTTGTAGTTGTAGTTGTAGTTGTAGTTGTAGTTATTGTAGTTGTAGTTGTAGTTGTAGTTGTAGTTGTAGTTGTAGTTGTAGTTGTAGTTGTAGTTGTAGTTGTAGTTGTAGTTGTAGTTGTAGTTGTAGTTGTAGTTGTAGTTGTAGTTGTAGTTGTAGTTGTAGTTGTAGTTGTAGTTGTAGTTGTAGTTGTAGTTGTAGTTGTAGTTGTAGTTGTAGTTGTAGTTGTAGTTGTAGTTGTAGTTGTAGTTGTAGTTGTAGTTGTAGTTGTAGTTGTAGTTGTAGTTGTAGTTGTAGTTGTAGTTGTAGTTGTAGTTGTAGTTGTAGTTGTAGTTGTAGTTGTAGTTGTAGTTGTAGTTGTAGTTGTAGTTGTAGTTGTAGTTGTAGTTGTAGTTGTAGTTGTAGTTGTAGTTGTAGTTGTAGTTGTAGTTGTAGTTGTAGTTGTAGTTGTAGTTGTATTTGTAGTTGTAGTTGTAGTTGTAGTTGTAGTTGTAGTTGTAGTTGTAGTTGTAGTTGTAGTTGTAGTTGTAGTTGTAGTTGTAGTTGTAGTTGTAGTTGTAGTTGTAGTTGTAGTTGTAGTTGTAGTTGTAGTTGTAGTTGTAGTTGTAGTTGTAGTTGTAGTTGTAGTTGTAGTTGTAGTTGTAGTTGTAGTTGTAGTTGTGGTTGTAGTTGTAGTTGTAGTTGTAGTTGTAGTTGTAGTTGTAGTTGTAGTTGTAGTTGTAGTTGTAGTTGTAGTTGTAGTTGTAGTTGTAGTTGTAGCTGTAGTTGTAGTTGTAGTTGTAGTTGTAGTTGTAGTTGTAGTTGTAGTTGTAGTTGTAGTTGTAGTTGTAGTTGTAGTTGTAGTTGTAGTTGTAGTTGTAGTTGTAGTTGTAGTTGTAGTTGTAGTTGTAGTTGTAGTTGTAGTTGTAGTTGTAGTTGTAGTTGTAGTTGTAGTTGTAGTTGTAGTTGTAGTTGTAGTTGTAGTTGTAGTTGTAGTTGTAGTTGTAGTTGTAGTTGTAGTTGTAGTTGTAGTTGTAGTTGTAGTTGTAGTTGTAGTTGTAGTTGTAGTTGTAGTTGTAGTTGTAGTTGTAGTTGTAGTTGTAGTTGTAGTTGTAGTTGTAGTTGTAGTTGTAGTTGTAGTTGTAGTTGTAGTTGTAGTTGTAGTTGTAGTTGTAGTTGTAGTTGTAGTTGTAGTTGTAGTTGTAGTTGTAGTTGTAGTTGTAGTTGTAGTTGTAGTTGTAGTTGTAGTTGTAGTTGTAGTTGTAGTTGTAGTTGTAGTTGTAGTTGTAGTTGTAGTTGTAGTTGTAGTTGTAGTTGTAGTTGTAGTTGTAGTTGTAGTTGTAGTTTGTAGTTGTAGTTGTAGTTGTAGTTGTAGTTGTAGTTGTAGTTGTAGTTGTAGTTGTAGTTGTAGTTGTAGTTGTAGTTGTAGTTGTAGTTGTAGTTGTAGTTGTAGTTGTAGTTGTAGTTGTAGTTGTAGTTGTAGTTGTAGTTGTAGTTGTAGTTGTAGTTGTGTTGTAGTTGTAGTTGTAGTTGTAGTTGTAGTTGTAGTTGTAGTTGTAGTTGTAGTTGTAGTTGTAGTTGTAGTTGTAGTTGTAGTTGTAGTTGTAGTTGTAGTTGTAGTTGTAGTTGTAGTTGTAGTTGTAGTTGTAGTTGTAGTTGTAGTTGTAGTTGTAGTTGTAGTTGTAGTTGTAGTTGTAGTTGTAGTTGTAGTTGTAGTTGTAGTTGTAGTTGTAGTTGTAGTTGTAGTTGTAGTTGTAGTTGTAGTTGTAGTTGTAGTTGTAGTTGTAGTTGTAGTTGTAGTTGTAGTTGTAGTTGTAGTTGTAGTTGTAGTTGTAGTTGTAGTTGTAGTTGTAGTTGTAGTTGTAGTTGTAGTTGTAGTTGTAGTTGTAGTTGTAGTTGTAGTTGTAGTTGTAGTTGTAGTTGTAGTTGTAGTTGTAGTTGTAGTTGTAGTTGTAGTTGTAGTTGTAGTTGTAGTTGTAGTTGTAGTTGTAGTTGTAGTTGTAGTTGTAGTTGTAGTTGTAGTTGTAGTTGTAGTTGTAGTTGTAGTTGTAGTTGTAGTTGTAGTTGTAGTTGTAGTTGTAGTTGTAGTTGTAGTTGTAGTTGTAGTTGTAGTTGTAGTTGTAGTTGTAGTTGTAGTTGTAGTTGTAGTTGTAGTTGTAGTTGTAGTTGTAGTTGTAGTTGTAGTTGTAGTTGTAGTTGTAGTTGTAGTTGTAGTTGTAGTTGTAGTTGTAGTTGTAGTTGTAGTTGTAGTTGTAGTTGTAGTTGTAGTTGTAGTTGTAGTTGTAGTTGTAGTTGTAGTTGTAGTTGTAGTTGTAGTTGTAGTTGTAGTTGTAGTTGTAGTTGTAGTTGTAGTTGTAGTTGTAGTTGTAGTTGTAGTTGTAGTTGTAGTTGTAGTTGTAGTTGTAGTTGTAGTTGTAGTTGTAGTTGTAGTTGTAGTTGTAGTTGTAGTTGTAGTTGTAGTTGTAGTTGTAGTTGTAGTTGTAGTTGTAGTTGTAGTTGTAGTTGTAGTTGTAGTTGTAGTTGTAGTTGTAGTTGTAGTTGTAGTTGTAGTTGTAGTTGTAGTTGTAGTTGTAGTTGTAGTTGTAGTTGTAGTTGTAGTTGTAGTTGTAGTTGTAGTTGTAGTTGTAGTTGTAGTTGTAGTTGTAGTTGTAGTTGTAGTTGTAGTTGTAGTTGTAGTTGTAGTTGTAGTTGTAGTTGTAGTTGTAGTTGTAGTTGTAGTTGTAGTTGTAGTTGTAGTTGTAGTTGTAGTTGTAGTTGTAGTTGTAGTTGTAGTTGTAGTTGTAGTTGTAGTTGTAGTTGTAGTTGTAGTTGTAGTTGTAGTTGTAGTTGTAGTTGTAGTTGTAGTTGTAGTTGTAGTTGTAGTTGTAGTTGTAGTTGTAGTTGTAGTTGTAGTTGTAGTTGTAGTTGTAGTTGTAGTTGTAGTTGTAGTTGTAGTTGTAGTTGTAGTTGTAGTTGTAGTTGTAGTTGTAGTTGTAGTTGTAGTTGTAGTTGTAGTTGTAGTTGTAGTTGTAGTTGTAGTTGTAGTTGTAGTTGTAGTTGTAGTTGTAGTTGTAGTTGTAGTTGTAGTTTTGTAGTTGTAGTTGTAGTTGTAGTTGTAGTTGTAGTTGTAGTTGTAGTTGTAGTTGTAGTTGTAGTTGTAGTTGTAGTTGTAGTTGTAGTTGTAGTTGTAGTTGTAGTTGTAGTTGTAGTTGTAGTTGTAGTTGTAGTTGTAGTTGTAGTTGTAGTTGTAGTTGTAGTTGTAGTTGTAGTTGTAGTTGTAGTTGTAGTTGTAGTTGTAGTTGTAGTTGTAGTTGTAGTTGTAGTTGTAGTTGTAGTTGTAGTTGTAGTTGTAGTTGTAGTTGTAGTTGTAGTTGTAGTTGTAGTTGTAGTTGTAGTTGTAGTTGTAGTTGTAGTTGTAGTTGTAGTTGTAGTTGTAGTTGTAGTTGTAGTTGTAGTTGTAGTTGTAGTTGTAGTTGTAGTTGTAGTTGTAGTTGTAGTTGTAGTTGTAGTTGTAGTTGTAGTTGTAGTTGTAGTTGTAGTTGTAGTTGTAGTTGTAGTTGTAGTTGTAGTTGTAGTTGTAGTTGTAGTTGTAGTTGTAGTTGTAGTTGTAGTTGTAGTTGTAGTTGTAGTTGTAGTTGTAGTTGTAGTTGTAGTTGTAGTTGTAGTTGTAGTTGTAGTTGTAGTTGTAGTTGTAGTTGTAGTTGTAGTTGTAGTTGTAGTTGTAGTTGTAGTTGTAGTTGTAGTTGTAGTTGTAGTTGTAGTTGTAGTTGTAGTTGTAGTTGTAGTTGTAGTTGTAGTTGTAGTTGTAGTTGTAGTTGTAGTTGTAGTTGTAGTTGTAGTTGTAGTTGTAGTTGTAGTTGTAGTTGTAGTTGTAGTTGTAGTTGTAGTTGTAGTTGTAGTTGTAGTTGTAGTTGTAGTTGTAGTTGTAGTTGTAGTTGTAGTTGTAGTTGTAGTTGTAGTTGTAGTTGTAGTTGTAGTTGTAGTTGTAGTTGTAGTTGTAGTTGTAGTTGTAGTTGTAGTTGTAGTTGTAGTTGTAGTTGTAGTTGTAGTTGTAGTTGTAGTTGTAGTTGTAGTTGTAGTTGTAGTTGTAGTTGTAGTTGTAGTTGTAGTTGTAGTTGTAGTTGTAGTTGTAGTTGTAGTTGTAGTTGTAGTTGTAGTTGTAGTTGTAGTTGTAGTTGTAGTTGTAGTTGTAGTTGTAGTTGTAGTTGTAGTTGTAGTTGTAGTTGTAGTTGTAGTTGTAGTTGTAGTTGTAGTTGTAGTTGTAGTTGTAGTTGTAGTTGTAGTTGTAGTTGTAGTTGTAGTTGTAGTTGTAGTTGTAGTTGTAGTTGTAGTTGTAGTTGTAGTTGTAGTTGTAGTTGTAGTTGTAGTTGTAGTTGTAGTTGTAGTTGTAGTTGTAGTTGTAGTTGTAGTTGTAGTTGTAGTTGTAGTTGTAGTTGTAGTTGTAGTTGTAGTTGTAGTTGTAGTTGTAGTTGTAGTTGTAGTTGTAGTTGTAGTTGTAGTTGTAGTTGTAGTTGTAGTTGTAGTTGTAGTTGTAGTTGTAGTTGTAGTTGTAGTTGTAGTTGTAGTTGTAGTTGTAGTTGTAGTTGTAGTTGTAGTTGTAGTTGTAGTTGTAGTTGTAGTTGTAGTTGTAGTTGTAGTTGTAGTTGTAGTTGTAGTTGTAGTTGTAGTTGTAGTTGTAGTTGTAGTTGTAGTTGTAGTTGTAGTTGTAGTTGTAGTTGTAGTTGTAGTTGTAGTTGTAGTTGTAGTTGTAGTTGTAGTTGTAGTTGTAGTTGTAGTTGTAGTTGTAGTTGTAGTTGTAGTTGTAGTTGTAGTTGTAGTTGTAGTTGTAGTTGTAGTTGTAGTTGTAGTTGTAGTTGTAGTTGTAGTTGTAGTTGTAGTTGTAGTTGTAGTTGTAGTTGTAGTTGTAGTTGTAGTTGTAGTTGTAGTTGTAGTTGTAGTTGTAGTTGTAGTTGTAGTTGTAGTTGTAGTTGTAGTTGTAGTTGTAGTTGTAGTTGTAGTTGTAGTTGTAGTTGTAGTTGTAGTTGTAGTTGTAGTTGTAGTTGTAGTTGTAGTTGTAGTTGTAGTTGTAGTTGTAGTTGTAGTTGTAGTTGTAGTTGTAGTTGTAGTTGTAGTTGTAGTTGTAGTTGTAGTTGTAGTTGTAGTTGTAGTTGTAGTTGTAGTTGTAGTTGTAGTTGTAGTTGTAGTTGTAGTTGTAGTTGTAGTTGTAGTTGTAGTTGTAGTTGTAGTTGTAGTTGTAGTTGTAGTTGTAGTTGTAGTTGTAGTTGTAGTTGTAGTTGTAGTTGTAGTTGTAGTTGTAGTTGTAGTTGTAGTTGTAGTTGTAGTTGTAGTTGTAGTTGTAGTTGTAGTTGTAGTTGTAGTTGTAGTTGTAGTTGTAGTTGTAGTTGTAGTTGTAGTTGTAGTTGTAGTTGTAGTTGTAGTTGTAGTTGTAGTTGTAGTTGTAGTTGTAGTTGTAGTTGTAGTTGTAGTTGTAGTTGTAGTTGTAGTTGTAGTTGTAGTTGTAGTTGTAGTTGTAGTTGTAGTTGTAGTTGTAGTTGTAGTTGTAGTTGTAGTTGTAGTTGTAGTTGTAGTTGTAGTTGTAGTTGTAGTTGTAGTTGTAGTTGTAGTTGTAGTTGTAGTTGTAGTTGTAGTTGTAGTTGTAGTTGTAGTTGTAGTTGTAGTTGTAGTTGTAGTTGTAGTTGTAGTTGTAGTTGTAGTTGTAGTTGTAGTTGTAGTTGTAGTTGTAGTTGTAGTTGTAGTTGTAGTTGTAGTTGTAGTTGTAGTTGTAGTTGTAGTTGTAGTTGTAGTTGTAGTTGTAGTTGTAGTTGTAGTTGTAGTTGTAGTTGTAGTTGTAGTTGTAGTTGTAGTTGTAGTTGTAGTTGTAGTTGTAGTTGTAGTTGTAGTTGTAGTTGTAGTTGTAGTTGTAGTTGTAGTTGTAGTTGTAGTTGTAGTTGTAGTTGTAGTTGTAGTTGTAGTTGTAGTTGTAGTTGTAGTTGTAGTTGTAGTTGTAGTTGTAGTTGTAGTTGTAGTTGTAGTTGTAGTTGTAGTTGTAGTTGTAGTTGTAGTTGTAGTTGTAGTTGTAGTTGTAGTTGTAGTTGTAGTTGTAGTTGTAGTTGTAGTTGTAGTTGTAGTTGTAGTTGTAGTTGTAGTTGTAGTTGTAGTTGTAGTTGTAGTTGTAGTTGTAGTTGTAGTTGTAGTTGTAGTTGTAGTTGTAGTTGTAGTTGTAGTTGTAGTTGTAGTTGTAGTTGTAGTTGTAGTTGTAGTTGTAGTTGTAGTTGTAGTTGTAGTTGTAGTTGTAGTTGTAGTTGTAGTTGTAGTTGTAGTTGTAGTTGTAGTTGTAGTTGTAGTTGTAGTTGTAGTTGTAGTTGTAGTTGTAGTTGTAGTTGTAGTTGTAGTTGTAGTTGTAGTTGTAGTTGTAGTTGTAGTTGTAGTTGTAGTTGTAGTTGTAGTTGTAGTTGTAGTTGTAGTTGTAGTTGTAGTTGTAGTTGTAGTTGTAGTTGTAGTTGTAGTTGTAGTTGTAGTTGTAGTTGTAGTTGTAGTTGTAGTTGTAGTTGTAGTTGTAGTTGTAGTTGTAGTTGTAGTTGTAGTTGTAGTTGTAGTTGTAGTTGTAGTTGTAGTTGTAGTTGTAGTTGTAGTTGTAGTTGTAGTTGTAGTTGTAGTTGTAGTTGTAGTTGTAGTTGTAGTTGTAGTTGTAGTTGTAGTTGTAGTTGTAGTTGTAGTTGTAGTTGTAGTTGTAGTTGTAGTTGTAGTTGTAGTTGTAGTTGTAGTTGTAGTTGTAGTTGTAGTTGTAGTTGTAGTTGTAGTTGTAGTTGTAGTTGTAGTTGTAGTTGTAGTTGTAGTTGTAGTTGTAGTTGTAGTTGTAGTTGTAGTTGTAGTTGTAGTTGTAGTTGTAGTTGTAGTTGTAGTTGTAGTTGTAGTTGTAGTTGTAGTTGTAGTTGTAGTTGTAGTTGTAGTTGTAGTTGTAGTTGTAGTTGTAGTTGTAGTTGTAGTTGTAGTTGTAGTTGTAGTTGTAGTTGTAGTTGTAGTTGTAGTTGTAGTTGTAGTTGTAGTTGTAGTTGTAGCAGTAGTTGTAGTTGTAGTTGTAGTTGTAGTTGTAGTTGTAGTTGTAGTTGTAGTTGTAGTTGTAGTTGTAGTTGTAGTAGTTGTAGTTGTAGTTGTAGTTGTAGTTGTAGTTGTAGTTGTAGTTGTAGTTGTAGTTGTAGTTGTAGTTGTAGTTGTAGTTGTAGTTGTAGTTGTAGTTGTAGTTGTAGTTGTAGTTGTAGTTGTAGTTGTAGTTGTAGTTGTTGCAGTTGTAGTTGTAGTTGTAGTTGTAGTTGTAGTTGTAGTTGTAGTTGTAGTTGTAGTTGTAGTTGTAGTTGTTGCAGTTGTAGTTGTAGTTGTAGTTGTAGTTGTAGTTGTAGTTGTAGTTGTAGTTGTAGTTGTAGTTGTTGCAGTTGTAGTTGTAGTTGTAGTTGTAGTTGTAGTTGTAGTTGTAGTTGTAGTTGTAGTTGTAGTTGTAGTTGTAGTTGTAGTTGTAGTTGTAGTTGTAGTTGTAGTTGTAGTTGTAGTTGTAGTTGTAGTTGTAGTTGTAGTTGTAGTTGTAGTTGTAGTTGTAGTTGTAGTTGTAGTTGTAGTTGTAGTTGTAGTTGTAGTTGTAGTTGTAGTTGTAGTTGTAGTTGTAGTTGTAGTTGTAGTTGTAGTTGTAGTTGTAGTTGTAGTTGTAGTTGTAGTTGTAGTTGTAGTTGTAGTTGTAGTTGTAGTTGTAGTTGTAGTTGTAGTTGTAGTTGTAGTTGTAGTTGTAGTTGTAGTTGTAGTTGTAGTTGTAGTTGTAGTTGTAGTTGTAGTTGTAGTTGTAGTTGTAGTTGTAGTTGTAGTTGTAGTTGTAGTTGTAGTTGTAGTTGTAGTTGTAGTTGTAGTTGTAGTTGTAGTTGTAGTCTCAGACAGCGCCATCATATTTCAGCCTAATAAGGCTGATATACGTGTAAAATTTCACACTAATATTGGCTTTTACAGACTGCTAATATTTTATACACTTTGTAACTGGCTGGTACCGACTCATAACGGAAAGTTTATGCCAGCTCTGGTCTGTTGCAGCTCTTCTCAGACAGCGCCATTATGTTACCGACTCATAATAGCATGCTTTTGCCAGCTCTGGCCAGTTACAGCCGGTCTCGGACAGCGGCATCATATTTCAGCCTAATAAGGCTGTAAAATTTCACACACATATTGGCTTTTACAGACTGGTAATATTTTGTACATTCTGTAGTTGTAGTTGTAGTTGTAGTTGTAGTTGTAGTTGTTGCAGTTGTAGTTGTAGTTGTAGTTGTAGTTGTAGTTGTTGCAGTTGTAGTTGTAGTTGTAGTTGTAGTTGTAGTTGTAGTTGTAGTTGTAGTTGTAGTTGTAGTTGTAGTTGTAGTTGTAGTTGTAGTTGTAGTTGTAGTTGTAGTTGTAGTTGTAGTTGTAGTTGTAGTTGTAGTTGTAGTTGTAGTTGTAGTTGTAGTTGTAGTTGTAGTTGTAGTTGTAGTTGTAGTTGTATTTGTAGTTGTAGTTGTAGTTGTAGTTGATGTTGTAGTTGTAGTTGTAGTTGTAGTTGTAGTTGTAGTTGTAGTTGTAGTTGTAGTTGTAGTTGTAGTTGTAGTTGTAGTTGTAGTTGTAGTTGTAGTTGTAGTTGTAGTTGTAGTTGTAGTTGTAGTTGTAGTTGTAGTTGTAGTTGTAGTTGTAGTTGTAGTTGTAGTTGTAGTTGTAGTTGTAGTTGTAGTTGTAGTTGTAGTTGTAGTTGTAGTTGTAGTTGTAGTTGTAGTTGTAGTTGTAGTTGTAGTTGTAGTTGTAGTTGTAGTTGTAGTTGTAGTTGTAGTTGTTGCAGTTGTAGTTGTAGTTGTAGTTGTATTTGTAGTTGTAGTTGTAGTTGTAGTTGTAGTTGATGTTGTAGTTGTAGTTGTAGTTGTAGTTGTAGTTGTAGTTGTAGTTGTAGTTGTAGTTGTAGTTGTAGTTGTAGTTGTAGTTGTAGTTGTAGTTGTAGTTGTAGTTGTAGTTGTAGTTGTAGTTGTAGTTGTAGTTGTAGTTGTAGTTGTAGTTGTAGTTGTAGTTGTAGTTGTAGTTGTAGTTGTAGTTGTAGTTGTAGTTGTAGTTGTAGTTGTAGTTGTAGTTGTAGTTGTAGTTGTAGTTGTAGTTGTAGTTGTAGTTGTAGTTGTAGTTGTAGTTGTAGTTGTAGTTGTAGTTGTAGTTGTAGTTGTAGTTGTAGTTGTAGTTGTAGTTGTAGTTGTAGTTGTAGTTGTAGTTGTAGTTGTAGTTGTAGTTGTAGTTGTAGTTGTAGTTGTAGTTGTAGTTGTAGTTGTAGTTGTAGTTGTAGTTGTAGTTGTAGTTGTAGTTGTTGCAGTTGTAGTTGTAGTTGTAGTTGTAGTTGTAGTTGTAGTTGTAGTTGTAGTTGTAGTTGTAGTTGTAGTTGTAGTTGTAGCAGTTGTAGTTGTAGTTGTAGTTGTAGTTGTAGTTGTAGTTGTAGTTGTAGTTGTAGTTGTAGTTGTAGTTGTAGTTGTAGTTGTAGTTGTAGTTGTAGTTGTAGTTGTAGTTGTAGTTGTAGTTGTAGTTGTAGTTGTAGTTGTAGTTGTAGTTGTTGCAGTTGTAGTTGTAGTTGTAGTTGTAGTTGTAGTTGTAGTTGTAGTTGTAGTTGTAGTTGTAGTTGTAGTTGTAGTTGTAGTTGTAGTTGTTGCAGTTGTAGTTGTAGTTGTAGTTGTAGTTGTAGTTGTAGTTGTAGTTGTAGTTGTAGTTGTAGTTGTAGTTGTAGTTGTAGTTGTAGTTGTAGTTGTAGCAGTTGTAGTTGTAGTTGTAGTTGTAGTTGTAGTTGTAGTTGTAGTTGTAGTTGAAGTTGTAGTTGTAGTTGTAGTTGTAGTTGTAGTTGTAGTTGTAGTTGTAGTTGTAGTTGTAGTTGTAGTTGTAGTTGTAGTTGTAGTTGTAGTTGTAGTTGTAGTTGTAGTTGTAGTTGTAGTTGTAGTTGTAGTTGTAGTTGTAGTTGTAGTTGTAGTTGTAGTTGTAGTTGTAGTTGTAGTTGTAGTTGTAGTTGTAGTTGTAGTTGTAGTTGTAGTTGTAGTTGTAGTTGTAGTTGTAGTTGTAGTTGTAGTTGTAGTTGTAGTTGTAGTTGTAGTTGTAGTTGTAGTTGTAGTTGTAGTTGTAGTTGTAGTTGTAGTTGTAGTTGTAGTTGTAGTTGTAGTTGTAGTTGTAGTTGTAGTTGTAGTTGTAGTTGTAGTTGTAGTTGTAGTTGTAGTTGTAGTTGTAGTTGTAGTTGTAGTTGTAGTTGTAGTTGTAGTTGTAGTTGTAGTTGTAGTTGTAGTTGTAGTTGTAGTTGTAGTTGTAGTTGTAGTTGTAGTTGTAGTTGTAGTTGTAGTTGTAGTTGTAGTTGTAGTTGTAGTTGTAGTTGTAGTTGTAGTTGTAGTTGTAGTTGTAGTTGTAGTTGTAGTTGTAGTTGTAGTTGTAGTTGTAGTTGTAGTTGTAGTTGTAGTTGTAGTTGTAGTTGTAGTTGTAGTTGTAGTTGTAGTTGTAGTTGTAGTTGTAGTTGTAGTTGTAGTTGTAGTTGTAGTTGTAGTTGTAGTTGTAGTTGTAGTTGTAGTTGTAGTTGTAGTTGTAGTTGTAGTTGTAGTTGTAGTTGTAGTTGTAGTTGTAGTTGTAGTTGTAGTTGTAGTTGTAGTTGTAGTTGTAGTTGTAGTTGTAGTTGTAGTTGTAGTTGTAGTTGTAGTTGTAGTTGTAGTTGTAGTTGTAGTTGTAGTTGTAGTTGTAGTTGTAGTTGTAGTTGTAGTTGTAGTTGTAGTTGTAGTTGTAGTTGTAGTTGTAGTTGTAGTTGTAGTTGTAGTTGTAGTTGTAGTTGTAGTTGTAGTTGTAGTTGTAGTTGTAGTTGTAGTTGTAGTTGTAGTTGTAGTTGTAGTTGTAGTTGTAGTTGTAGTTGTAGTTGTAGTTGTAGTTGTAGTTGTAGTTGTAGTTGTAGTTGTAGTTGTAGTTGTAGTTGTAGTTGTAGTTGTAGTTGTAGTTGTAGTTGTAGTTGTAGTTGTAGTTGTAGTTGTAGTTGTAGTTGTAGTTGTAGTTGTAGTTGTAGTTGTAGTTGTAGTTGTAGTTGTAGTTGTAGTTGTAGTTGTAGTTGTAGTTGTAGTTGTAGTTGTAGTTGTAGTTGTAGTTGTAGTTGTAGTTGTAGTTGTAGTTGTAGTTGTAGTTGTAGTTGTAGTTGTAGTTGTAGTTGTAGTTGTAGTTGTAGTTGTAGTTGTAGTTGTAGTTGTAGTTGTAGTTGTAGTTGTAGTTGTAGTTGTAGTTGTAGTTGTAGTTGTAGTTGTAGTTGTAGTTGTAGTTGTAGTTGTAGTTGTAGTTGTAGTTGTAGTTGTAGTTGTTGTTGCAGTTGTAGTTGTAGTTGTAGTTGTAGTTGTAGTTGTAGTTGTAGTTGTAGTTGTAGTTGTAGTTGTAGTAGTTGTAGTTGTAGTTGTAGTTGTAGTTGTAGTTGTAGTTGTAGTTGTAGTTGTAGTTGTAGTTGTAGTTGTAGTTGTAGTTGTAGTTGTAGTTGTAGTTGTAGTTGTAGTTGTAGTTGTAGTTGTAGTTGTAGTTGTAGTTGTAGTTGTAGTTGTAGTTGTAGTTGTAGTTGTAGTTGTAGTTGTAGTTGTAGTTGTAGTTGTAGTTGTAGTTGTAGTTGTAGTTGTAGTTGTAGTTGTAGTTGTAGTTGTAGTTGTAGTTGTAGTTGTAGTTGTAGTTGTAGTTGTAGTTGTAGTTGTAGTTGTAGTTGTAGTTGTAGTTGTAGTTGTAGTTGTAGTTGTAGTTGTAGTTGTAGTTGTAGTTGTAGTTGTAGTTGTAGTTGTAGTTGTAGTTGTAGTTGTAGTTGTAGTTGTAGTTGTAGTTGTAGTTGTAGTTGTAGTTGTAGTTGTAGTTGTAGTTGTAGTTGTAGTTGTAGTTGTAGTTGTAGTTGTAGTTGTAGTTGTAGTTGTAGTTGTAGTTGTAGTTGTAGTTGTAGTTGTAGTTGTAGTTGTAGTTGTAGTTGTAGTTGTAGTTGTAGTTGTAGTTGTAGTTGTAGTTGTAGTTGTAGTTGTAGTTGTAGTTGTAGTTGTAGTTGTAGTTGTAGTTGTAGTTGTAGTTGTAGTTGTAGTTGTAGTTGTAGTTGTAGTTGTAGTTGTAGTTGTAGTTGTAGTTGTAGTTGTAGTTGTAGTTGTAGTTGTAGTTGTAGTTGTAGTTGTAGTTGTAGTTGTAGTTGTAGTTGTAGTTGTAGTTGTAGTTGTAGTTGTAGTTGTAGTTGTAGTTGTAGTTGTAGTTGTAGTTGTAGTTGTAGTTGTAGTTGTAGTTGTAGTTGTAGTTGTAGTTGTAGTTGTAGTTGTAGTTGTAGTTGTAGTTGTAGTTGTAGTTGTAGTTGTAGTTGTAGTTGTAGTTGTAGTTGTAGTTGTAGTTGTAGTTGTAGTTGTAGTTGTAGTTGTAGTTGTAGTTGTAGTTGTAGTTGTAGTTGTAGTTGTAGTTGTAGTTGTAGTTGTAGTTGTAGTTGTAGTTGTAGTTGTAGTTGTAGTTGTAGTTGTAGTTGTAGTTGTAGTTGTAGTTGTAGTTGTAGTTGTAGTTGTAGTTGTAGTTGTAGTTGTAGTTGTAGTTGTAGTTGTAGTTGTAGTTGTAGTTGTAGTTGTAGTTGTAGTTGTAGTTGTAGTTGTAGTTGTAGTTGTAGTTGTAGTTGTAGTTGTAGTTGTAGTTGTAGTTGTAGTTGTAGTTGTAGTTGTAGTTGTAGTTGTAGTTGTAGTTGTAGTTGTAGTTGTAGTTGTAGTTGTAGTTGTAGTTGTAGTTGTAGTTGTAGTTGTAGTTGTAGTTGTAGTTGTAGTTGTAGTTGTAGTTGTAGTTGTAGTTGTAGTTGTAGTTGTAGTTGTAGTTGTAGTTGTAGTTGTAGTTGTAGTTGTAGTTGTAGTTGTAGTTGTAGTTGTAGTTGTAGTTGTAGTTGTAGTTGTAGTTGTAGTTGTAGTTGTAGTTGTAGTTGTAGTTGTAGTTGTAGTTGTAGTTGTAGTTGTAGTTGTAGTTGTAGTTGTAGTTGTAGTTGTAGTTGTAGTTGTAGTTGTAGTTGTAGTTGTAGTTGTAGTTGTAGTTGTAGTTGTAGTTGTAGTTGTAGTTGTAGTTGTAGTTGTAGTTGTAGTTGTAGTTGTAGTTGTAGTTGTAGTTGTAGTTGTAGTTGTAGTTGTAGTTGTAGTTGTAGTTGTAGTTGTAGTTGTAGTTGTAGTTGTAGTTGTAGTTGTAGTTGTAGTTGTAGTTGTAGTTGTAGTTGTAGTTGTAGTTGTAGTTGTAGTTGTAGTTGTAGTTGTAGTTGTAGTTGTAGTTGTAGTTGTAGTTGTAGTTGTAGTTGTAGTTGTAGTTGTAGTTGTAGTTGTAGTTGTAGTTGTAGTTGTAGTTGTAGTTGTAGTTGTAGTTGTAGTTGTAGTTGTAGTTGTAGTTGTAGTTGTAGTTGTAGTTGTAGTTGTAGTTGTAGTTGTAGTTGTAGTTGTAGTTGTAGTTGTAGTTGTAGTTGTAGTTGTAGTTGTAGTTGTAGTTGTAGTTGTAGTTGTAGTTGTAGTTGTAGTTGTAGTTGTAGTTGTAGTTGTAGTTGTAGTTGTAGTTGTAGTTGTAGTTGTAGTTGTAGTTGTAGTTGTAGTTGTAGTTGTAGTTGTAGTTGTAGTTGTAGTTGTAGTTGTAGTTGTAGTTGTAGTTGTAGTTGTAGTTGTAGTTGTAGTTGTAGTTGTAGTTGTAGTTGTAGTTGTAGTTGTAGTTGTAGTTGTAGTTGTAGTTGTAGTTGTAGTTGTAGTTGTAGTTGTAGTTGTAGTTGTAGTTGTAGTTGTAGTTGTAGTTGTAGTTGTAGTTGTAGTTGTAGTTGTAGTTGTAGTTGTAGTTGTAGTTGTAGTTGTAGTTGTAGTTGTAGTTGTAGTTGTAGTTGTAGTTGTAGTTGTAGTTGTAGTTGTAGTTGTAGTTGTAGTTGTAGTTGTAGTTGTAGTTGTAGTTGTAGTTGTAGTTGTAGTTGTAGTTGTAGTTGTAGTTGTAGTTGTAGTTGTAGTTGTAGTTGTAGTTGTAGTTGTAGTTGTAGTTGTAGTTGTAGTTGTAGTTGTAGTTGTAGTTGTAGTTGTAGTTGTAGTTGTAGTTGTAGTTGTAGTTGTAGTTGTAGTTGTAGTTGTAGTTGTAGTTGTAGTTGTAGTTGTAGTTGTAGTTGTAGTTGTAGTTGTAGTTGTAGTTGTAGTTGTAGTTGTAGTTGTAGTTGTAGTTGTAGTTGTAGTTGTAGTTGTAGTTGTAGTTGTAGTTGTAGTTGTAGTTGTAGTTGTAGTTGTAGTCGTAGTTGTAGTTGTTGTAGTTGTAGTTGTAGTTGTAGTTGTAGTTGTAGTTGTAGTTGTAGTTGTAGTTGTAGTTGTAGTTGTAGTTGTAGTTGTAGTTGTAGTTGTAGTTGTAGTTGTAGTTGTAGTTGTAGTTGTAGTTGTAGTTGTAGTTGTAGTTGTAGTTGTAGTTGTAGTTGTAGTTGTAGTTGTAGTTGTAGTTGTAGTTGTAGTTGTAGTTGTAGTTGTAGTTGTAGTTGTAGTTGTAGTTGTAGTTGTAGTTGTAGTTGTAGTTGTAGTTGTAGTTGTAGTTGTAGTTGTGTAGTTGTAGTTGTAGTTGTAGTTGTAGTTGTAGTTGCAGTTGTAGTTGTAGTTGTAGTTGTAGTTGTAGTTGTTGTTGTAGTTGTAGTTGTAGTTGTAGTTGTAGTTGCAGTTGTAGTTGTAGTTGTAGTTGTAGTTGTAGTTGTAGTTGTAGTTGTAGTTGTAGTTGTAGTTGTAGTTGTAGTTGTAGTTGTAGTTGTAGTTGTAGTTGTAGTTGTAGTTTGTAGTTGTAGTTGTAGTTGTAGTTGTAGTTGTAGTTGTAGTTGTAGTTGTAGTTGTAGTTGTAGTTGTAGTTGTAGTTGTAGTTGTAGTTGTAGTTGTAGTTGTAGTTGTAGTTGTAGTTGTAGTTGTAGTTGTAGTTGTAGTTGTAGTTGTAGTTGTAGTTGTAGTTGTAGTTGTAGTTGTAGTTGTAGTTGTAGTTGTAGTTGTAGTTGTAGTTGTAGTTGTAGTTGTAGTTGTAGTTGTAGTTGTAGTTGTAGTTGTAGTTGTAGTTGTAGTTGTAGTTGTAGTTTTAGTTGTAGTTGTAGTTGTAGTTGTAGTTGTAGTTGTAGTTGTAGTTGTAGTTTGTAGTTGTAGTTGTAGTTGTAGTTGTAGTTGTAGTTGTAGTTGTAGTTGTAGTTGTAGTTGTAGTTGTAGTTGTAGTTGTAGTTGTAGTTGTAGTTGTAGTTGTAGTTGTAGTTGTAGTTGTAGTTGTAGTTGTAGTTGTAGTTGTAGTTGTAGTTGTAGTTGTAGTTGTAGTTGTAGTTGTAGTTGTAGTTGTAGTTGTAGTTGTAGTTGTAGTTGTAGTTGTAGTTGTAGTTGTAGTTGTAGTTGTAGTTGTAGTTGTAGTTGTAGTTGTAGTTGTAGTTGTAGTTGTAGTTGTAGTTGTAGTTGTAGTTTGTAGTTGTAGTTGTAGTTGTAGTTGTAGTTGTAGTTGTAGTTGTAGTTGTAGTTGTAGTTGCAGTTGTAGTTGTAGTTGTAGTTGTAGTTGTAGTTGTAGTTGTAGTTGTAGTTGTAGTTGTAGTTGTAGTTGTAGTTGTAGTTGTAGTTGTAGTTGTAGTTGTAGTTGTAGTTGTAGTTGTAGTTGTAGTTGTAGTTGTAGTTGTAGTTGTAGTTGTAGTTGTATTGTAGTTGTAGTTGTAGTTGTAGTTGTAGTTGTAGTTGTAGTTGTAGTTGTAGTTGTAGTTGTAGTTGTAGTTGTAGTTGTAGTTGTAGTTGTAGTTGTAGTTGTAGTTGTAGTTGTAGTTGTAGTTGTAGTTGTAGTTGTAGTTGTAGTTGTAGTTGTAGTTGTAGTTGTAGTTGTAGTTGTAGTTGTAGTTGTAGTTGTAGTTGTAGTTGTAGTTGTAGTTGTAGTTGTAGTTGTAGTTGTAGTTGTAGTTGTAGTTGTAGTTGTAGTTGTAGTTGTAGTTGTAGTTGTAGTTGTAGTTGTAGTTGTAGTTGTAGTTGTAGTTGTAGTTGTAGTTGTAGTTGTAGTTGTAGTTGTAGTTGTAGTTGTAGTTGTAGTTGTAGTTGTAGTTGTAGTTGTAGTTGTAGTTGTAGTTGTAGTTGTAGTTGTAGTTGTAGTTGTAGTTGTAGTTGTAGTTGTAGTTGTAGTTGTAGTTGTAGTTGTAGTTGTAGTTGTAGTTGTAGTTGTAGTTGTAGTTGTAGTTGTAGTTGTAGTTGTAGTTGTAGTTGTAGTTGTAGTTGTAGTTGTAGTTGTAGTTGTAGTTGTAGTTGTAGTTGTAGTTGTAGTTGTAGTTGTAGTTGTAGTTGTAGTTGTAGTTGTAGTTGTAGTTGTAGTTGTAGTTGTAGTTGTAGTTGTAGTTGTAGTTGTAGTTGTAGTTGTAGTTGTAGTTGTAGTTGTAGTTGTAGTTGTAGTTGTAGTTGTAGTTGTAGTTGTAGTTGTAGTTGTAGTTGTAGTTGTAGTTGTAGTTGTAGTTGTAGTTGTAGTTGTAGTTGTAGTTGTAGTTGTAGTTGTAGTTGTAGTTGTAGTTGTAGTTGTAGTTGTAGTTGTAGTTGTAGTTGTAGTTGTAGTTGTAGTTGTAGTTGTAGTTGTAGTTGTAGTTGTAGTTGTAGTTGTAGTTGTAGTTGTAGTTGTAGTTGTAGTTGTAGTTGTAGTTGTAGTTGTAGTTGTAGTTGTAGTTGTAGTTGTAGTTGTAGTTGTAGTTGTAGTTGTAGTTGTAGTTGTAGTTGTAGTTGTAGTTGTAGTTGTAGTTGTAGTTGTAGTTGTAGTTGTAGTTGTAGTTGTAGTTGTAGTTGTAGTTGTAGTTGTAGTTGTAGTTGTAGTTGTAGTTGTAGTTGTAGTTGTAGTTGTAGTTGTAGTTGTAGTTGTAGTTGTAGTTGTAGTTGTAGTTGTAGTTGTAGTTGTAGTTGTAGTTGTAGTTGTAGTTGTAGTTGTAGTTGTAGTTGTAGTTGTAGTTGTAGTTGTAGTTGTAGTTGTAGTTGTAGTTGTAGTTGTAGTTGTAGTTGTAGTTGTAGTTGTAGTTGTAGTTGTAGTTGTAGTTGTAGTTGTAGTTGTAGTTGTAGTTGTAGTTGTAGTTGTAGTTGTAGTTGTAGTTGTAGTTGTAGTTGTAGTTGTAGTTGTAGTTGTAGTTGTAGTTGTAGTTGTAGTTGTAGTTGTAGTTGTAGTTGTAGTTGTAGTTGTAGTTGTAGTTGTAGTTGTAGTTGTAGTTGTAGTTGTAGTTGTAGTTGTAGTTGTAGTTGTAGTTGTAGTTGTAGTTGTAGTTGTAGTTGTAGTTGTAGTTGTAGTTGTAGTTGTAGTTGTAGTTGTAGTTGTAGTTGTAGTTGTAGTTGTAGTTGTAGTTGTAGTTGTAGTTGTAGTTGTAGTTGTAGTTGTAGTTGTAGTTGTAGTTGTAGTTGTAGTTGTAGTTGTAGTTGTAGTTGTAGTTGTAGTTGTAGTTGTAGTTGTAGTTGTAGTTGTAGTTGTAGTTGTAGTTGTAGTTGTAGTTGTAGTTGTAGTTGTAGTTGTAGTTGTAGTTGTAGTTGTAGTTGTAGTTGTAGTTGTAGTTGTAGTTGTAGTTGTAGTTGTAGTTGTAGTTGTAGTTGTAGTTGTAGTTGTAGTTGTAGTTGTAGTTGTAGTTGTAGTTGTAGTTGTAGTTGTAGTTGTAGTTGTAGTTGTAGTTGTAGTTGTAGTTGTAGTTGTAGTTGTAGTTGTAGTTGTAGTTGTAGTTGTAGTTGTAGTTGTAGTTGTAGTTGTAGTTGTAGTTGTAGTTGTAGTTGTAGTTGTAGTTGTAGTTGTAGTTGTAGTTGTAGTTGTAGTTGTAGTTGTAGTTGTAGTTGTAGTTGTAGTTGTAGTTGTAGTTGTAGTTGTAGTTGTAGTTGTAGTTGTAGTTGTAGTTGTAGTTGTAGTTGTAGTTGTAGTTGTAGTTGTAGTTGTAGTTGTAGTTGTAGTTGTAGTTGTAGTTGTAGTTGTAGTTGTAGTTGTAGTTGTAGTTGTAGTTGTAGTTGTAGTTGTAGTTGTAGTTGTAGTTGTAGTTGTAGTTGTAGTTGTAGTTGTAGTTGTAGTTGTAGTTGTAGTTGTAGTTGTAGTTGTAGTTGTAGTTGTAGTTGTAGTTGTAGTTGTAGTTGTAGTTGTAGTTGTAGTTGTAGTTGTAGTTGTAGTTGTAGTTGTAGTTGTAGTTGTAGTTGTAGTTGTAGTTGTAGTTGTAGTTGTAGTTGTAGTTGTAGTTGTAGTTGTAGTTGTAGTTGTAGTTGTAGTTGTAGTTGTAGTTGTAGTTGTAGTTGTAGTTGTAGTTGTAGTTGTAGTTGTAGTTGTAGTTGTAGTTGTAGTTGTAGTTGTAGTTGTAGTTGTAGTTGTAGTTGTAGTTGTAGTTGTAGTTGTAGTTGTAGTTGTAGTTGTAGTTGTAGTTGTAGTTGTAGTTGTAGTTGTAGTTGTAGTTGTAGTTGTAGTTGTAGTTGTAGTTGTAGTTGTAGTTGTAGTTGTAGTTGTAGTTGTAGTTGTAGTTGTAGTTGTAGTTGTAGTTGTAGTTGTAGTTGTAGTTGTAGTTGTAGTTGTAGTTGTAGTTGTAGTTGTAGTTGTAGTTGTAGTTGTAGTTGTAGTTGTAGTTGTAGTTGTAGTTGTAGTTGTAGTTGTAGTTGTAGTTGTAGTTGTAGTTGTAGTTGTAGTTGTAGTTGTAGTTGTAGTTGTAGTTGTAGTTGTAGTTGTAGTTGTAGTTGTAGTTGTAGTTGTAGTTGTAGTTGTAGTTGTAGTTGTAGTTGTAGTTGTAGTTGTAGTTGTAGTTGTAGTTGTAGTTGTAGTTGTAGTTGTAGTTGTAGTTGTAGTTGTAGTTGTAGTTGTAGTTGTAGTTGTAGTTGTAGTTGTAGTTGTAGTTGTAGTTGTAGTTGTAGTTGTAGTTGTAGTTGTAGTTGTAGTTGTAGTTGTAGTTGTAGTTGTAGTTGTAGTTGTAGTTGTAGTTGTAGTTGTAGTTGTAGTTGTAGTTGTAGTTGTAGTTGTAGTTGTAGTTGTAGTTGTAGTTGTAGTTGTAGTTGTAGTTGTAGTTGTAGTTGTAGTTGTAGTTGTAGTTGTAGTTGTAGTTGTAGTTGTAGTTGTAGTTGTAGTTGTAGTTGTAGTTGTAGTTGTAGTTGTAGTTGTAGTTGTAGTTGTAGTTGTAGTTGTAGTTGTAGTTGTAGTTGTAGTTGTAGTTGTAGTTGTAGTTGTAGTTGTAGTTGTAGTTGTAGTTGTAGTTGTAGTTGTAGTTGTAGTTGTAGTTGTAGTTGTAGTTGTAGTTGTAGTTGTAGTTGTAGTTGTAGTTGTAGTTGTAGTTGTAGTTGTAGTTGTAGTTGTAGTTGTAGTTGTAGTTGTAGTTGTAGTTGTAGTTGTAGTTGTAGTTGTAGTTGTAGTTGTAGTTGTAGTTGTAGTTGTAGTTGTAGTTGTAGTTGTAGTTGTAGTTGTAGTTGTAGTTGTAGTTGTAGTTGTAGTTGTAGTTGTAGTTGTAGTTGTAGTTGTAGTTGTAGTTGTAGTTGTAGTTGTAGTTGTAGTTGTAGTTGTAGTTGTAGTTGTAGTTGTAGTTGTAGTTGTAGTTGTAGTTGTAGTTGTAGTTGTAGTTGTAGTTGTAGTTGTAGTTGTAGTTGTAGTTGTAGTTGTAGTTGTAGTTGTAGTTGTAGTTGTAGTTGTAGTTGTAGTTGTAGTTGTAGTTGTAGTTGTAGTTGTAGTTGTAGTTGTAGTTGTAGTTGTAGTTGTAGTTGTAGTTGTAGTTGTAGTTGTAGTTGTAGTTGTAGTTGTAGTTGTAGTTGTAGTTGTAGTTGTAGTTGTAGTTGTAGTTGTAGTTGTAGTTGTAGTTGTAGTTGTAGTTGTAGTTGTAGTTGTAGTTGTAGTTGTAGTTGTAGTTGTAGTTGTAGTTGTAGTTGTAGTTGTAGTTGTAGTTGTAGTTGTAGTTGTAGTTGTAGTTGTAGTTGTAGTTGTAGTTGTAGTTGTAGTTGTAGTTGTAGTTGTAGTTGTAGTTGTAGTTGTAGTTGTAGTTGTAGTTGTAGTTGTAGTTGTAGTTGTAGTTGTAGTTGTAGTTGTAGTTGTAGTTGTAGTTGTAGTTGTAGTTGTAGTTGTAGTTGTAGTTGTAGTTGTAGTTGTAGTTGTAGTTGTAGTTGTAGTTGTAGTTGTAGTTGTAGTTGTAGTTGTAGTTGTAGTTGTAGTTGTAGTTGTAGTTGTAGTTGTAGTTGTAGTTGTAGTTGTAGTTGTAGTTGTAGTTGTAGTTGTAGTTGTAGTTGTAGTTGTAGTTGTAGTTGTAGTTGTAGTTGTAGTTGTAGTTGTAGTTGTAGTTGTAGTTGTAGTTGTAGTTGTAGTTGTAGTTGTAGTTGTAGTTGTAGTTGTAGTTGTAGTTGTAGTTGTAGTTGTAGTTGTAGTTGTAGTTGTAGTTGTAGTTGTAGTTGTAGTTGTAGTTGTAGTTGTAGTTGTAGTTGTAGTTGTAGTTGTAGTTGTAGTTGTAGTTGTAGTTGTAGTTGTAGTTGTAGTTGTAGTTGTAGTTGTAGTTGTAGTTGTAGTTGTAGTTGTAGTTGTAGTTGTAGTTGTAGTTGTAGTTGTAGTTGTAGTTGTAGTTGTAGTTGTAGTTGTAGTTGTAGTTGTAGTTGTAGTTGTAGTTGTAGTTGTAGTTGTAGTTGTAGTTGTAGTTGTAGTTGTAGTTGTAGTTGTAGTTGTAGTTGTAGTTGTAGTTGTAGTTGTAGTTGTAGTTGTAGTTGTAGTTGTAGTTGTAGTTGTAGTTGTAGTTGTAGTTGTAGTTGTAGTTGTAGTTGTAGTTGTAGTTGTAGTTGTAGTTGTAGTTGTAGTTGTAGTTGTAGTTGTAGTTGTAGTTGTAGTTGTAGTTGTAGTTGTAGTTGTAGTTGTAGTTGTAGTTGTAGTTGTAGTTGTAGTTGTAGTTGTAGTTGTAGTTGTAGTTGTAGTTGTAGTTGTAGTTGTAGTTGTAGTTGTAGTTGTAGTTGTAGTTGTAGTTGTAGTTGTAGTTGTAGTTGTAGTTGTAGTTGTAGTTGTAGTTGTAGTTGTAGTTGTAGTTGTAGTTGTAGTTGTAGTTGTAGTTGTAGTTGTAGTTGTAGTTGTAGTTGTAGTTGTAGTTGTAGTTGTAGTTGTAGTTGTAGTTGTAGTTGTAGTTGTAGTTGTAGTTGTAGTTGTAGTTGTAGTTGTAGTTGTAGTTGTAGTTGTAGTTGTAGTTGTAGTTGTAGTTGTAGTTGTAGTTGTAGTTGTAGTTGTAGTTGTAGTTGTAGTTGTAGTTGTAGTTGTAGTTGTAGTTGTAGTTGTAGTTGTAGTTGTAGTTGTAGTTGTAGTTGTAGTTGTAGTTGTAGTTGTAGTTGTAGTTGTAGTTGTAGTTGTAGTTGTAGTTGTAGTTGTAGTTGTAGTTGTAGTTGTAGTTGTAGTTGTAGTTGTAGTTGTAGTTGTAGTTGTAGTTGTAGTTGTAGTTGTAGTTGTAGTTGTAGTTGTAGTTGTAGTTGTAGTTGTAGTTGTAGTTGTAGTTGTAGTTGTAGTTGTAGTTGTAGTTGTAGTTGTAGTTGTAGTTGTAGTTGTAGTTGTAGTTGTAGTTGTAGTTGTAGTTGTAGTTGTAGTTGTAGTTGTAGTTGTAGTTGTAGTTGTAGTTGTAGTTGTAGTTGTAGTTGTAGTTGTAGTTGTAGTTGTAGTTGTAGTTGTAGTTGTAGTTGTAGTTGTAGTTGTAGTTGTAGTTGTAGTTGTAGTTGTAGTTGTAGTTGTAGTTGTAGTTGTAGTTGTAGTTGTAGTTGTAGTTGTAGTTGTAGTTGTAGTTGTAGTTGTAGTTGTAGTTGTAGTTGTAGTTGTAGTTGTAGTTGTAGTTGTAGTTGTAGTTGTAGTTGTAGTTGTAGTTGTAGTTGTAGTTGTAGTTGTAGTTGTAGTTGTAGTTGTAGTTGTAGTTGTAGTTGTAGTTGTAGTTGTAGTTGTAGTTGTAGTTGTAGTTGTAGTTGTAGTTGTAGTTGTAGTTGTAGTTGTAGTTGTAGTTGTAGTTGTAGTTGTAGTTGTAGTTGTAGTTGTAGTTGTAGTTGTAGTTGTAGTTGTAGTTGTAGTTGTAGTTGTAGTTGTAGTTGTAGTTGTAGTTGTAGTTGTAGTTGTAGTTGTAGTTGTAGTTGTAGTTGTAGTTGTAGTTGTAGTTGTAGTTGTAGTTGTAGTTGTAGTTGTAGTTGTAGTTGTAGTTGTAGTTGTAGTTGTAGTTGTAGTTGTAGTTGTAGTTGTAGTTGTAGTTGTAGTTGTAGTTGTAGTTGTAGTTGTAGTTGTAGTTGTAGTTGTAGTTGTAGTTGTAGTTGTAGTTGTAGTTGTAGTTGTAGTTGTAGTTGTAGTTGTAGTTGTAGTTGTAGTTGTAGTTGTAGTTGTAGTTGTAGTTGTAGTTGTAGTTGTAGTTGTAGTTGTAGTTGTAGTTGTAGTTGTAGTTGTAGTTGTAGTTGTAGTTGTAGTTGTAGTTGTAGTTGTAGTTGTAGTTGTAGTTGTAGTTGTAGTTGTAGTTGTAGTTGTAGTTGTAGTTGTAGTTGTAGTTGTAGTTGTAGTTGTAGTTGTAGTTGTAGTTGTAGTTGTAGTTGTAGTTGTAGTTGTAGTTGTAGTTGTAGTTGTAGTTGTAGTTGTAGTTGTAGTTGTAGTTGTAGTTGTAGTTGTAGTTGTAGTTGTAGTTGTAGTTGTAGTTGTAGTTGTAGTTGTAGTTGTAGTTGTAGTTGTAGTTGTAGTTGTAGTTGTAGTTGTAGTTGTAGTTGTAGTTGTAGTTGTAGTTGTAGTTGTAGTTGTAGTTGTAGTTGTAGTTGTAGTTGTAGTTGTAGTTGTAGTTGTAGTTGTAGTTGTAGTTGTAGTTGTTGTTGTAGTTGTAGTTGTAGTTGTAGTTAGTTGTAGTTGTAGTTGTAGTTGTAGTTGTAGTTGTAGTTGTAGTTGTAGTTGTAGTTGTAGTTGTAGTTGTAGTTGTAGTTGTAGTTGTAGTTGTAGTTGTAGTTGTAGTTGTAGTTGTAGTTGTAGTTGTAGTTGTAGTTGTAGTTGTAGTTGTAGTTGTAGTTGTAGTTGTAGTTGTAGTTGTAGTTGTAGTTGTAGTTGTAGTTGTAGTTGTAGTTGTAGTTGTAGTTGTAGTTGTAGTTGTAGTTGTAGTTGTAGTTGTAGTTGTAGTTGTAGTTGTAGTTGTAGTTGTAGTTGTAGTTGTAGTTGTAGTTGTAGTTGTAGTTGTAGTTGTAGTTGTAGTTGTAGTTGTAGTTGTAGTTGTAGTTGTAGTTGTAGTTGTAGTTGTAGTTGTAGTTGTAGTTGTAGTTGTAGTTGTAGTTGTAGTTGTAGTTGTAGTTGTAGTTGTAGTTGTAGTTGTAGTTGTAGTTGTAGTTGTAGTTGTAGTTGTAGTTGTAGTTGTAGTTGTAGTTGTAGTTGTAGTTGTAGTTGTAGTTGTAGTTGTAGTTGTAGTTGTAGTTGTAGTTGTAGTTGTAGTTGTAGTTGTAGTTGTAGTTGTAGTTGTAGTTGTAGTTGTAGTTGTAGTTGTAGTTGTAGTTGTAGTTGTAGTTGTAGTTGTAGTTGTAGTTGTAGTTGTAGTTGTAGTTGTAGTTGTAGTTGTAGTTGTAGTTGTAGTTGTAGTTGTAGTTGTAGTTGTAGTTGTAGTTGTAGTTGTAGTTGTAGTTGTAGTTGTAGTTGTAGTTGTAGTTGTAGTTGTAGTTGTAGTTGTAGTTGTAGTTGTAGTTGTAGTTGTAGTTGTAGTTGTAGTTGTAGTTGTAGTTGTAGTTGTAGTTGTAGTTGTAGTTGTAGTTGTAGTTGTAGTTGTAGTTGTAGTTGTAGTTGTAGTTGTAGTTGTAGTTGTAGTTGTAGTTGTAGTTGTAGTTGTAGTTGTAGTTGTAGTTGTAGTTGTAGTTGTAGTTGTAGTTGTAGTTGTAGTTGTAGTTGTAGTTGTAGTTGTAGTTGTAGTTGTAGTTGTAGTTGTAGTTGTAGTTGTAGTTGTAGTTGTAGTTGTAGTTGTAGTTGTAGTTGTAGTTGTAGTTGTAGTTGTAGTTGTAGTTGTAGTTGTAGTTGTAGTTGTAGTTGTAGTTGTAGTTGTAGTTGTAGTTGTAGTTGTAGTTGTAGTTGTAGTTGTAGTTGTAGTTGTAGTTGTAGTTGTAGTTGTAGTTGTAGTTGTAGTTGTAGTTGTAGTTGTAGTTGTAGTTGTAGTTGTAGTTGTAGTTGTAGTTGTAGTTGTAGTTGTAGTTGTAGTTGTAGTTGTAGTTGTAGTTGTAGTTGTAGTTGTAGTTGTAGTTGTAGTTGTAGTTGTAGTTGTAGTTGTAGTTGTAGTTGTAGTTGTAGTTGTAGTTGTAGTTGTAGTTGTAGTTGTAGTTGTAGTTGTAGTTGTAGTTGTAGTTGTAGTTGTAGTTGTAGTTGTAGTTGTAGTTGTAGTTGTAGTTGTAGTTGTAGTTGTAGTTGTAGTTGTAGTTGTAGTTGTAGTTGTAGTTGTAGTTGTAGTTGTAGTTGTAGTTGTAGTTGTAGTTGTAGTTGTAGTTGTAGTTGTAGTTGTAGTTGTAGTTGTAGTTGTAGTTGTAGTTGTAGTTGTAGTTGTAGTTGTAGTTGTAGTTGTAGTTGTAGTTGTAGTTGTAGTTGTAGTTGTAGTTGTAGTTGTAGTTGTAGTTGTAGTTGTAGTTGTAGTTGTAGTTGTAGTTGTAGTTGTAGTTGTAGTTGTAGTTGTAGTTGTAGTTGTAGTTGTAGTTGTAGTTGTAGTTGTAGTTGTAGTTGTAGTTGTAGTTGTAGTTGTAGTTGTAGTTGTAGTTGTAGTTGTAGTTGTAGTTGTAGTTGTAGTTGTAGTTGTAGTTGTAGTTGTAGTTGTAGTTGTAGTTGTAGTTGTAGTTGTAGTTGTAGTTGTAGTTGTAGTTGTAGTTGTAGTTGTAGTTGTAGTTGTAGTTGTAGTTGTAGTTGTAGTTGTAGTTGTAGTTGTAGTTGTAGTTGTAGTTGTAGTTGTAGTTGTAGTTGTAGTTGTAGTTGTAGTTGTAGTTGTAGTTGTAGTTGTAGTTGTAGTTGTAGTTGTAGTTGTAGTTGTAGTTGTAGTTGTAGTTGTAGTTGTAGTTGTAGTTGTAGTTGTAGTTGTAGTTGTAGTTGTAGTTGTAGTTGTAGTTGTAGTTGTAGTTGTAGTTGTAGTTGTAGTTGTAGTTGTAGTTGTAGTTGTAGTTGTAGTTGTAGTTGTAGTTGTAGTTGTAGTTGTAGTTGTAGTTGTAGTTGTAGTTGTAGTTGTAGTTGTAGTTGTAGTTGTAGTTGTAGTTGTAGTTGTAGTTGTAGTTGTAGTTGTAGTTGTAGTTGTAGTTGTAGTTGTAGTTGTAGTTGTAGTTGTAGTTGTAGTTGTAGTTGTAGTTGTAGTTGTAGTTGTAGTTGTAGTTGTAGTTGTAGTTGTAGTTGTAGTTGTAGTTGTAGTTGTAGTTGTAGTTGTAGTTGTAGTTGTAGTTGTAGTTGTAGTTGTAGTTGTAGTTGTAGTTGTAGTTGTAGTTGTAGTTGTAGTTGTAGTTGTAGTTGTAGTTGTAGTTGTAGTTGTAGTTGTAGTTGTAGTTGTAGTTGTAGTTGTAGTTGTAGTTGTAGTTGTAGTTGTAGTTGTAGTTGTAGTTGTAGTTGTGTTGTAGTTGTAGTTGTAGTTGTAGTTGTAGTTGTAGTTGTAGTTGTAGTTGTAGTTGTAGTTGTAGTTGTAGTTGTAGTTGTAGTTGTAGTTGTAGTTGTAGTTGTAGTTGTAGTTGTAGTTGTAGTTGTAGTTGTAGTTGTAGTTGTAGTTGTAGTTGTAGTTGTAGTTGTAGTTGTAGTTGTAGTTGTAGTTGTAGTTGTAGTTGTAGTTGTAGTTGTAGTTGTAGTTGTAGTTGTAGTTGTAGTTGTAGTTGTAGTTGTAGTTGTAGTTGTAGTTGTAGTTGTAGTTGTAGTTGTAGTTGTAGTTGTAGTTGTAGTTGTAGTTGTAGTTGTAGTTGTAGTTGTAGTTGTAGTTGTAGTTGTAGTTGTAGTTGTAGTTGTAGTTGTAGTTGTAGTTGTAGTTGTAGTTGTAGTTGTAGTTGTAGTTGTAGTTGTAGTTGTAGTTGTAGTTGTAGTTGTAGTTGTAGTTGTAGTTGTAGTTGTAGTTGTAGTTGTAGTTGTAGTTGTAGTTGTAGTTGTAGTTGTAGTTGTAGTTGTAGTTGTGAGTTGTAGTTGTAGTTGTTGTAGTTGTAGTTGTAGTTGTAGTTGTAGTTGTAGTTGTAGTTGTAGTTGTAGTTGTAGTTGTAGTTGTAGTTGTAGTTGTAGTTGTAGTTGTAGTTGTAGTTGTAGTTGTAGTTGTAGTTGTAGTTGTAGTTGTAGTTGTAGTTGTAGTTGTAGTTGTAGTTGTAGTTGTAGTTGTAGTTGTAGTTGTAGTTGTAGTTGTAGTTGTAGTTGTAGTTGTAGTTGTAGTTGTAGTTGTAGTTGTTGTTGTAGTTGTAGTTGTAGTTGTAGTTGTAGTTGTAGTTGTAGTTGTAGTTGTAGTTGTAGTGTTGTAGTTGTAGTTGTAGTTGTAGTTGTAGTTGTAGTTGTAGTTGTAGTTGTAGTTGTAGTTGTAGTTGTAGTTGTAGTTGTAGTTGTAGTTGTAGTTGTAGTTGTAGTTGTAGTTGTAGTTGTAGTTGTAGTTGTAGTTGTAGTTGTAGTTGTAGTTGTAGTTGTAGTTGTAGTTGTAGTTGTAGTTGTAGTTGTAGTTGTAGTTGTAGTTGTAGTTGTAGTTGTAGTTGTAGTTGTAGTTGTAGTTGTAGTTGTAGTTGTAGTTGTTGTAGTTGTAGTTGTAGTTGTTGTAGTTGTAGTTGTAGTTGTAGTTGTAGTTGTAGTTGTAGTTGTAGTTGTTGTAGTTGTAGTTGTAGTTGTAGTTGTAGTTGTAGTTGTAGTTGTAGTTGTAGTTGTAGTTGTAGTTGTAGTTGTAGTTGTAGTTGTAGTTGTAGTTGTAGTTGTAGTTGTAGTTGTAGTTGTAGTTGTAGTTGTAGTTGTAGTTGTAGTTGTAGTTGTTGTAGTTGTAGTTGTAGTTGTAGTTGTAGTTGTAGTTGTAGTTGTAGTTGTAGTTGTAGTTGTAGTTGTAGTTGTAGTTGTAGTTGTAGTTGTTGTAGTTGTAGTTGTAGTTGTAGTTGTAGTTGTAGTTGTAGTTGTAGTTGTAGTTGTAGTTGTAGTTGTAGTTGTAGTTGTAGTTGTAGTTGTAGTTGTAGTTGTAGTTGTAGTTGTAGTTGTAGTTGTAGTTGTAGTTGTAGTTGTAGTTGTAGTTGTAGTTGTAGTTGTAGTTGTAGTTGTAGTTGTAGTTGTAGTTGTAGTTGTAGTTGTAGTTGTAGTTGTAGTTGTAGTTGTAGTTGTAGTTGTAGTTGTAGTTGTAGTTGTAGTTGTAGTTGTAGTTGTAGTTGTAGTTGTAGTTGTAGTTGTAGTTGTAGTTGTAGTTGTAGTTGTAGTTGTAGTTGTAGTTGTAGTTGTAGTTGTAGTTGTAGTTGTAGTTGTAGTTGTAGTTGTAGTTGTAGTTGTAGTTGTAGTTGTAGTTGTAGTTGTAGTTGTAGTTGTAGTTGTAGTTGTAGTTGTAGTTGTAGTTGTAGTTGTAGTTGTAGTTGTAGTTGTAGTTGTAGTTGTAGTTGTAGTTGTAGTTGTAGTTGTAGTTGTAGTTGTAGTTGTAGTTGTAGTTGTAGTTGTAGTTGTAGTTGTAGTTGTAGTTGTAGTTGTAGTTGTAGTTGTAGTTGTAGTTGTAGTTGTAGTTGTAGTTGTAGTTGTAGTTGTAGTTGTAGTTGTAGTTGTAGTTGTAGTTGTAGTTGTAGTTGTAGTTGTAGTTGTAGTTGTAGTTGTAGTTGTAGTTGTAGTTGTAGTTGTAGTTGTAGTTGTAGTTGTAGTTGTAGTTGTAGTTGTAGTTGTAGTTGTAGTTGTAGTTGTAGTTGTAGTTGTAGTTGTAGTTGTAGTTGTAGTTGTAGTTGTAGTTGTAGTTGTAGTTGTAGTTGTAGTTGTAGTTGTAGTTGTAGTTGTAGTTGTAGTTGTAGTTGTAGTTGTAGTTGTAGTTGTAGTTGTAGTTGTAGTTGTAGTTGTAGTTGTAGTTGTAGTTGTAGTTGTAGTTGTAGTTGTAGTTGTAGTTGTAGTTGTAGTTGTAGTTGTAGTTGTAGTTGTAGTTGTAGTTGTAGTTGTAGTTGTAGTTGTAGTTGTAGTTGTAGTTGTAGTTGTAGTTGTAGTTGTAGTTGTAGTTGTAGTTGTAGTTGTAGTTGTAGTTGTAGTTGTAGTTGTAGTTGTAGTTGTAGTTGTAGTTGTAGTTGTAGTTGTAGTTGTAGTTGTAGTTGTAGTTGTAGTTGTAGTTGTAGTTGTAGTTGTAGTTGTAGTTGTAGTTGTAGTTGTAGTTGTAGTTGTAGTTGTAGTTGTAGTTGTAGTTGTAGTTGTAGTTGTAGTTGTAGTTGTAGTTGTAGTTGTAGTTGTAGTTGTAGTTGTAGTTGTAGTTGTAGTTGTAGTTGTAGTTGTAGTTGTAGTTGTAGTTGTAGTTGTAGTTGTAGTTGTAGTTGTAGTTGTAGTTGTAGTTGTAGTTGTAGTTGTAGTTGTAGTTGTAGTTGTAGTTGTAGTTGTAGTTGTAGTTGTAGTTGTAGTTGTAGTTGTAGTTGTAGTTGTAGTTGTAGTTGTAGTTGTAGTTGTAGTTGTAGTTGTAGTTGTAGTTGTAGTTGTAGTTGTAGTTGTAGTTGTAGTTGTAGTTGTAGTTGTAGTTGTAGTTGTAGTTGTAGTTGTAGTTGTAGTTGTAGTTGTAGTTGTAGTTGTAGTTGTAGTTGTAGTTGTAGTTGTAGTTGTAGTTGTAGTTGTAGTTGTAGTTGTAGTTGTAGTTGTAGTTGTAGTTGTTGTAGTTGTAGTTGTAGTTGTTGTAGTTGTAGTTGTAGTTGTAGTTGTTGTAGTTGTAGTTGTAGTTGTAGTTGTTGTAGTTGTAGTTGTTGTAGTTGTAGTTGTAGTTGTAGTTGTAGTTGTAGTTGTAGTTGTAGTTGTAGTTGTAGTTGTAGTTGTAGTTGTAGTTGTAGTTGTAGTTGTAGTTGTAGTTGTAGTTGTAGTTGTAGTTGTAGTTGTAGTTGTAGTTGTAGTTGTAGTTGTAGTTGTAGTTGTAGTTGTAGTTGTAGTTGTAGTTGTAGTTGTAGTTGTAGTTGTAGTTGTAGTTGTAGTTGTAGTTGTAGTTGTAGTTGTAGTTGTAGTTGTAGTTGTAGTTGTAGTTGTAGTTGTAGTTGTAGTTGTAGTTGTAGTTGTAGTTGTAGTTGTAGTTGTAGTTGTAGTTGTAGTTGTAGTTGTAGTTGTAGTTGTAGTTGTAGTTGTAGTTGTAGTTGTAGTTGTAGTTGTAGTTGTAGTTGTAGTTGTAGTTGTAGTTGTAGTTGTAGTTGTAGTTGTAGTTGTAGTTGTAGTTGTAGTTGTAGTTGTAGTTGTAGTTGTAGTTGTAGTTGTAGTTGTAGTTGTAGTTGTAGTTGTAGTTGTAGTTGTAGTTGTAGTTGTAGTTGTAGTTGTAGTTGTAGTTGTAGTTGTAGTTGTAGTTGTAGTTGTAGTTGTAGTTGTAGTTGTAGTTGTAGTTGTAGTTGTAGTTGTAGTTGTAGTTGTAGTTGTAGTTGTAGTTGTAGTTGTAGTTGTAGTTGTAGTTGTAGTTGTAGTTGTAGTTGTAGTTGTAGTTGTAGTTGTAGTTGTAGTTGTAGTTGTAGTTGTAGTTGTAGTTGTAGTTGTAGTTGTAGTTGTAGTTGTAGTTGTAGTTGTAGTTGTAGTTGTAGTTGTAGTTGTAGTTGTAGTTGTAGTTGTAGTTGTAGTTGTAGTTGTAGTTGTAGTTGTAGTTGTAGTTGTAGTTGTAGTTGTAGTTGTAGTTGTAGTTGTAGTTGTAGTTGTAGTTGTAGTTGTAGTTGTAGTTGTAGTTGTAGTTGTAGTTGTAGTTGTAGTTGTAGTTGTAGTTGTAGTTGTAGTTGTAGTTGTAGTTGTAGTTGTAGTTGTAGTTGTAGTTGTAGTTGTAGTTGTAGTTGTAGTTGTAGTTGTAGTTGTAGTTGTAGTTGTAGTTGTAGTTGTAGTTGTAGTTGTAGTTGTAGTTGTAGTTGTAGTTGTAGTTGTAGTTGTAGTTGTAGTTGTAGTTGTAGTTGTAGTTGTAGTTGTAGTTGTAGTTGTAGTTGTAGTTGTAGTTGTAGTTGTAGTTGTAGTTGTAGTTGTAGTTGTAGTTGTAGTTGTAGTTGTAGTTGTAGTTGTAGTTGTAGTTGTAGTTGTAGTTGTAGTTGTAGTTGTAGTTGTAGTTGTAGTTGTAGTTGTAGTTGTAGTTGTAGTTGTAGTTGTAGTTGTAGTTGTAGTTGTAGTTGTAGTTGTAGTTGTAGTTGTAGTTGTAGTTGTAGTTGTAGTTGTAGTTGTAGTTGTAGTTGTAGTTGTAGTTGTAGTTGTAGTTGTAGTTGTAGTTGTAGTTGTAGTTGTAGTTGTAGTTGTAGTTGTAGTTGTAGTTGTAGTTGTAGTTGTAGTTGTAGTTGTAGTTGTAGTTGTAGTTGTAGTTGTAGTTGTAGTTGTAGTTGTAGTTGTAGTTGTAGTTGTAGTTGTAGTTGTAGTTGTAGTTGTAGTTGTAGTTGTAGTTGTAGTTGTAGTTGTAGTTGTAGTTGTAGTTGTAGTTGTAGTTGTAGTTGTAGTTGTAGTAGTAGTAGTTGTAGTTGTAGATGTAGTTGTAGTTGTAGTTGTAGTTGTAGTTGTAGTTGTTGTAGTTGTAGTTGTAGTTGTAGTTGTAGTTGTAGTTGTAGTTGTAGTTGTAGTTGTAGTTGTAGTTGTAGTTGTAGTTGTAGTTGTAGTTGTAGTTGTAGTTGTAGTTGTAGTTGTAGTTGTAGTTGTAGTTGTAGTTGTAGTTGTAGTTGTAGTTGTAGTTGTAGTTGTAGTTGTAGTTGTAGTTGTAGTTGTAGTTGTAGTTGTAGTTGTAGTTGTAGTTGTAGTTGTAGTTGTAGTTGTAGTTGTAGTTGTAGTTGTAGTTGTAGTTGTAGTTGTAGTTGTAGTTGTAGTTGTAGTTGTAGTTGTAGTTGTAGTTGTAGTTGTAGTTGTAGTTGTAGTTGTAGTTGTAGTTGTAGTTGTAGTTGTAGTTGTAGTTGTAGTTGTAGTTGTAGTTGTAGTTGTAGTTGTAGTTGTAGTTGTAGTTGTAGTTGTAGTTGTAGTTGTAGTTGTAGTTGTAGTTGTAGTTGTAGTTGTAGTTGTAGTTGTAGTTGTAGTTGTAGTTGTAGTTGTAGTTGTAGTTGTAGTTGTAGTTGTAGTTGTAGTTGTTGTAGTTGTAGTTGTAGTTGTAGTTGTAGTTGTAGTTGTAGTTGTAGTTGTTGTTGTAGTTGTAGTTGTAGTTGTAGTTGTAGTTGTAGTTGTAGTTGTTGTTGTAGTTGTAGTTGTAGATGTAGTTGTAGTTGTAGTTGTAGTTGTAGTTGTAGTTGTAGTTGTAATTGTTGTAGTTGTAGTTGTAGTTGTAGTTGTAGTTGTAGTTGTAGTTGTAGTTGTAGTTGTAGTTGTAGTTGTAGTTGTAGTTGTAGTTGTAGTTGTAGTTGTAGTTGTACTTGTAGTTGTTGTAGTTGTAGTTGTAGTTGTAGTTGTAGTTGTAGTTGTAGTTGTAGTTGTAGTTGTAGTTGTAGTTGTAGTTGTAGTTGTAGTTGTAGTTGTAGTTGTAGTTGTAGTTGTAGTTGTAGTTGTAGTTGTAGTTGTAGTTGTAGTTGTAGTTGTAGTTGTAGTTGTAGTTGTAGTTGTAGTTGTTGTAGTTGTAGTTGTAGTTGTAGTTGTAGTTGTAGTTGTAGTTGTAGTTGTTGTAGTTGTAGTTGTAGTTGTAGTTGTAGTTGTAGTTGTAGTTGTAGTTGTAGTTGTAGTTGTAGTTGTAGTTGTAGTTGTAGTTGTAGTTGTAGTTGTAGTTGTAGTTGTAGTTGTAGTTGTAGTTGTAGTTGTAGTTGTAGTTGTAGTTGTAGTTGTAGTTGTAGTTGTAGTTGTAGTTGTAGTTGTAGTTGTAGTTGTAGTTGTAGTTGTAGTTGTAGTTGTAGTTGTAGTTGTAGTTGTAGTTGTAGTTGTAGTTGTAGTTGTAGTTGTAGTTGTAGTTGTAGTTGTAGTTGTAGTTGTAGTTGTAGTTGTAGTTGTAGTTGTAGTTGTAGTTGTAGTTGTAGTTGTAGTTGTAGTTGTAGTTGTAGTTGTAGTTGTAGTTGTAGTTGTAGTTGTAGTTGTAGTTGTAGTTGTAGTTGTAGTTGTAGTTGTAGTTGTAGTTGTAGTTGTAGTTGTAGTTGTAGTTGTAGTTGTAGTTGTAGTTGTAGTTGTAGTTGTAGTTGTAGTTGTAGTTGTAGTTGTAGTTGTAGTTGTAGTTGTAGTTGTAGTTGTAGTTGTAGTTGTAGTTGTAGTTGTAGTTGTAGTTGTAGTTGTAGTTGTAGTTGTAGTTGTAGTTGTAGTTGTAGTTGTAGTTGTAGTTGTAGTTGTAGTTGTAGTTGTAGTTGTAGTTGTAGTTGTAGTTGTAGTTGTAGTTGTAGTTGTAGTTGTAGTTGTAGTTGTAGTTGTAGTTGTAGTTGTAGTTGTAGTTGTAGTTGTAGTTGTAGTTGTAGTTGTAGTTGTAGTTGTAGTTGTAGTTGTAGTTGTAGTTGTAGTTGTAGTTGTAGTTGTAGTTGTAGTTGTAGTTGTAGTTGTAGTTGTAGTTGTAGTTGTAGTTGTAGTTGTAGTTGTAGTTGTAGTTGTAGTTGTAGTTGTAGTTGTAGTTGTAGTTGTAGTTGTAGTTGTAGTTGTAGTTGTAGTTGTAGTTGTAGTTGTAGTTGTAGTTGTAGTTGTAGTTGTAGTTGTAGTTGTAGTTGTAGTTGTAGTTGTAGTTGTAGTTGTAGTTGTAGTTGTAGTTGTAGTTGTAGTTGTAGTTGTAGTTGTAGTTGTAGTTGTAGTTGTAGTTGTAGTTGTAGTTGTAGTTGTAGTTGTAGTTGTAGTTGTAGTTGTAGTTGTAGTTGTAGTTGTAGTTGTAGTTGTAGTTGTAGTTGTAGTTGTAGTTGTAGTTGTAGTTGTAGTTGTAGTTGTAGTCGTAGTTGTAGTTGTAGTTGTAGTTGTAGTTGTAGTTGTAGTTGTAGTTGTAGTTGTAGTTGTAGTTGTTGTTGTAGTTGTAGTTGTAGTTGTAGATGTAGTTGTAGTTGTAGTTGTAGTTGTAGTTGTAGTTGTAGTTGTAGTTGTAGTTGTAGTTGTAGTTGTAGTTGTAGTTGTTGTAGTTGTAGTTGTAGTTGTAGTTGTAGTTGTAGTTGTAGTTGTAGTTGTAGTTGTAGTTGTAGTTGTAGTTGTAGTTGTAGTTGTAGTTGTAGTTGTAGTTGTAGTTGTAGTTGTAGTTGTAGTTGTAGTTGTAGTTGTAGTTGTAGTTGTAGTTGTAGTTGTAGTTGTAGTTGTAGTTGTAGTTGTAGATGTAGTTGTAGTTGTAGTTGTAGTTGTAGTTGTAGCTGTAGTTGTAGTTGTAGTTGTTGTAGTTGTAGTTGTAGTTGTAGTTGTTGTAGTTGTAGTTGTTGTAGTTGTAGTTGTAGTTGTAGTTGTAGTTGTAGTTGTAGTTGTAGTTGTAGTTGTAGTTGTAGTTGTAGTTGTAGTTGTAGTTGTAGTTGTAGTTGTAGTTGTAGTTGTAGTTGTAGTTGTAGTTGTAGTTGTAGTTGTAGTTGTAGTTGTAGTTGTAGTTGTAGTTGTAGTTGTAGTTGTAGTTGTAGTTGTAGTTGTAGTTGTAGTTGTAGTTGTAGTTGTAGTTGTAGTTGTAGTTGTAGTTGTAGTTGTAGTTGTAGTTGTAGTTGTAGTTGTAGTTGTAGTTGTAGTTGTAGTTGTAGTTGTAGTTGTAGTTGTAGTTGTAGTTGTAGTTGTAGTTGTAGTTGTAGTTGTAGTTGTAGTTGTAGTTGTAGTTGTAGTTGTAGTTGTAGTTGTAGTTGTAGTTGTAGTTGTAGTTGTAGTTGTAGTTGTAGTTGTAGTTGTAGTTGTAGTTGTAGTTGTAGTTGTAGTTGTAGTTGTAGTTGTAGTTGTAGTTGTAGTTGTAGTTGTAGTTGTAGTTGTAGTTGTAGTTGTAGTTGTAGTTGTAGTTGTAGTTGTAGTTGTAGTTGTAGTTGTAGTTGTAGTTGTAGTTGTAGTTGTAGTTGTAGTTGTAGTTGTAGTTGTAGTTGTAGTTGTAGTTGTAGTTGTAGTTGTAGTTGTAGTTGTAGTTGTAGTTGTAGTTGTAGTTGTAGTTGTAGTTGTAGTTGTAGTTGTAGTTGTAGTTGTAGTTGTAGTTGTAGTTGTAGTTGTAGTTGTAGTTGTAGTTGTAGTTGTAGTTGTAGTTGTAGTTGTAGTTGTAGTTGTAGTTGTAGTTGTAGTTGTAGTTGTAGTTGTAGTTGTAGTTGTAGTTGTAGTTGTAGTTGTAGTTGTAGTTGTAGTTGTAGTTGTAGTTGTAGTTGTAGTTGTAGTTGTAGTTGTAGTTGTAGTTGTAGTTGTAGTTGTAGTTGTAGTTGTAGTTGTAGTTGTAGTTGTAGTTGTAGTTGTAGTTGTAGTTGTAGTTGTAGTTGTAGTTGTAGTTGTAGTTGTAGTTGTAGTTGTAGTTGTAGTTGTAGTTGTAGTTGTAGTTGTAGTTGTAGTTGTAGTTGTAGATGTAGTTGTAGTTGTAGTTGTAGTTGTAGTTGTAGTTGTAGCTGTAGTTGTAGTTGTAGTTGTTGTAGTTGTAGTTGTAGTTGTAGTTGTTGTAGTTGTAGTTGTTGTAGTTGTAGTTGTAGTTGTAGTTGTAGTTGTAGTTGTAGTTGTAGTTGTAGTTGTAGTTGTAGTTGTAGTTGTAGTTGTAGTTGTAGTTGTAGTTGTAGTTGTAGTTGTAGTTGTAGTTGTAGTTGTAGTTGTAGTTGTAGTTGTAGTTGTAGTTGTAGTTGTAGTTGTAGTTGTAGTTGTAGTTGTAGTTGTAGTTGTAGTTGTAGTTGTAGTTGTAGTTGTAGTTGTAGTTGTAGTTGTAGTTGTAGTTGTAGTTGTAGTTGTAGTTGTAGTTGTAGTTGTAGTTGTAGTTGTAGTTGTAGTTGTAGTTGTAGTTGTAGTTGTAGTTGTAGTTGTAGTTGTAGTTGTAGTTGTAGTTGTAGTTGTAGTTGTAGTTGTAGTTGTAGTTGTAGTTGTAGTTGTAGTTGTAGTTGTAGTTGTAGTTGTAGTTGTAGTTGTAGTTGTAGTTGTAGTTGTAGTTGTAGTTGTAGTTGTAGTTGTAGTTGTAGTTGTAGTTGTAGTTGTAGTTGTAGTTGTAGTTGTAGTTGTAGTTGTAGTTGTAGTTGTAGTTGTAGTTGTAGTTGTAGTTGTAGTTGTAGTTGTTGTAGTTGTAGTTGCAGTTGTAGTTGTAGTTGTAGTTGTGGTTGTAGTTGTAGTTGTAGTTGTAGTAGCCGGCTACAGCCAATTTCAGACAGCGCCATCATATTTCAGCCAAATAAGGCTTATACGTATAAGCGTAAACTTTTACACGCATACTAGCTTTTACAGGCTGGTAATCTTTTATACAATCTGTAACTGGCTTGTACCGACTCATAATAGCATGCTTCTGCCAGCTCTTGCCAGTTACAGCCGGTCTCGGACAGCGCCATCATATTTCAGCCTAATAAGGCTAATATACGTGTAAAACTTCACACGCATATTGGCTTTTACAGACTGCTAATATTTTATACACTTTGTAACTGGCTGGTACCAACTCATAATGGAAAGTTTATGCAAGCTCTGGTCTGTTGCAGCTCGTCTCAGACAGCGTTATTATGTTTCAGCCTAATAAGGCTGATGTACGTGTTAAATTTTATTTATGTAAAATTTCAATTAATATCGAATGCAAATAAAATTTTACACGCATATTAGCATTTACTGACTGTTATTGTTTTATACAATCTGTAACTGGCTGGTACCATCTGATACTGGCATGTTTTTGTAACCTCGTGCCAGTTACAGCCGGTCTCAGACAGCGCCATCATATTTCAGCCTAATTACGTTGATATACGGTTTAAATTTTATACGCATATTACCTTTTACTGACTGGTAATGATTTATACAAGCTGTAACTGGCTGGTACAGTCTTATACTGGCATGTCTTTGCCAGCTCTGGCCGGCTACAGCCAGTTTCAGAGAGCGCCATCATATTTCAGCCTAATAAGGCTTATATAAGCGTAAACTTTTACACGCATATTGGCTTTTACAGACTGGTTATATTTTATACACTCTGTAACTGGCTGGTACCGACTCATAATGGAAAGTTTTTGCCAGCTCTGGTCTGTTGCAGCCGGTCTCAGACAGCGCCATCATATTTCAGCCTAATAAGGCTGATATACGTGTTAAATTTTACACGCATATTACCTTTTACTGACTGGTAATGTTTTATACAAGCTGTAACTGGCTGGTACAGTCTTATCCTGGCATATTTTTGCCAGCTCTGGCCGGCTACAGCCAATTTCAGACAGCGCCATCATATTTCAGCCTAATAAGGCTTATACGTATAAGCGTAGACTTTTACACGCATACTAGCTTTTACAGACTGGTAATCTTTTATACAATCTGTAACTGGCTGGTACCGACTTATAATAGCATGCTTTTGCCAGCTCTGGCCAGTTACAGCCGGTCTCGGACAGCGCCATCATATTTCAGCCTAATAAGGCTAATATACGTGTAAAATTTCACACGCATATTGGCTTTTACAGACTGCTAATATTTTATACACTTTGTAACTGGCTGGTACCGACTCATAATGGAAAGTTTATGCCAGCTCTGGTCTGTTGCAGCTCATCTCAGACAGCGCCATTATGTTTCAGCCTAATAAGGCTGTAGTTGTAGTTGTAGTTGTAGTTGTAGTTGTAGTTGTAGTTGTAGTTGTAGTTGTAGTTGTAGTTGTAGTTGTAGTTGTAGTTGTAGTTGTAGTTGTAGTTGTAGTTGTAGTTGTAGTTGTAGTTGTAGTTGTAGTTGTAGTTGTAGTTGTAGTTGTAGTTGTAGTTGTAGTTGTAGTTGTAGTTGTAGTTGTAGTTGTAGTTGTAGTTGTAGTTGTAGTTGTAGTTGTAGTTGTAGTTGTAGTTGTAGTTGTAGTTGTAGTTGTAGTTGTAGTTGTAGTTGTAGTTGTAGTTGTAGTTGTAGTTGTAGTTGTAGTTGTAGTTGTAGTTGTAGTTGTAGTTGTAGTTGTAGTTGTAGTTGTAGTTGTAGTTGTAGTTGTAGTTGTAGTTGTAGTTGTAGTTGTTGTAGTTGTAGTTGCAGTTGTAGTTGTAGTTGTAGTTGTGGTTGTAGTTGTAGTTGTAGTTGTAGTTGTAGTTGTATACAAGCTGTAACTGGCTGGTACAGTCTTATACTGGCATGTCTTTGCCAGCTCTGGCCGGCTACAGCCAGTTTCAGAGAGCGCCATCATATTTCAGCCTAATAAGGCTTATATAAGCGTAAACTTTTACACGCATATTGGCTTTTACAGACTGGTTATATTTTATACACTCTGTAACTGGCTGGTACCGACTCATAATGGAAAGTTTTTGCCAGCTCTGGTCTGTTGCAGCCGGTCTCAGACAGCGCCATCATATTTCAACCTAATAAGGCTGATATACGTGTTAAATTTTACACGCATATTACCTTTTACTGACTGGTAATGTTTTATACAAGCTGTAACAGGCTGGTACAGTCTTATCCTGGCATATTTTTGCCAGCTCTGGCCGGCTACAGCCAATTTCAGACAGCGCCATCATATTTCAGCCTAATAAGGCTTATACGTATAAGCGTAGACTTTTACACGCATACTAGCTTTTACAGACTGGTAATCTTTTATACAATCTGTAACTGGCTGGTACCGACTTATAATAGCATGCTTTTGCCAGCTCTGGCCAGTTACAGCCGGTCTCGGACAGCGCCATCATATTTCAGCCTAATAAGGCTAATATACGTGTAAAATTTCACACGCATATTGGCTTTTACAGACTGCTAATATTTTATACACTTTGTAACTGGCTGGTACCGACTCATAATGGAAAGTTTATGCCAGCTCTGGTCTGTTGCAGCTCATCTCAGACAGCGCCATTATGTTTCAGCCTAATAAGGCTGTAGTTGTAGTTGTAGTTGTAGTTGTAGTTGTAGTTGTAGTTGTAGTTGTAGTTGTAGTTGTAGTTGTAGTTGTAGTTGTAGTTGTAGTTGTAGTTGTAGTTGTAGTTGTAGTTGTAGTTGTAGTTGTAGTTGTAGTTGTAGTTGTAGTTGTAGTTGTAGTTGTAGTTGTAGTTGTAGTTGTAGTTGTAGTTGTAGTTGTAGTTGTAGTTGTAGTTGTAGTTGTAGTTGTAGTTGTAGTTGTAGTTGTAGTTGTAGTTGTAGTTGTAGTTGTAGTTGTAGTTGTAGTTGTAGTTGTAGTTGTAGTTGTAGTTGTAGTTGTAGTTGTAGTTGTTGTAGTTGTAGTTGCAGTTGTAGTTGTAGTTGTAGTTGTGGTTGTAGTTGTAGTTGTAGTTGTAGTTGTAGTAGCCGGCTACAGCCAATTTCAGACAGCGCCATCATATTTCAGCCAAATAAGGCTTATACGTATAAGCGTAAACTTTTACACGCATACTAGCTTTTACAGGCTGGTAATCTTTTATACAATCTGTAACTGGCTTGTACCGACTCATAATAGCATGCTTCTGCCAGCTCTTGCCAGTTACAGCCGGTCTCGGACAGCGCCATCATATTTCAGCCTAATAAGGCTAATATACGTGTAAAACTTCACACGCATATTGGCTTTTACAGACTGCTAATATTTTATACACTTTGTAACTGTAACTGGCTGGTACCAACTCATAATGGAAAGTTTATGCAAGCTCTGGTCTGTTGCAGCTCGTCTCAGACAGCGTTATTATGTTTCAGCCTAATAAGGCTGATGTACGTGTAAAATTTTATTTATGTAAAATTTCAATTAATATCGAATGCAAATAAAATTTTACACGCATATTAGCATTTACTGACTGTTATTGTTTTATACAATCTGTAACTGGCTGGTACCATCTGATACTGGCATGTTTTTGTAACCTCGTGCCAGTTACAGCCGGTCTCAGACAGCGCCATCATATTTCAGCCTAATTACGTTGATATACGGTTTAAATTTTATACGCATATTACCTTTTACTGACTGGTAATGATTTATACAAGCTGTAACTGGCTGGTACAGTCTTATACTGGCATGTCTTTGCCAGCTCTGGCCGGCTACAGCCAGTTTCAGAGAGCGCCATCATATTTCAGCCTAATAAGGCTTATATAAGCGTAAACTTTTACACGCATATTGGCTTTTACAGACTGGTTATATTTTATACACTCTGTAACTGGCTGGTACCGACTCATAATGGAAAGTTTTTGCCAGCTCTGGTCTGTTGCAGCCGGTCTCAGACAGCGCCATCATATTTCAGCCTAATAAGGCTGATATACGTGTTAAATTTTACACGCATATTACCTTTTACTGACTGGTAATGTTTTATACAAGCTGTAACAGGCTGGTACAGTCTTATCCTGGCATATTTTTGCCAGCTCTGGCCGGCTACAGCCAATTTCAGACAGCGCCATCATATTTCAGCCTAATAAGGCTTATACGTATAAGCGTAGACTTTTACACGCATACTAGCTTTTACAGACTGGTAATCTTTTATACAATCTGTAACTGGCTGGTACCGACTTATAATAGCATGCTTTTGCCAGCTCTGGCCAGTTACAGCCGGTCTCGGACAGCGCCATCATATTTCAGCCTAATAAGGCTAATATACGTGTAAAATTTCACACGCATATTGGCTTTTACAGACTGCTAATATTTTATACACTTTGTAACTGGCTGGTACCGACTCATAATGGAAAGTTTATGCCAGCTCTGGTCTGTTGCAGCTCATCTCAGACAGCGCCATTATGTTTCAGCCTAATAAGGCTGTAGTTGTAGTTGTAGTTGTAGTTGTAGTTGTAGTTGTAGTTGTAGTTGTAGTTGTAGTTGTAGTTGTAGTTGTAGTTGTAGTTGTAGTTGTAGTTGTAGTTGTAGTTGTAGTTGTAGTTGTAGTTGTAGTTGTAGTTGTAGTTGTAGTTGTAGTTGTAGTTGTAGTTGTAGTTGTAGTTGTAGTTGTAATGTAGTTGTAGTTGTAGTTGTAGTTGTAGTTGTAGTTGTAGTTGTAGTTGTAGTTGTAGTTGTAGTTGTAGTTGTAGTTGTAGTTGTAGTTGTAGTTGTAGTTGTAGTTGTAGTTGTAGTTGTAGTTGTAGTTGTAGTTGTAGTTGTAGTTGTAGTTGTAGTTGTAGTTGTAGTTGTAGTTGTAGTTGTAGTTGTAGTTGTAGTTGTAGTTGTAGTTGTAGTTGTAGTTGTAGTTGTAGTTGTAGTTGTAGTTGTAGTAGCCGGCTACAGCCAATTTCAGACAGCGCCATCATATTTCAGCCAAATAAGGCTTATACGTATAAGCGTAAACTTTTACACGCATACTAGCTTTTACAGGCTGGTAATCTTTTATACAATCTGTAACTGGCTTGTACCGACTCATAATAGCATGCTTCTGCCAGCTCTTGCCAGTTACAGCCGGTCTCGGACAGCGCCATCATATTTCAGCCTAATAAGGCTAATATACGTGTAAAACTTCACACGCATATTGGCTTTTACAGACTGCTAATATTTTATACACTTTGTAACTGGCTGGTACCAACTCATAATGGAAAGTTTATGCAAGCTCTGGTCTGTTGCAGCTCGTCTCAGACAGCGTTATTATGTTTCAGCCTAATAAGGCTGATGTACGTGTAAAATTTTATTTATGTAAAATTTCAATTAATATCGAATGCAAATAAAATTTTACACGCATATTAGCATTTACTGACTGTTATTGTTTTATACAATCTGTAACTGGCTGGTACCATCTGATACTGGCATGTTTTTGTAACCTCGTGCCAGTTACAGCCGGTCTCAGACAGCGCCATCATATTTCAGCCTAATTACGTTGATATACGGTTTAAATTTTATACGCATATTACCTTTTACTGACTGGTAATGATTTATACAAGCTGTAACTGGCTGGTACAGTCTTATACTGGCATGTCTTTGCCAGCTCTGGCCGGCTACAGCCAGTTTCAGAGAGCGCCATCATATTTCAGCCTAATAAGGCTTATATAAGCGTAAACTTTTACACGCATATTGGCTTTTACAGACTGGTTATATTTTATACACTCTGTAACTGGCTGGTACCGACTCATAATGGAAAGTTTTTGCCAGCTCTGGTCTGTTGCAGCCGGTCTCAGACAGCGCCATCATATTTCAGCCTAATAAGGCTGATATACGTGTTAAATTTTACACGCATATTACCTTTTACTGACTGGTAATGTTTTATACAAGCTGTAACAGGCTGGTACAGTCTTATCCTGGCATATTTTTGCCAGCTCTGGCCGGCTACAGCCAATTTCAGACAGCGCCATGTTGTGCGGCATTTGTTTCAGTATCGTTTGATATTTCCATATTTTTACTTATCTTACATGGAAAATTATCTTCTTCAAATATAACGTCCCTACTTACGAAGAATTTATCGTTTTTGCGATTCCATAATTTGTATCCTTTTATTCCAGTTGGGTAACCGATAAAGATACATTCTGTTGACTTTGGATCAAGCTTGCTGCTTCTATGAATTGTGCTCATGGCACTCCATGCTTTACAACCATATACTTTTAAGTGATTTAACTTAACTTCTTTTCCCGTCCATAGCGTCTCAGGTACGTTTCCTTTTATTCCATTTGATGGACATTTGTTCCTTAATTTGCATGCAGTATCCAGTGCGTCTGCCCATAAATAATGAGGAATTCCAGATTGAATGATTAAACATCTAGTCATGTCTAGTAACGTTTGGTTCATCCTCTCCGCTACTCCATTTTGCTGAGGTGTTCCTGGGATTGTCAATTGCCTAGTTATTCCGTACTTTACTAGATAACTATCAAATTCATCATTTATATATTCTTTTCCATTATCACTACGTAATGTCTTTAACTTACAATTATGGAAATTTTCGGCCATTCTTCGAAATTGATTAAATCTGCTTAAAACTTCGTTTTTCTTTTGCATCGGATATACATGTGTATACCTTGTAAAATCATCAACGAAGGTTACAAAGTATTCTGATCCACCTTTTGATACTGGTTTTATTTTTCCAACTACATCAGAATGAACTAATTCAAGTGGCTTACTTGCTCTCGTTACATCATGCGTTGGAAATGGTTTCCGTTTCATTTTTCCCAACATACATGTTACACACTTTGATTGATTATTTTCGTTTTCATTAATCCCTAATCCTAGTTGTCGAATCGCCTGAAAATGAAGATGGCCTAATCGACGGTGCCATTTATCTTTGCTCCCCGCTTTGACAATTCGTGCTGATGGGTTAGATTCTTCTAATTTAAATAACCTACCATCGCGTTTTGCTGTTAGTAATATTTCGCCATTGCGCTCTGAAATTATAGCTTCTCCGTTTTTGAATCTTATTTCCAATCCAAGTTCTTCCATTCTACCAATTGAAAGCAAATTACCTTCTAATTTGGGAACGTAAAGTACATTTTCTAACTTGACGTTGAGTACTCCGTTCGCGTCACGAAATTTGAAACATGCGCATCCCATACCTGTAACTTTCATTGTGTCTTTGTTCGCAATTTCTACATTTGATGTGTATTCTACAAAATTGGTTAATTTAGTTCTGTACGATGTCATGTGCTCCGTTGCTCCACTATCGAGATACCAAACTTGAGGATTCTCTACCTCTCCAATTTTTGCACATAGTGCCTTTTGCACTTCTCTTTTATAAGGGTATTTATTATCTTGATTTGACTCACGTCTGTCTTTGGTATCGTCTATACTTTCATAACAGTCCCGTGCAATGTGTCCAAATCTGTTACAACAATAACATTTGACCCTTCTTCTCGCGATATTCATGTTTCGTGTTGAATTTCCTTCTGCGTTATTACTTGTAGTTTGTTGTCTTCGTTCATCATTCTCTCGTCCATACGGTTTGAATCTCCCTTTAGATTTAGTGAACAGTGCTTTTTGCTCACTTTCGTTATCACTTGCCTTTTCTTCCTCGCGTCGTAGTTTTCTCTTTTCTTCTACCAATAACCTCGCTTTTACTTTCTTCGTTGTGAGATCGTCTTCATCTTGTTCCAAATTCAAAATTAGTTGCTCGTATGCAAATGGAAGACCCATGAGCATCACCAGTGCTACTTCTTTATCTGCAAAACCATGTCCACTACCCGTTAACTTTCGATGAATCTCCATCAAGCGTCCGAGATAGTCTTTCATTGGTTCATTTTTCTTCATTTTTGTATTGAAGAAATCTCTCATCAATTGAATTGTGTGAAATAACCCATATTTTGAGTGTATTTCTCGTAATATTTCCCATGCATCTTTTGCCATAACGCATTCCCCAATATCATCCAAATAACTATCCTCCACCACCAAGAAAAGGAAAGTCACTGCTTTGTTATTTAATTTCTTTTCTTCGACTGTCATTTCTTCACCATATCCAGGATCGATGGATTTCCAACATCCCTTTTGTACTAATGCTGCTTTTGCACGTATAGACCATATGTGATAATTGTCGGAAGATAATTTCGGGATCTTGAATTCGTCTGTGGAGGTCGCCATATTGTCGTCTTCTATGCGTATATTCTTCTCCAATAGTTTGTCGACTCAAAAGTTAAAATTGGATTCAGTTTCCAAAATAATTTTTAAATAGAAATTCTTCACTCACCCTCTACTATTGTCCTGGGCCCATAACCTGTTGTGAATGGAATTATTCAAGGGTGAATGGGACACAATTAAACGTACAAGGGAATAACAAGTTTTATTATTTTTGTTCTGACAGTTACAATATGTTTTGTTACACCGTAACTAATAACAACTTTATTTCATGACCACCTAAAATGAGGACAGTTCGGCATATATTTCTAACAATATTTCAGCCTAATAAGGCTTATACGTATAAGCGTAGACTTTTACACGCATACTAGCTTTTACAGACTGGTAATCTTTTATACAATCTGTAACTGGCTGGTACCGACTTATAATAGCATGCTTTTGCCAGCTCTGGCCAGTTACAGCCGGTCTCGGACAGCGCCATCATATTTCAGCCTAATAAGGCTAATATACGTGTAAAATTTCACACGCATATTGGCTTTTACAGACTGCTAATATTTTATACACTTTGTAACTGGCTGGTACCGACTCATAATGGAAAGTTTATGCCAGCTCTGGTCTGTTGCAGCTCATCTCAGACAGCGCCATTATGTTTCAGCCTAATAAGGCTGTAGTTGTAGTTGTAGTTGTAGTTGTAGTTGTAGTTGTAGTTGTAGTTGTAGTTGTAGTTGTAGTTGTAGTTGTAGTTGTAGTTGTAGTTGTAGTTGTAGTTGTAGTTGTAGTTGTAGTTGTAGTTGTAGTTGTAGTTGTAGTTGTAGTTGTAGTTGTAGTTGTAGTTGTAGTTGTAGTTGTAGTTGTAGTTGTAGTTGTAGTTGTAGTTGTAGTTGTAGTTGTAGTTGTAATGTAGTTGTAGTTGTAGTTGTAGTTGTAGTTGTAGTTGTAGTTGTAGTTGTAGTTGTAGTTGTAGTTGTAGTTGTAGTTGTAGTTGTAGTTGTAGTTGTAGTTGTAGTTGTAGTTGTAGTTGTAGTTGTAGTTGTAGTTGTAGTTGTAGTTGTAGTTGTAGTTGTAGTTGTAGTTGTAGTTGTAGTTGTAGTTGTAGTTGTAGTTGTAGTTGTAGTTGTAGTTGTAGTTGTAGTTGTAGTTGTAGTTGTAGTTGTAGTTGTAGTTGTAGTTGTAGTTGTAGTTGTAGTTGTAGTTGTAGTTGTAGTTGTAGTTGTAGTTGTAGTTGTAGTTGTAGTTGTAGTTGTAGTTGTAGTTGTAGTTGTAGTTGTAGTTGTAGTTGTAGTTGTAGTTGTAGTTGTAGTTTTAGTTGTAGTTGTAGTTGTAGTTGTAGTTGTAGTTGTAGTTGTAGTTGTAGTTGTAGTTGTAGTTGTAGTTGTAGTTGTAGTTGTTGTAGTTGTAGTTGTAGTTGTAAATGTAGTTGTAGTAGTAGTTGTAGTTGTAATTGTAGTTGTAGTTGTAGTTGTAGTTGTAGTTGTAGTTGAAGTTGTAGTTGTAGTTGTTGTAGTTGTAGTTGTAGTTGTAGTTGTAGTTGTAGTTGTAGTTGTAGTTGTAGTTGTAGTTGTAGTTGTAGTTGTAGTTGTAGTTGTAGTTGTAGTTGTAGTTGTAGTTGTAGTTGTAGTTGTAGTTGTAGTTGTAGTTGTAGTTGTAGTTGTAGTTGTAGTTGTAGTTGTAGTTGTAGTTGTAGTTGTAGTTGTAGTTGTAGTTGTAGTTGTAGTTGTAGTTGTAGTTGTAGTTGTAGTTGTAGTTGTAGTTGTAGTTGTAGTTGTAGTTGTAGTTGTAGTTGTAGTTGTAGTTGTAGTTGTAGTTGTAGTTGTAGTTGTAGTTGTAGTTGTAGTTGTAGTTGTAGTTGTAGTTGTTGTAGTTGTAGTTGTAGTTGTAGTTGTAGTTGTAGTTGTAGTTGTAGTTGTAGTTGTAGTTGTAGTTGTAGTTGTAGTTGTAGTTGTAGTTGTAGTTGTAGTTGTAGTTGTAGTTGTAGTTGTAGTTGTAGTTGTAGTTGTAGTTGTAGTTGTAGTTGTAGTTGTAGTTGTAGTTGTAGTTGTAGTTGTAGTTGTAGTTGTAGTTGTAGTTGTAGTTGTAGTTGTAGTTGTAGTTGTAGTTGTAGTTGTAGTTGTAGTTGTAGTTGTAGTTGTAGTTGTAGTTGTAGTTGTAGTTGTAGTTGTAGTTGTAGTTGTAGTTGTAGTTGTAGTTGTAGTTGTAGTTGTAGTTGTAGTTGTAGTTGTAGTTGTAGTTGTAGTTGTAGTTGTAGTTGTAGTTGTAGTTGTAGTTGTAGTTGTAGTTGTAGTTGTAGTTGTAGTTGTAGTTGTAGTTGTAGTTGTAGTTGTAGTTGTAGTTGTAGTTGTAGTTGTAGTTGTAGTTGTAGTTGTAGTTGTAGTTGTAGTTGTAGTTGTAGTTGTAGTTGTAGTTGTAGTTGTAGTTGTAGTTGTAGTTGTAGTTGTAGTTGTAGTTGTAGTTGTAGTTGTAGTTGTAGTTGTAGTTGTAGTTGTAGTTGTAGTTGTAGTTGTAGTTGTAGTTGTAGTTGTAGTTGTAGTTGTAGTTGTAGTTGTAGTTGTAGTTGTAGTTGTAGTTGTAGTTGTAGTTGTAGTTGTAGTTGTAGTTGTAGTTGTAGTTGTAGTTGTAGTTGTAGTTGTAGTTGTAGTTGTAGTTGTAGTTGTAGTTGTAGTTGTAGTTGTAGTTGTAGTTGTAGTTGTAGTTGTAGTTGTAGTTGTAGTTGTAGTTGTAGTTGTAGTTGTAGTTGTAGTTGTAGTTGTAGTTGTAGTTGTAGTTGTAGTTGTAGTTGTAGTTGTAGTTGTAGTTGTAGTTGTAGTTGTAGTTGTAGTTGTAGTTGTAGTTGTAGTTGTAGTTGTAGTTGTAGTTGTAGTTGTAGTTGTAGTTGTAGTTGTAGTTGTAGTTGTAGTTGTAGTTGTAGTTGTAGTTGTAGTTGTAGTTGTAGTTGTAGTTGTAGTTGTAGTTGTAGTTGTAGTTGTAGTTGTAGTTGTAGTTGTAGTTGTAGTTGTAGTTGTAGTTGTAGTTGTAGTTGTAGTTGTAGTTGTAGTTGTAGTTGTAGTTGTAGTTGTAGTTGTAGTTGTAGTTGTAGTTGTAGTTGTAGTTGTAGTTGTAGTTGTAGTTGTAGTTGTAGTTGTAGTTGTAGTTGTAGTTGTAGTTGTAGTTGTAGTTGTAGTTGTAGTTGTAGTTGTAGTTGTAGTTGTAGTTGTAGTTGTAGTTGTAGTTGTAGTTGTAGTTGTAGTTGTAGTTGTAGTTGTAGTTGTAGTTGTAGTTGTAGTTGTAGTTGTAGTTGTAGTTGTAGTTGTAGTTGTAGTTGTAGTTGTAGTTGTAGTTGTAGTTGTAGTTGTAGTTGTAGTTGTAGTTGTAGTTGTAGTTGTAGTTGTAGTTGTAGTTGTAGTTGTAGTTGTAGTTGTAGTTGTAGTTGTAGTTGTAGTTGTAGTTGTAGTTGTAGTTGTAGTTGTAGTTGTAGTTGTAGTTGTAGTTGTAGTTGTAGTTGTAGTTGTAGTTGTAGTTGTAGTTGTAGTTGTAGTTGTAGTTGTAGTTGTAGTTGTAGTTGTAGTTGTAGTTGTAGTTGTAGTTGTAGTTGTAGTTGTAGTTGTAGTTGTAGTTGTAGTTGTAGTTGTAGTTGTAGTTGTAGTTGTAGTTGTAGTTGTAGTTGTAGTTGTAGTTGTAGTTGTAGTTGTAGTTGTAGTTGTAGTTGTAGTTGTAGTTGTAGTTGTAGTTGTAGTTGTAGTTGTAGTTGTAGTTGTAGTTGTAGTTGTAGTTGTAGTTGTAGTTGTAGTTGTAGTTGTAGTTGTAGTTGTAGTTGTAGTTGTAGTTGTAGTTGTAGTTGTAGTTGTAGTTGTAGTTGTAGTTGTAGTTGTAGTTGTAGTTGTAGTTGTAGTTGTAGTTGTAGTTGTAGTTGTAGTTGTAGTTGTAGTTGTAGTTGTAGTTTGTAGTTGTAGTTGTAGTTGTTGTAGTTGTAGTTGTAGTTGTAGTTGTAGTTGTTGTAGTTGTAGTTGTGTTGTAGTTGTAGTTGTAGTTGTAGTTGTAGTTGTAGTTGTAGTTGTAGTTGTAGTTGTAGTTGTAGTTGTAGTTGTAGTTGTAGTTGTAGTTGTAGTTGTAGTTGTAGTTGTAGTTGTAGTTGTAGTTGTAGTTGTAGTTGTAGTTGTAGTTGTAGTTGTAGTTGTAGTTGTAGTTGTAGTGTAGTTGTAGTTGTAGTTGTAGTTGTAGTTGTAGTTGTAGTTGTAGTTGTAGTTGTTGTAGTTGTAGTTGTAGTTGTAGTTGTAGTTGTAGTTGTAGTTGTTGTTGTAGTTGTGGTTGTTGTAGTTGTAGTTGTAGTTGTAGTTGTAGTTGTAGTTGTAGTTGTAGTTGTAGTTGTAGTTGTAGTTGTAGTTGTAGTTGTAGTTGTAGTTGTAGTTGTAGTTGTAGTTGTAGTTGTAGTTGTAGTTGTAGTTGTAGTTGTTGTTGTAGTTGTAGTTGTAGTTGTAGTTGTAGTTGTAGTTGTAGTTGTAGTTGTAGTTGTAGTTGTAGTTGTAGTTGTAGTTGTAGTTGTAGTTGTAGTTGTAGTTGTTGTAGTTGTAGTTGTAGTTGTAGTTGTAGTTGTAGTTGTAGTTGTAGTTGTAGTTGTAGTTGTTGTTGTAGTTGTAGTTGTTGTAGTTGTAGTTGTAGTTGTAGTTGTAGTTGTAGTTGTAGTTGTAGTTGTAGTTGTAGTTGTAGTTGTAGTTGTAGTGTTGTTGTAGTTGTAGTTGTAGTTGTAGTTGTAGTTGTAGTTGTAGTTGTAGTTGTAGTGTAGTTGTAGTTGTAGTTGTAGTTGTAGTTGTAGTTGTAGTTGTAGTTGTAGTTGTAGTTGTAGTTGTAGTTGTAGTTGTAGTGTGTTGTAGTTGTAGTTGTAGTTGTAGTTGTAGTTGTAGTTGTAGTTGTAGTTGTAGTTGTAGTTGTAGTTGTTGTAGTTGTAGTTGTAGTTGTAGTTGTAGTTGTAGTTGTAGTTGTTGTAGTTGTAGTTGTAGTTGTAGTTGTAGTTGTAGTTGTAGTTGTAGTTTGTAGTTGTAGTTGTAGTTGTAGTTGTAGTTGTAGTTGTAGTTGTAGTTGTAGTTGTAGTTGTAGTTGTAGTTGTAGTTGTAGTTGTAGTTGTAGTTGTAGTTGTAGTTGTAGTTGTAGTTGTAGTTGTAGTTGTAGTTGTAGTTGTAGTTGTAGTTGTAGTTGTAGTTGTAGTTGTAGTTGTAGTTGTAGTTGTAGTTGTAGTTGTAGTTGTAGTTGTAGTTGTAGTTGTAGTTGTAGTTGTAGTTGTAGTTGTTGTTGTAGTTGTAGTTGTAGTTGTAGTTGTAGTTGTTGTAGTTGTTGTAGTTGTAGTTGTAGTTGTAGTTGTAGTTGTAGTTGTAGTTGTAGTTGTAGTTTGTAGTTGTAGTTGTAGTTGTAGTTGTAGTTGTAGTTGTAGTTGTAGTTGTAGTTGTAGTTGTAGTTGTGTTGTAGTTGTAGTTGTAGTTGTAGTTGTAGTTGTAGTTGTAGTTGTAGTTGTTGTAGTTGTAGTTGTAGTTGTAGTTGTAGTTGTAGTTGTAGTTGTAGTTGTAGTTGTAGTTGTAGTTGTAGTTGTAGTTGTAGTTGTAGTTGTAGTTGTAGTTGTAGTTGTAGTTGTAGTTGTAGTTGTAGTTGTAGTTGTAGTTGTAGTTGTAGTTGTAGTTGTAGTTGTAGTTGTAGTTGTAGTTGTAGTTGTAGTTGTAGTTGTAGTTGTAGTTGTAGTTGTAGTTGTAGTTGTAGTTGTAGTTGTAGTTGTAGTTGTAGTTTGTAGTTGTAGTTGTAGTTGTAGTTGTAGTTGTAGTTTGTAGTTGTAGTTGTAGTTGTAGTTGTAGTTGTAGTTGTAGTTGTAGTTGTAGTTGTAGTTGTAGTTGTAGTTGTAGTTGTAGTTGTTGTAGTTGTAGTTGTAGTTGTAGTTGTAGTTGTAGTTGTAGTTGTAGTTGTAGTTGTAGTTGTAGTTGTAGTTGTAGTTGTAGTTGTAGTTGTAGTTGTAGTTGTAGTTGTAGTTGTAGTTGTAGTTGTAGTTGTAGTTGTAGTTGTAGTTGTAGTTGTAGTTGTGTTGTAGTTGTAGTTGTAGTTGTAGTTGTAGTTGTAGTTGTAGTTGTAGTTGTAGTTGTAGTTGTAGTTGTAGTTGTAGTTGTAGTTGTAGTTGTAGTTGTAGTTGTAGTTGTAGTTGTAGTTGTAGTTGTAGTTGTAGTTGTAGTTGTAGTTGTAGTTGTAGTTGTAGTTGTAGTTGTAGTTGTAGTTGTAGTTGTAGTTGTAGTTGTAGTTGTAGTTGTAGTTGTAGTTGTAGTTGTAGTTGTAGTTGTAGTTGTAGTTGTAGTTGTAGTTGTAGTTGTAGTTGTAGTTGTAGTTGTAGTTGTAGTTGTAGTTGTAGTTGTAGTTGTTGTAGTTGTAGTTGTAGTTGTAGTTGTAGTTGTAGTTGTAGTTGTAGTTGTAGTTGTAGTTGTAGTTGTAGTTGTAGTTGTAGTTGTAGTTGTAGTTGTAGTTGTAGTTGTAGTTGTAGTTGTAGTTGTAGTTGTAGTTGTAGTTGTAGTTGTAGTTGTAGTTGTAGTTGTAGTTGTAGTTGTAGTTGTAGTTGTAGTTGTAGTTGTAGTTGTAGTTGTAGTTGTAGTTGTAGTTGTAGTTGTAGTTGTAGTTTGTAGTTGTAGTTGTAGTTGTAGTTGTAGTTGTAGTTGTAGTTGTAGTTGTAGTTGTAGTTTGTAGTTGTAGTTGTAGTTGTAGTTGTAGTTGTAGTTGTAGTTGTAGTTGTAGTTGTAGTTGTAGTTGTAGTTGTAGTTGTAGTTGTAGTTGTAGTTGTAGTTGTAGTTGTAGTTGTAGTTGTAGTTGTAGTTGTAGTTGTAGTTGTAGTTGTAGTTGTAGTTGTAGTTGTAGTTGTAGTTGTAGTTGTAGTTGTAGTTGTAGTTGTAGTTGTAGTTGTAGTTGTAGTTGTAGTTGTAGTTGTAGTTGTAGTTGTAGTTGTAGTTGTAGTTGTAGTTGTAGTTGTAGTTGTAGTTGTAGTTGTAGTTGTAGTTGTAGTTGTAGTTGTAGTTGTAGTTGTAGTTGTAGTTGTAGTTGTAGTTGTAGTTGTAGTTGTAGTTGTAGTTGTAGTTGTAGTTGTAGTTGTAGTTGTAGTTGTAGTTGTAGTTGTAGTTGTAGTTGTAGTTGTAGTTGTAGTTGTAGTTGTAGTTGTAGTTGTAGTTGTAGTTGTAGTTGTAGTTGTAGTTGTAGTTGTAGTTGTAGTTGTAGTTGTAGTTGTAGTTGTAGTTGTAGTTGTAGTTGTAGTTGTAGTTGTAGTTGTAGTTGTAGTTGTAGTTGTAGTTGTAGTTGTAGTTGTAGTTGTAGTTGTAGTTGTAGTTGTAGTTGTAGTTGTAGTTGTAGTTGTAGTTGTAGTTGTAGTTGTAGTTGTAGTTGTAGTTGTAGTTGTAGTTGTAGTTGTAGTTGTAGTTGTAGTTGTAGTTGTAGTTGTAGTTGTAGTTGTAGTTGTAGTTGTAGTTGTAGTTGTAGTTGTAGTTGTAGTTGTAGTTGTAGTTGTAGTTGTAGTTGTAGTTGTAGTTGTAGTTGTAGTTGTAGTTGTAGTTGTAGTTGTAGTTGTAGTTGTAGTTGTAGTTGTAGTTGTAGTTGTAGTTGTAGTTGTAGTTGTAGTTGTAGTTGTAGTTGTAGTTGTAGTTGTAGTTGTAGTTGTAGTTGTAGTTGTAGTTGTAGTTGTAGTTGTAGTTGTAGTTGTAGTTGTAGTTGTAGTTGTAGTTGTAGTTGTAGTTGTAGTTGTAGTTGTAGTTGTAGTTGTAGTTGTAGTTGTAGTTGTAGTTGTAGTTGTAGTTGTAGTTGTAGTTGTAGTTGTTGTAGTTGTAGTAGTTGTAGTTGTAGTTGTAGTTGTAGTTGTAGTTGTAGTTGTAGTTGTAGTTGTAGTTGTAGTTGTAGTTGTAGTTGTAGTTGTAGTTGTAGTTGTAGTTGTAGTTGTAGTTGTAGTTGTAGTTGTAGTTGTAGTTGTAGTTGTAGTTGTAGTTGTAGTTGTAGTTGTAGTTGTAGTTGTAGTTGTAGTTGTAGTTGTAGTTGTAGTTGTAGTTGTAGTTGTAGTTGTAGTTGTAGTTGTAGTTGTAGTTGTAGTTGTAGTTGTAGTTGTAGTTGTAGTTGTAGTTGTAGTTGTAGTTGTAGTTGTAGTTGTAGTTGTAGTTGTAGTTGTAGTTGTAGTTGTAGTTGTAGTTGTAGTTGTAGTTGTAGTTGTAGTTGTAGTTGTAGTTGTAGTTGTAGTTGTAGTTGTAGTTGTAGTTGTAGTTGTAGTTGTAGTTGTAGTTGTAGTTGTAGTTGTAGTTGTAGTTGTAGTTGTAGTTGTAGTTGTAGTTGTAGTTGTAGTTGTAGTTGTAGTTGTAGTTGTAGTTGTAGTTGTAGTTGTAGTTGTAGTTGTAGTTGTAGTTGTAGTTGTAGTTGTAGTTGTAGTTGTAGTTGTAGTTGTAGTTGTAGTTGTAGTTGTAGTTGTAGTTGTAGTTGTAGTTGTAGTTGTAGTTGTAGTTGTAGTTGTAGTTGTAGTTGTAGTTGTAGTTGTAGTTGTAGTTGTAGTTGTAGTTGTAGTTGTAGTTGTAGTTGTAGTTGTAGTTGTAGTTGTAGTTGTAGTTGTAGTTGTAGTTGTAGTTGTAGTTGTAGTTGTAGTTGTAGTTGTAGTTGTAGTTGTAGTTGTAGTTGTAGTTGTAGTTGTAGTTGTAGTTGTAGTTGTAGTTGTAGTTGTAGTTGTAGTTGTAGTTGTAGTTGTAGTTGTAGTTGTAGTTGTAGTTGTAGTTGTAGTTGTAGTTGTAGTTGTAGTTGTAGTTGTAGTTGTAGTTGTAGTTGTAGTTGTAGTTGTAGTTGTAGTTGTAGTTGTAGTTGTAGTTGTAGTTGTAGTTGTAGTTGTAGTTGTAGTTGTAGTTGTAGTTGTAGTTGTAGTTGTAGTTGTAGTTGTAGTTGTAGTTGTAGTTGTAGTTGTAGTTGTAGTTGTAGTTGTAGTTGTAGTTGTAGTTGTAGTTGTAGTTGTAGTTGTAGTTGTAGTTGTAGTTGTAGTTGTAGTTGTAGTTGTAGTTGTAGTTGTAGTTGTAGTTGTAGTTGTAGTTGTAGTTGTAGTTGTAGTTGTAGTTGTAGTTGTAGTTGTAGTTGTAGTTGTAGTTGTAGTTGTAGTTGTAGTTGTAGTTGTAGTTGTAGTTGTAGTTGTAGTTGTAGTTGTAGTTGTAGTTGTAGTTGTAGTTGTAGTTGTAGTTGTAGTTGTAGTTGTAGTTGTAGTTGTAGTTGTAGTTGTAGTTGTAGTTGTAGTTGTAGTTGTAGTTGTAGTTGTAGTTGTAGTTGTAGTTGTAGTTGTAGTTGTAGTTGTAGTTGTAGTTGTAGTTGTAGTTGTAGTTGTAGTTGTAGTTGTAGTTGTAGTTGTAGTTGTAGTTGTAGTTGTAGTTGTAGTTGTAGTTGTAGTTGTAGTTGTAGTTGTAGTTGTAGTTGTAGTTGTAGTTGTAGTTGTAGTTGTAGTTGTAGTTGTAGTTGTAGTTGTAGTTGTAGTTGTAGTTGTAGTTGTAGTTGTAGTTGTAGTTGTAGTTGTAGTTGTAGTTGTAGTTGTAGTTGTAGTTGTAGTTGTAGTTGTAGTTGTAGTTGTAGTTGTAGTTGTAGTTGTAGTTGTAGTTGTAGTTGTAGTTGTAGTTGTAGTTGTAGTTGTAGTTGTAGTTGTAGTTGTAGTTGTAGTTGTAGTTGTTGTAGTTGGTTGTAGTTGTAGTTGTAGTTGTTAGTGTAGTTGTAGTTGTAGTTGTAGTTGTAGTTGTAGTTGTAGTTGTTGTGTTGTAGTTGTAGTTGTAGTTGTAGTTGTAGTTGTAGTTGTAGTTGTAGTTGTAGTTGTAGTTGTTGTTGTAGTTGTAGTTGTAGTTGTAGTTGTAGTTGTAGTTGTGTTGTAGTTGTAGTTGTAGTTGTAGTTGTAGTTGTAGTTGTAGTTGTAGTTGTAGTTGTAGTTGTAGTTGTAGTTGTAGTTGTAGTGTAGTGTAGTTGTAGTTGTAGTTGTAGTTGTAGTTGTAGTTGTAGTTGTAGTTGTAGGTTGTAGTTGTAGTTGTAGTGTAGTTGTAGTTGTAGTTGTGTTGTTGTAGTTTGTAGTTGTAGTTGTAGTTGTAGTGTGTAGTTGTAGTTGTAGTTGTAGTTGTAGTTGTAGTTGTAGTTGTTGTAGTTGTAGTTGTAGTTGGTTGTAGTTGTAGTTGTAGTTGTAGTTGTAGTTGTAGTTGTAGTTGTAGTTGTAGTTGTAGTTGTAGTTGTAGTTGTAGTTGTAGTTGTAGTTGTAGTTGTAGTTGTAGTTGTAGTGTTGTTGTAGGTTGTAGTTGTAGTTGTAGTTGTAGTTGTAGTTGTAGTTGTAGTTGTAGTGTAGTTGTAGTTGTAGTTGTAGTTGTAGTTGTAGTTGTAGTTGTAGTTGTAGTTGTGTTGTAGTTGTAGTTGTAGTTGTAGTTGTAGTTGTAGTGTGTAGTTTGTAGTTGTAGTTGTAGTTGTAGTTGTAGTTGTAGTTGTAGTTGTAGTTGTAGTTGTAGTTGTAGTTGTAGTTGTAGTTGTAGTTAGTTGTAGTTGTAGTTGTAGTTGTAGTTGTAGTTGTAGTTGTAGTTGTAGTTGTAGTTGTAGTTGTAGTTGTAAGTTGTAGTTGTAGTTGTAGTTGTAGTTGTAGTTGTTGTAGTTGTGTAGTTGTAGTTGTAGTTGTAGTTGTAGTTGTAGTTGTAGTTGTAGTTGTAGTTGTAGTTGTAGTTGTAGTTGTAGTTGTAGTTGTCAGTTGTAGTTGTAGTTGTAGTAGTTGTAGTTGTAGTTGTAGTTGTAGTTGTAGTTGTAGTTGTAGTTGTAGTTGTAGTTGTAGTTGTAGTTGTAGTTGTAGTTGTAGTTGTAGTTGTAGTTGTAGTTGTAGTTGTAGTTGTAGTTGTAGTTGTAGTTGTAGTTGTAGTTGTAGTTGTAGTTGTAGTTGTAGTTGTAGTTGTAGTTGTAGTTGTAGTTGTAGTTGTAGTTGTAGTTGTAGTTGTAGTTGTAGTTGTAGTTGTAGTTGTAGTTGTAGTTGTAGTTGTAGTTGTAGTTGTAGTTGTAGTAGTAGTTGTAGTTGTAGTTGTAGTTGTAGTTGTAGTTGTAGTTGTAGTTGTAGTTGTAGTTGTAGTTGTAGTTGTAGTTGTAGTTGTAGTTGTAGTTGTAGTTGTAGTTGTAGTTGTAGTTGTAGTTGTAGTTGTAGTTGTAGTTGTAGTTGTAGTTGTAGTTGTAGTTGTAGTTGTAGTTGTAGTTGTAGTTGTAGTTGTAGTTGTAGTTGTAGTTGTAGTTGTAGTTGTAGTTGTAGTTGTAGTTGTAGTTGTAGTTGTAGTTGTAGTTGTGTGTAGTTGTAGTTGTAGTTGTAGTTGTAGTTGTAGTTGTAGTTGTAGTTGTAGTTGTAGTTGTAGTTGTAGTTGTAGTTGTAGTTGTAGTTGTAGTAGTTGTAGTTGTAGTTGTAGTTGTAGTTGTAGTGTAGTTGTAGTTGTAGTTGTAGTTGTAGTTGTAGTTGTAGTTGTAGTTGTAGTTGTAGTTGTAGTTGTAGTTGTAGTTGTAGTTGTAGTTGTAGTTGTAGTTGTAGTTGTAGTTGTAGTTGTAGTTGTAGTTGTAGTTGTAGTTGTAGTTGTAGTTGTAGTTGTAGTTGTAGTTGGTTGTTGTAGTTGTTTGTAGTTGTAGTTGTAGTTGTAGTTGTAGTTGTAGTTAGTGTAGTTGTAGTTGTAGTTGTAGTTGTAGTTGTAGTTGTAGTTGTAGTTAGTTGTAGTTGTAGTTGTGTAGTTGTAGTTGTAGTTGTAGTTGTAGTTGTAGTTGTAGTTGTAGTTGTAGTTGTAGTAGTTGTTGTAGTTGTAGTTGTGTAGTTGTAGTTGTAGTTGTAGTTGTAGTTGTAGTTGTAGTTGTAGTTGTAGTTGTATTGTAGTGTAGTTGTAGTTGTAGTTGTAGTTGTAGTTGTAGTTGTAGTTGTAGTTGTAGTTGTAGTGTAGTTGTAGTTGTAGTTGTAGTTGTGTAGTTGTAGTTGTAGTTGTAGTTGTAGTTGTAGTTGTAGTTGTAGTTGTAGTTGTAGTTTAGTTAGTTGTAGTTGTAGTTGTAGTTGTAGTTGTAGTTGTAGTTGTAGTTGTAGTTTGTAGTTGTAGTTGTAGTTGTAGTTGTAGTTGTAGTTGTAGTTGTAGTTGTAGTTGTAGTTGTAGTTGTAGTTGTAGTTGTAGTTTAGTTGTAGTTGTAGTTGTAGTTGTAGTTTAGTGTAGTTGTAGTTGTAGTTGTAGTTGTAGTTGTAGTTGTAGTTGTAGTTGTAGTTGTAGTTGTAGTTGTAGTTGTAGTTGTAGTTGTAGTTGTAGTTGTAGTTGTAGTTGTAGTTGTAGTTGTAGTTGTAGTTGTAGTTGTAGTTGTAGTGTAGTTGTAGTTGTAGTTGTAGTTGTAGTTGTAGTTGTAGTTGTAGTTGTAGTTGTAGTTGTAGTTGTAGTTGTAGTTGTAGTTGTAGTTGTAGTTGTAGTTGGTTGTAGTTGTAGTTGTAGTTGTAGTTGTAGTTGTAGTTGTAGTTGTAGTTGTAGTTGTAGTTGTAGTTGTAGTTGTATTGTAGTTGTAGTTGTATTGTAGTTGTAGTTGTAGTTGTAGTTGTAGTTGTAGTTGTAGTTGTAGTTGTAGTTGTAGTTGTAGTTGTAGTTGTAGTTGTAGTTGTAGTTGTAGTTGTAGTTGTAGTTGTAGTTGTAGTTGTAGTTGTAGTTGTAGTTGTAGTTGTAGTTGTAGTTGTAGTTGTAGTTGTAGTTGTAGTTGTAGTTGTAGTTGTAGTTGTAGTTGTAGTTGTAGTTGTAGTTGTAGTTGTAGTTGTAGTTGTAGTTGTAGTTGTAGTTGTAGTTGTAGTTGTAGTTGTAGTTGTAGTTGTAGTTGTAGTTGTAGTTGTAGTTGTAGTTGTAGTTGTAGTTGTAGTTGTAGTTGTAGTTGTAGTTGTAGTTGTAGTTGTAGTTGTAGTTGTAGTTTGTAGTTGTAGTTGTAGTTGTAGTTGTAGTTGTAGTTGTAGTTGTAGTTGTAGTTGTAGTTGTAGTTGTAGTTGTAGTTGTAGTTGTAGTTGTAGTTGTAGTTGTAGTTGTAGTTGTAGTTGTAGTTGTAGTTGTGTTGTAGTTGTAGTTGTAGTTGTAGTTGTAGTTGTAGTTGTAGTTGTAGTTGTAGTTGTAGTTGTAGTTGTAGTTGTAGTTGTAGTTGTAGTTGTAGTTGTAGTTGTAGTTGTAGTTGTAGTTGTAGTTGTAGTTGTAGTTGTTAGTTGTAGTTGTAGTTGTAGTTGTAGTTGTAGTTTGTAGTTGTAGTGTAGTTGTAGTTGTAGTTGTAGTTGTAGTTGTGTAGTTGTAGTTGTAGTTGTAGTTGTAGTGTAGTTGTAGTTGTAGTTGTAGTTGTTATTGTTGTAGTTGTAGTTGTAGTTGTAGTTGTAGTTGTAGTTGTAGTTGTATTTGTAGTTGTAGTTGTAGTTGTAGTTGTAGTTGTAGTTGTAGTTGTAGTTGTAGTTGTAGTTGTAGTTGTAGTTGTAGTTGTAGTTGTAGTTGTAGTTGTAGTTGTAGTTGTAGTTGTAGTTGTAGTTGTAGTTGTAGTTGTAGTTGTAGTTGTAGTTGTAGTTGTAGTTGTAGTTGTAGTTGTAGTTGTAGTTGTAGTTTAGTTGTAGTTGTAGTTGTAGTTGTAGTTGTAGTTGTAGTTGTAGTTGTAGTGTAGTTGTAGTTGTAGTTGTAGTTGTAGTTGTAGTTGTAGTTGTAGTTGTAGTTGTAGTTGTAGTTGTAGTAGTGTAGTTAGTTGTAGTTGTAGTTGTAGTTAGTTGTAGTTGTAGTTGTAGTTGTAGTTGTAGTTGTAGTTGTAGTTGTCGTTGAGTTGTAGTTGTAGTTGTAGTTGTAGTTGTAGTTGTAGTTGTTGTAGTTGTAGTTGTAGTTGAAGTTGTAGTTGTAGTTGTAGTTGTAGTTGTAGTTGTAGTTGTAGTTGTAGTTGTAGTTGTAGTTGTAGTTGTAGTTGTAGTTGTAGTTGTAGTTGTAGTTGTAGTTGTAGTTGTAGTTGTAGTTGTAGTTGTAGTTGTAGTTGTAGTTGTAGTTGTAGTTGTAGTTGTAGTTGTAGTTGTAGTTGTAGTTGTAGTTGTAGTTGTAGTTGTAGTTTGTAGTTGTAGTTGTAGTTGTAGTTGTAGTTGTAGTGTAGTTGTAGTTGTAGTTGTAGTTGTAGTTGTAGTTGTAGTTGTAGTTGTTGTAGTTGTAGTTGTAGTTGTAGTTGTAGTTGTAGTTGTAGTTGTAGTTGTAGTTGTAGTTGTAGTGTAGTTGTAGTTGTAGTTGTAGTTGTAGTTTAGGTTGTAGTTGTAGTTGTAGTTGTAGT
>CAKOGD010000056.1:0-17812 GCA_933228885.1 Leistus spinibarbis | reverse complement strand
TAGTTTTAGTTTTAGTTTTAGTTTTAGTTTTAGTTTTAGTTTTAGTTTTAGTTTTAGTTTTAGTTTTAGTTTTAGTTTTAGTTTTAGTTTTAGTTTTAGTTTTAGTTTTAGTTTTAGTTTTAGTTTTAGTTTTAGTTTTAGTTTTAGTTTTAGTTTTAGTTTTAGTTTTAGTTTTAGTTTTAGTTTTAGTTTTAGTTTTAGTTTTAGTTTTAGTTTTAGTTTTAGTTTTAGTTTTAGTTTTAGTTTTAGTTTTAGTTTTAGTTTTAGTTTTAGTTTTAGTTTTAGTTTTAGTTTTAGTTTTAGTTTTAGTTTTAGTTTTAGTTTTAGTTTTAGTTTTAGTTTTAGTTTTAGTTTTAGTTTTAGTTTTAGTTTTAGTTTTAGTTTTAGTTTTAGTTTTAGTTTTAGTTTTAGTTTTAGTTTTAGTTTTAGTTTTAGTTTTAGTTTTAGTTTTAGTTTTAGTTTTAGTTTTAGTTTTAGTTTTAGTTTTAGTTTTAGTTTTAGTTTTAGTTTTAGTTTTAGTTTTAGTTTTAGTTTTAGTTTTAGTTTTAGTTTTAGTTTTAGTTTTAGTTTTAGTTTTAGTTTTAGTTTTAGTTTTAGTTTTAGTTTTAGTTTTAGTTTTAGTTTTAGTTTTAGTTTTAGTTTTAGTTTTAGTTTTAGTTTTAGTTTTAGTTTTAGTTTTAGTTTTAGTTTTAGTTTTAGTTTTAGTTTTAGTTTTAGTTTTAGTTTTAGTTTTAGTTTTAGTTTTAGTTTTAGTTTTAGTTTTAGTTTTAGTTTTAGTTTTAGTTTTAGTTTTAGTTTTAGTTTTAGTTTTAGTTTTAGTTTTAGTTTTAGTTTTAGTTTTAGTTTTAGTTTTAGTTTTAGTTTTAGTTTTAGTTTTAGTTTTAGTTTTAGTTTTAGTTTTAGTTTTAGTTTTAGTTTTAGTTTTAGTTTTAGTTTTAGTTTTAGTTTTAGTTTTAGTTTTAGTTTTAGTTTTAGTTTTAGTTTTAGTTTTAGTTTTAGTTTTAGTTTTAGTTTTAGTTTTAGTTTTAGTTTTAGTTTTAGTTTTAGTTTTAGTTTTAGTTTTAGTTTTAGTTTTAGTTTTAGTTTTAGTTTTAGTTTTAGTTTTAGTTTTAGTTTTAGTTTTAGTTTTAGTTTTAGTTTTAGTTTTAGTTTTAGTTTTAGTTTTAGTTTTAGTTTTAGTTTTAGTTTTAGTTTTAGTTTTAGTTTTAGTTTTAGTTTTAGTTTTAGTTTTAGTTTTAGTTTTAGTTTTAGTTTTAGTTTTAGTTTTAGTTTTAGTTTTAGTTTTAGTTTTAGTTTTAGTTTTAGTTTTAGTTTTAGTTTTAGTTTTAGTTTTAGTTTTAGTTTTAGTTTTAGTTTTAGTTTTAGTTTTAGTTTTAGTTTTAGTTTTAGTTTTAGTTTTAGTTTTAGTTTTAGTTTTAGTTTTAGTTTTAGTTTTAGTTTTAGTTTTAGTTTTAGTTTTAGTTTTAGTTTTAGTTTTAGTTTTAGTTTTAGTTTTAGTTTTAGTTTTAGTTTTAGTTTTAGTTTTAGTTTTAGTTTTAGTTTTAGTTTTAGTTTTAGTTTTAGTTTTAGTTTTAGTTTTAGTTTTAGTTTTAGTTTTAGTTTTAGTTTTAGTTTTAGTTTTAGTTTTAGTTTTAGTTTTAGTTTTAGTTTTAGTTTTAGTTTTAGTTTTAGTTTTAGTTTTAGTTTTAGTTTTAGTTTTAGTTTTAGTTTTAGTTTTAGTTTTAGTTTTAGTTTTAGTTTTAGTTTTAGTTTTAGTTTTAGTTTTAGTTTTAGTTTTAGTTTTAGTTTTAGTTTTAGTTTTAGTTTTAGTTTTAGTTTTAGTTTTAGTTTTAGTTTTAGTTTTAGTTTTAGTTTTAGTTTTAGTTTTAGTTTTAGTTTTAGTTTTAGTTTTAGTTTTAGTTTTAGTTTTAGTTTTAGTTTTAGTTTTAGTTTTAGTTTTAGTTTTAGTTTTAGTTTTAGTTTTAGTTTTAGTTTTAGTTTTAGTTTTAGTTTTAGTTTTAGTTTTAGTTTTAGTTTTAGTTTTAGTTTTAGTTTTAGTTTTAGTTTTAGTTTTAGTTTTAGTTTTAGTTTTAGTTTTAGTTTTAGTTTTAGTTTTAGTTTTAGTTTTAGTTTTAGTTTTAGTTTTAGTTTTAGTTTTAGTTTTAGTTTTAGTTTTAGTTTTAGTTTTAGTTTTAGTTTTAGTTTTAGTTTTAGTTTTAGTTTTAGTTTTAGTTTTAGTTTTAGTTTTAGTTTTAGTTTTAGTTTTAGTTTTAGTTTTAGTTTTAGTTTTAGTTTTAGTTTTAGTTTTAGTTTTAGTTTTAGTTTTAGTTTTAGTTTTAGTTTTAGTTTTAGTTTTAGTTTTAGTTTTAGTTTTAGTTTTAGTTTTAGTTTTAGTTTTAGTTTTAGTTTTAGTTTTAGTTTTAGTTTTAGTTTTAGTTTTAGTTTTAGTTTTAGTTTTAGTTTTAGTTTTAGTTTTAGTTTTAGTTTTAGTTTTAGTTTTAGTTTTAGTTTTAGTTTTAGTTTTAGTTTTAGTTTTAGTTTTAGTTTTAGTTTTAGTTTTAGTTTTAGTTTTAGTTTTAGTTTTAGTTTTAGTTTTAGTTTTAGTTTTAGTTTTAGTTTTAGTTTTAGTTTTAGTTTTAGTTTTAGTTTTAGTTTTAGTTTTAGTTTTAGTTTTAGTTTTAGTTTTAGTTTTAGTTTTAGTTTTAGTTTTAGTTTTAGTTTTAGTTTTAGTTTTAGTTTTAGTTTTAGTTTTAGTTTTAGTTTTAGTTTTAGTTTTAGTTTTAGTTTTAGTTTTAGTTTTAGTTTTAGTTTTAGTTTTAGTTTTAGTTTTAGTTTTAGTTTTAGTTTTAGTTTTAGTTTTAGTTTTAGTTTTAGTTTTAGTTTTAGTTTTAGTTTTAGTTTTAGTTTTAGTTTTAGTTTTAGTTTTAGTTTTAGTTTTAGTTTTAGTTTTAGTTTTAGTTTTAGTTTTAGTTTTAGTTTTAGTTTTAGTTTTAGTTTTAGTTTTAGTTTTAGTTTTAGTTTTAGTTTTAGTTTTAGTTTTAGTTTTAGTTTTAGTTTTAGTTTTAGTTTTAGTTTTAGTTTTAGTTTTAGTTTTAGTTTTAGTTTTAGTTTTAGTTTTAGTTTTAGTTTTAGTTTTAGTTTTAGTTTTAGTTTTAGTTTTAGTTTTAGTTTTAGTTTTAGTTTTAGTTTTAGTTTTAGTTTTAGTTTTAGTTTTAGTTTTAGTTTTAGTTTTAGTTTTAGTTTTAGTTTTAGTTTTAGTTTTAGTTTTAGTTTTAGTTTTAGTTTTAGTTTTAGTTTTAGTTTTAGTTTTAGTTTTAGTTTTAGTTTTAGTTTTAGTTTTAGTTTTAGTTTTAGTTTTAGTTTTAGTTTTAGTTTTAGTTTTAGTTTTAGTTTTAGTTTTAGTTTTAGTTTTAGTTTTAGTTTTAGTTTTAGTTTTAGTTTTAGTTTTAGTTTTAGTTTTAGTTTTAGTTTTAGTTTTAGTTTTAGTTTTAGTTTTAGTTTTAGTTTTAGTTTTAGTTTTAGTTTTAGTTTTAGTTTTAGTTTTAGTTTTAGTTTTAGTTTTAGTTTTAGTTTTAGTTTTAGTTTTAGTTTTAGTTTTAGTTTTAGTTTTAGTTTTAGTTTTAGTTTTAGTTTTAGTTTTAGTTTTAGTTTTAGTTTTAGTTTTAGTTTTAGTTTTAGTTTTAGTTTTAGTTTTAGTTTTAGTTTTAGTTTTAGTTTTAGTTTTAGTTTTAGTTTTAGTTTTAGTTTTAGTTTTAGTTTTAGTTTTAGTTTTAGTTTTAGTTTTAGTTTTAGTTTTAGTTTTAGTTTTAGTTTTAGTTTTAGTTTTAGTTTTAGTTTTAGTTTTAGTTTTAGTTTTAGTTTTAGTTTTAGTTTTAGTTTTAGTTTTAGTTTTAGTTTTAGTTTTAGTTTTAGTTTTAGTTTTAGTTTTAGTTTTAGTTTTAGTTTTAGTTTTAGTTTTAGTTTTAGTTTTAGTTTTAGTTTTAGTTTTAGTTTTAGTTTTAGTTTTAGTTTTAGTTTTAGTTTTAGTTTTAGTTTTAGTTTTAGTTTTAGTTTTAGTTTTAGTTTTAGTTTTAGTTTTAGTTTTAGTTTTAGTTTTAGTTTTAGTTTTAGTTTTAGTTTTAGTTTTAGTTTTAGTTTTAGTTTTAGTTTTAGTTTTAGTTTTAGTTTTAGTTTTAGTTTTAGTTTTAGTTTTAGTTTTAGTTTTAGTTTTAGTTTTAGTTTTAGTTTTAGTTTTAGTTTTAGTTTTAGTTTTAGTTTTAGTTTTAGTTTTAGTTTTAGTTTTAGTTTTAGTTTTAGTTTTAGTTTTAGTTTTAGTTTTAGTTTTAGTTTTAGTTTTAGTTTTAGTTTTAGTTTTAGTTTTAGTTTTAGTTTTAGTTTTAGTTTTAGTTTTAGTTTTAGTTTTAGTTTTAGTTTTAGTTTTAGTTTTAGTTTTAGTTTTAGTTTTAGTTTTAGTTTTAGTTTTAGTTTTAGTTTTAGTTTTAGTTTTAGTTTTAGTTTTAGTTTTAGTTTTAGTTTTAGTTTTAGTTTTAGTTTTAGTTTTAGTTTTAGTTTTAGTTTTAGTTTTAGTTTTAGTTTTAGTTTTAGTTTTAGTTTTAGTTTTAGTTTTAGTTTTAGTTTTAGTTTTAGTTTTAGTTTTAGTTTTAGTTTTAGTTTTAGTTTTAGTTTTAGTTTTAGTTTTAGTTTTAGTTTTAGTTTTAGTTTTAGTTTTAGTTTTAGTTTTAGTTTTAGTTTTAGTTTTAGTTTTAGTTTTAGTTTTAGTTTTAGTTTTAGTTTTAGTTTTAGTTTTAGTTTTAGTTTTAGTTTTAGTTTTAGTTTTAGTTTTAGTTTTAGTTTTAGTTTTAGTTTTAGTTTTAGTTTTAGTTTTAGTTTTAGTTTTAGTTTTAGTTTTAGTTTTAGTTTTAGTTTTAGTTTTAGTTTTAGTTTTAGTTTTAGTTTTAGTTTTAGTTTTAGTTTTAGTTTTAGTTTTAGTTTTAGTTTTAGTTTTAGTTTTAGTTTTAGTTTTAGTTTTAGTTTTAGTTTTAGTTTTAGTTTTAGTTTTAGTTTTAGTTTTAGTTTTAGTTTTAGTTTTAGTTTTAGTTTTAGTTTTAGTTTTAGTTTTAGTTTTAGTTTTAGTTTTAGTTTTAGTTTTAGTTTTAGTTTTAGTTTTAGTTTTAGTTTTAGTTTTAGTTTTAGTTTTAGTTTTAGTTTTAGTTTTAGTTTTAGTTTTAGTTTTAGTTTTAGTTTTAGTTTTAGTTTTAGTTTTAGTTTTAGTTTTAGTTTTAGTTTTAGTTTTAGTTTTAGTTTTAGTTTTAGTTTTAGTTTTAGTTTTAGTTTTAGTTTTAGTTTTAGTTTTAGTTTTAGTTTTAGTTTTAGTTTTAGTTTTAGTTTTAGTTTTAGTTTTAGTTTTAGTTTTAGTTTTAGTTTTAGTTTTAGTTTTAGTTTTAGTTTTAGTTTTAGTTTTAGTTTTAGTTTTAGTTTTAGTTTTAGTTTTAGTTTTAGTTTTAGTTTTAGTTTTAGTTTTAGTTTTAGTTTTAGTTTTAGTTTTAGTTTTAGTTTTAGTTTTAGTTTTAGTTTTAGTTTTAGTTTTAGTTTTAGTTTTAGTTTTAGTTTTAGTTTTAGTTTTAGTTTTAGTTTTAGTTTTAGTTTTAGTTTTAGTTTTAGTTTTAGTTTTAGTTTTAGTTTTAGTTTTAGTTTTAGTTTTAGTTTTAGTTTTAGTTTTAGTTTTAGTTTTAGTTTTAGTTTTAGTTTTAGTTTTAGTTTTAGTTTTAGTTTTAGTTTTAGTTTTAGTTTTAGTTTTAGTTTTAGTTTTAGTTTTAGTTTTAGTTTTAGTTTTAGTTTTAGTTTTAGTTTTAGTTTTAGTTTTAGTTTTAGTTTTAGTTTTAGTTTTAGTTTTAGTTTTAGTTTTAGTTTTAGTTTTAGTTTTAGTTTTAGTTTTAGTTTTAGTTTTAGTTTTAGTTTTAGTTTTAGTTTTAGTTTTAGTTTTAGTTTTAGTTTTAGTTTTAGTTTTAGTTTTAGTTTTAGTTTTAGTTTTAGTTTTAGTTTTAGTTTTAGTTTTAGTTTTAGTTTTAGTTTTAGTTTTAGTTTTAGTTTTAGTTTTAGTTTTAGTTTTAGTTTTAGTTTTAGTTTTAGTTTTAGTTTTAGTTTTAGTTTTAGTTTTAGTTTTAGTTTTAGTTTTAGTTTTAGTTTTAGTTTTAGTTTTAGTTTTAGTTTTAGTTTTAGTTTTAGTTTTAGTTTTAGTTTTAGTTTTAGTTTTAGTTTTAGTTTTAGTTTTAGTTTTAGTTTTAGTTTTAGTTTTAGTTTTAGTTTTAGTTTTAGTTTTAGTTTTAGTTTTAGTTTTAGTTTTAGTTTTAGTTTTAGTTTTAGTTTTAGTTTTAGTTTTAGTTTTAGTTTTAGTTTTAGTTTTAGTTTTAGTTTTAGTTTTAGTTTTAGTTTTAGTTTTAGTTTTAGTTTTAGTTTTAGTTTTAGTTTTAGTTTTAGTTTTAGTTTTAGTTTTAGTTTTAGTTTTAGTTTTAGTTTTAGTTTTAGTTTTAGTTTTAGTTTTAGTTTTAGTTTTAGTTTTAGTTTTAGTTTTAGTTTTAGTTTTAGTTTTAGTTTTAGTTTTAGTTTTAGTTTTAGTTTTAGTTTTAGTTTTAGTTTTAGTTTTAGTTTTAGTTTTAGTTTTAGTTTTAGTTTTAGTTTTAGTTTTAGTTTTAGTTTTAGTTTTAGTTTTAGTTTTAGTTTTAGTTTTAGTTTTAGTTTTAGTTTTAGTTTTAGTTTTAGTTTTAGTTTTAGTTTTAGTTTTAGTTTTAGTTTTAGTTTTAGTTTTAGTTTTAGTTTTAGTTTTAGTTTTAGTTTTAGTTTTAGTTTTAGTTTTAGTTTTAGTTTTAGTTTTAGTTTTAGTTTTAGTTTTAGTTTTAGTTTTAGTTTTAGTTTTAGTTTTAGTTTTAGTTTTAGTTTTAGTTTTAGTTTTAGTTTTAGTTTTAGTTTTAGTTTTAGTTTTAGTTTTAGTTTTAGTTTTAGTTTTAGTTTTAGTTTTAGTTTTAGTTTTAGTTTTAGTTTTAGTTTTAGTTTTAGTTTTAGTTTTAGTTTTAGTTTTAGTTTTAGTTTTAGTTTTAGTTTTAGTTTTAGTTTTAGTTTTAGTTTTAGTTTTAGTTTTAGTTTTAGTTTTAGTTTTAGTTTTAGTTTTAGTTTTAGTTTTAGTTTTAGTTTTAGTTTTAGTTTTAGTTTTAGTTTTAGTTTTAGTTTTAGTTTTAGTTTTAGTTTTAGTTTTAGTTTTAGTTTTAGTTTTAGTTTTAGTTTTAGTTTTAGTTTTAGTTTTAGTTTTAGTTTTAGTTTTAGTTTTAGTTTTAGTTTTAGTTTTAGTTTTAGTTTTAGTTTTAGTTTTAGTTTTAGTTTTAGTTTTAGTTTTAGTTTTAGTTTTAGTTTTAGTTTTAGTTTTAGTTTTAGTTTTAGTTTTAGTTTTAGTTTTAGTTTTAGTTTTAGTTTTAGTTTTAGTTTTAGTTTTAGTTTTAGTTTTAGTTTTAGTTTTAGTTTTAGTTTTAGTTTTAGTTTTAGTTTTAGTTTTAGTTTTAGTTTTAGTTTTAGTTTTAGTTTTAGTTTTAGTTTTAGTTTTAGTTTTAGTTTTAGTTTTAGTTTTAGTTTTAGTTTTAGTTTTAGTTTTAGTTTTAGTTTTAGTTTTAGTTTTAGTTTTAGTTTTAGTTTTAGTTTTAGTTTTAGTTTTAGTTTTAGTTTTAGTTTTAGTTTTAGTTTTAGTTTTAGTTTTAGTTTTAGTTTTAGTTTTAGTTTTAGTTTTAGTTTTAGTTTTAGTTTTAGTTTTAGTTTTAGTTTTAGTTTTAGTTTTAGTTTTAGTTTTAGTTTTAGTTTTAGTTTTAGTTTTAGTTTTAGTTTTAGTTTTAGTTTTAGTTTTAGTTTTAGTTTTAGTTTTAGTTTTAGTTTTAGTTTTAGTTTTAGTTTTAGTTTTAGTTTTAGTTTTAGTTTTAGTTTTAGTTTTAGTTTTAGTTTTAGTTTTAGTTTTAGTTTTAGTTTTAGTTTTAGTTTTAGTTTTAGTTTTAGTTTTAGTTTTAGTTTTAGTTTTAGTTTTAGTTTTAGTTTTAGTTTTAGTTTTAGTTTTAGTTTTAGTTTTAGTTTTAGTTTTAGTTTTAGTTAACTTACTACAACTACAACTACAACTACAACTACAACTACAACTACAACTACAACTACAACTACAACTACAACTACAACTACAACTACAACTACAACTACAACTACAACTACAACTACAACTACAACTACAACTACAACTACAACTACAACTACAACTACAACTACAACTACAACTACAACTACAACTACAACTACAACTACAACTACAACTACAACTACAACTACAACTACAACTACAACTACAACTACAACTACAACTACAACTACAACTACAACTACAACTACAACTACAACTACAACTACAACTACAACTACAACTACAACTACAACTACAACTACAACTACAACTACAACTACAACTACAACTACAACTACAACTACAACTACAACTACAACTACAACTACAACTACAACTACAACTACAACTACAACTACAACTACAACTACAACTACAACTACAACTACAACTACAACTACAACTACAACTACAACTACAACTACAACTACAACTACAACTACAACTACAACTACAACTACAACTACAACTACAACTACAACTACAACTACAACTACAACTACAACTACAACTACAACTACAACTACAACTACAACTACAACTACAACTACAACTACAACTACAACTACAACTACAACTACAACTACAACTACAACTACAACTACAACTACAACTACAACTACAACTACAACTACAACTACAACTACAACTACAACTACAACTACAACTACAACTACAACTACAACTACAACTACAACTACAACTACAACTACAACTACAACTACAACTACAACTACAACTACAACTACAACTACAACTACAACTACAACTACAACTACAACTACAACTACAACTACAACTACAACTACAACTACAACTACAACTACAACTACAACTACAACTACAACTACAACTACAACTACAACTACAACTACAACTACAACTACAACTACAACTACAACTACAACTACAACTACAACTACAACTACAACTACAACTACAACTACAACTACAACTACAACTACAACTACAACTACAACTACAACTACAACTACAACTACAACTACAACTACAACTACAACTACAACTACAACTACAACTACAACTACAACTACAACTACAACTACAACTACAACTACAACTACAACTACAACTACAACTACAACTACAACTACAACTACAACTACAACTACAACTACAACTACAACTACAACTACAACTACAACTACAACTACAACTACAACTACAACTACAACTACAACTACAACTACAACTACAACTACAACTACAACTACAACTACAACTACAACTACAACTACAACTACAACTACAACTACAACTACAACTACAACTACAACTACAACTACAACTACAACTACAACTACAACTACAACTACAACTACAACTACAACTACAACTACAACTACAACTACAACTACAACTACAACTACAACTACAACTACAACTACAACTACAACTACAACTACAACTACAACTACAACTACAACTACAACTACAACTACAACTACAACTACAACTACAACTACAACTACAACTACAACTACAACTACAACTACAACTACAACTACAACTACAACTACAACTACAACTACAACTACAACTACAACTACAACTACAACTACAACTACAACTACAACTACAACTACAACTACAACTACAACTACAACTACAACTACAACTACAACTACAACTACAACTACAACTACAACTACAACTACAACTACAACTACAACTACAACTACAACTACAACTACAACTACAACTACAACTACAACTACAACTACAACTACAACTACAACTACAACTACAACTACAACTACAACTACAACTACAACTACAACTACAACTACAACTACAACTACAACTACAACTACAACTACAACTACAACTACAACTACAACTACAACTACAACTACAACTACAACTACAACTACAACTACAACTACAACTACAACTACAACTACAACTACAACTACAACTACAACTACAACTACAACTACAACTACAACTACAACTACAACTACAACTACAACTACAACTACAACTACAACTACAACTACAACTACAACTACAACTACAACTACAACTACAACTACAACTACAACTACAACTACAACTACAACTACAACTACAACTACAACTACAACTACAACTACAACTACAACTACAACTACAACTACAACTACAACTACAACTACAACTACAACTACAACTACAACTACAACTACAACTACAACTACAACTACAACTACAACTACAACTACAACTACAACTACAACTACAACTACAACTACAACTACAACTACAACTACAACTACAACTACAAACTACAACTACAACTACAACTACAACTACAACTACAACTACAACTACAACTACAACTACAACTACAACTACAACTACAACTACAACTACAACTACAACTACAACTACAACTACAACTACAACTACAACTACAACTACAACTACAACTACAACTACAACTACAACTACAACTACAACTACAACTACAACTACAACTACAACTACAACTACAACTACAACTACAACTACAACTACAACTACAACTACAACTACAACTACAACTACAACTACAACTACAACTACAACTACAACTACAACTACAACTACAACTACAACTACAACTACACAACTACAACTACAACTACAACTACAACTACAACTACAACTACAACTACAACTACAACTACAACTACAACTACAACTACAACTACAACTACAACTACAACTACAACTACAACTACAACTACAACTACAACTACAACTACAACTACAACTACAACTACAACTACAACTACAACTACAACTACAACTACAACTACAACTACAACTACAACTACAACTACAACTACAACTACAACTACAACTACAACTACAACTACAACTACAACTACAACTACAACTACAACTACAACTACAACTACAACTACAACTACAACTACAACTACAACTACAACTACAACTACAACTACAACTACAACTACAACTACAACTACAACTACAACTACAACTACAACTACAACTACAACAACTACAACTACTACACTACAACTACAACTACAACTACAACTACAACTACAACTACAACTACAACTACAACTACAACTACAACTACAACTACAACCAACTACAACTACAACTACAACAACTACAACTACAACTACAACTACAACTACAACTACAACTACAACTACAACTACAACTACAACTACAACTACAACTACAACTACAACTACAACTACAACTACAACTACAACTACAACAACTACAACTACAACTACAACTACAACTACAACTACAACTACAACTACAACTACAACTACAACTACAACTACAACTACAACTACAACTACAACTACAACTACAACTACAACTACAACTACAACTACAACTACAACTACAACTACAACTACAACTACAACTACAACTACAACTACAACTACAACTACAACTACAACTACAACTACAACTACAACTACAACTACAACTACAACTACAACTACAACTACAACTACAACTACAACTACAACTACAACTACAACTACAACTACAACTACAACTACAACTACAACTACAACTACAACTACAACTACAACTACAACTACACACAACTACAACTACAACTACAACTACAACTACAACTACAACTACAACTACAACAACTACAACTACAACTACAACTACAACTACAACTACAACTACAACTACAACCAACTACAACTACAACTACAACTACAACTACAACAACCAACTACAACTACAACTACAACTACAACTACAACTACAACTACAACCACTACAACTACAACTACAACTACAACTACAACTACAACTACAACTACAACTACAACTACAACTACAACTACAACAACAACTACAACTACAACTACAACTACAACTACAACTACAACTACAACTACAACTACAACTACAACTACAACTACAACTACAACTACAACTACAACTACAACTACAACTACAACTACAACTACAACTACAACTACAACTACAACTACAACTACAACTACAACTACAACTACAACTACAACTACAACTACAACTACAACTACAACTACAACTACAACTACAACTACAACTACAACTACAACTACAACTACAACTACAACTACAACTACAACTACAACTACAACTACAACTACAACTACAACTACACTACAACTACAACTACAACTACAACTACAACTACAACTACAACTACAACTACAACTACAACTACAACTACAACTACAACTACAACTACAACTACAACTACAACTACAACTACAACTACAACTACAACTACAACTACAACTACAACTACAACTACAACTACAACTACAACTACAACTACAACTACAACTACAACTACAACTACAACTACAACTACAACTACAACTACAACTACAACTACAACTACAACTACAACTACAACTACAACTACAACTACAACTACAACTACAACTACAACTACAACTACAACTACAACTACAACTACAACTACAACTACAACTACAACTACAACTACAACTACAACTACAACACAACTACAACTACAACTACAACTACAACTACAACTACAACTACAACTACAACTACAACTACAACTACAACTACAACACTACAACTACAACTACAACTACAACTACAACTACAACTACAACTACAACTACACAACTACAACTACAACTACAACTACAACTACAACTACAACTACAACTACAACTACAACTACAACTACAACTACAACTACAACTACAACTACAACTACAAACAACTACAACTACAACTACAACTACAACTACAACTACAACTACAACTACAACTACAACTACAACTACAACTACAACTACAACTACAACTACAACTACAACTACAACTACAACTACAACTACAACTACAACTACAACTACAACTACAACTACAACTACAACTACAACTACAACTACAACTACAACTACAACTACAACTACAACTACAACTACAACTACAACTACAACTACAACTACAACTACAACTACAACTACAACTACAACTACAACTACAACTACAACTACAACTACAACTACACTACAACTACAACTACAACTACAACTACAACTACAACTACAACTACAACTACAACTACAACTACAACTACAACTACAACTACAACTACAACTACAACTACAACTACAACTACAACTACAACTACAACTACAACTACAACTACAACTACAACTACAACTACAACTACAACTACAACTACAACTACAACTACAACTACAACTACAACTACAACTACAACTACAACTACAACTACAACTACAACTACAACTACAACTACAACTACAACTACAACTACAACTACAACTACAACTACAACTACAACTACAACTACAACTACAACACAACTACAACTACACACAACTACAACTACAACTACAACTACAACTACAACTACAACTACAACTACAACTACAACTACAACTACAACTACAACTACAACTACAACTACAACTACAACTACAACTACAACTACAACACAACTACAACTACAACTACAACTACAACTACAACTACAACTACAACTACAACTACAACACCACAACAACACAACTACAACACACTACAACTACAACTACAACTACAACTACACACAACTACAACTACAACTACAACTACAACTACAACTACACACAACTACAACTACAACTACCAACTACAACTACAACTACAACTACAACTACAACTACAACTACAACTACAACTACAACTACAACTACAACTACAACTACAACTACAACTACAACTACAACTACAACTACAACTACAACTACAACTACAACTACAACTACAACTACAACTACAACTACAACTACAACTACAACTACAACTACAACCACTACAACTACAACTACAACTACAACTACAACTACAACTACAACTACAACTACAACTACAACTACAACTACAACTACAACTACAACTACAACTACAACTACAACTACAACTACAACTACAACTACAACTACAACTACAACTACAACTACAACTACAACTACAACTACAACTACAACTACAACTACAACTACAACAACAACCAACTACAACTACAACTACAACTACAACTACAACTACAACTACAACTACAACTACAACTACAACTACAACTACAACTACAACTACAACTACAACTACAACTACAACTACAACTACAACTACAACTACAACCTACAACTACAACTACAACTACAACTACAACTACAACAACAACTACAACTACAACTACAACTACAACTACAACTACAACTACAACTACAACTACAACTACAACTACAACTACAACTACAACTACAACTACAACTACAACTACAACTACAACTACAACTACAACTACAACTACAACTACAACTACAACTACAACTACAACTACAACTACAACTACAACTACAACTACACAACTACAACTACAACTACAACTACAACTACAACTACAACTACAACTACAACTACAACTACAACTACAACTACAACTACAACTACAACTACAACACAACTACAACTACAACTACAACTACAACTACAACTACAACTACAACTACAACTACAACTACAACTACAACTACAACTACAACTACAACTACAACTACAACTACAACTACAACTACAACTACAACTACAACTACAACTACAACTACAACTACAACTACAACTACAACTACAACTACAACTACAACTACAACTACAACTACAACTACAACTACAACTACAACTACAACTACAACTACAACTACAACTACAACTACAACTACAACTACAACTACAACTACAACTACAACTACAACTACAACTACAACTACAACTACAACTACAACTACAACTACAACTACAACTACAACTACAACTACAACTACAACTACAACTACAACTACAACTACAACTACAACTACAACTACAACTACAACTACAACTACAACTACAACTACAACTACAACTACAACTACAACTACAACTACAACTACAACTACAACTACAACTACAACTACAACTACAACTACAACTACAACTACAACTACAACTACAACTACAACTACAACTACAACTACAACTACAACTACAACTACAACTACAACTACAACTACAACTACAACTACAACTACAACTACAACTACAACTACAACTACAACTACAACTACAACTACAACTACAACTACAACTACAACTACAACTACAACTACAACTACAACTACAACTACAACTACAACTACAACTACAACTACAACTACAACTACAACTACAACTACAACTACAACTACAACTACAACTACAACTACAACTACAACTACAACTACAACTACAACTACAACTACAACTACAACTACAACTACAACTACAACTACAACTACAACTACAACTACAACTACAACTACAACTACAACTACAACTACAACTACAACTACAACTACAACTACAACTACAACTACAACTACAACTACAACTACAACTACAACTACAACTACAACTACAACTACAACTACAACTACAACTACAACTACAACTACAACTACAACTACAACTACAACTACAACTACAACTACAACTACAACTACAACTACAACTACAACTACAACTACAACTACAACTACAACTACAACTACAACTACAACTACAACTACAACTACAACTACAACTACAACTACAACTACAACTACAACTACAACTACAACTACAACTACAACTACAACTACAACTACAACTACAACTACAACTACAACTACAACTACAACTACAACTACAACTACAACTACAACTACAACTACAACTACAACTACAACTACAACTACAACTACAACTACAACTACAACTACAACTACAACTACAACTACAACTACAACTACAACTACAACTACAACTACAACTACAACTACAACTACAACTACAACTACAACTACAACTACAACTACAACTACAACTACAACTACAACTACAACTACAACTACAACTACAACTACAACTACAACTACAACTACAACTACAACTACAACTACAACTACAACTACAACTACAACTACAACACAACTACAACTACAACTACAACTACTACAACTACAACTACAACTACAACTACAACTACAACTACAACTACAACTACAACTACAACTACAACTACAACTACAACTACAACTACAACTACAACTACAACTACAACTACAACTACAACTACAACTACAACTACAACTACAACTACAACTACAACTACAACTACAACTACAACTACAACTACAACTACAACTACAACTACAACTACAACTACAACTACAACTACAACTACAACTACAACTACAACTACAACTACAACTACAACTACAACTACAACTACAACTACAACTACAACTACAACTACAACTACAACTACAACTACAACTACAACTACAACTACAACTACAACTACAACTACAACTACAACTACAACTACAACTACAACTACAACTACAACTACAACTACAACTACAACTACAACTACAACTACAACTACAACTACAACTACAACTACAACTACAACTACAACTACAACTACAACTACAACTACAACTACAACTACAACTACAACTACAACTACAACTACAACTACAACTACAACTACAACTACAACTACAACTACAACTACAACTACAACTACAACTACAACTACAACTACAACTACAACTACAACTACAACTACAACTACAACTACAACTACAACTACAACTACAACTACAACTACAACTACAACTACAACTACAACTACAACTACAACTACAACTACAACTACAACTACAACTACAACTACAACTACAACTACAACAACAACTACAACTACAACTACAACTACAACTACAACTACAACTACAACTACAACTACAACTACAACTACAACTACAACTACAACTACAACTACAACTACAACTACAACTACAACTACAACTACAACTACAACTACAACTACAACTACAACTACAACTACAACTACAACTACAACTACAACTACAACTACAACTACAACTACAACTACAACTACAACTACAACTACAACTACAACTACAACTACAACTACAACTACAACTACAACTACAACTACAACTACAACTACAACTACAACTACAACTACAACTACAACTACAACTACAACTACAACTACAACTACAACTACAACTACAACTACAACTACAACTACAACTACAACTACAACTACAACTACAACTACAACTACAACTACAACTACAACTACAACTACAACTACAACTACAACTACAACTACAACTACAACTACAACTACAACAACTACAACTACAACTACAACTACAACTACAACTACAACTACAACTACAACTACAACTACAACTACAACTACAACTACAACTACAACTACAACTACAACTACAACTACAACTACAACTACAACTACAACTACAACTACAACTACAACTACAACTACAACTACAACTACAACTACAACTACAACTACAACTACAACTACAACTACAACTACAACTACAACTACAACTACAACTACAACTACAACTACAACTACAACTACAACTACAACTACAACTACAACTACAACTACAACTACAACTACAACTACAACTACAACTACAACTACAACTACAACTACAACTACAACTACAACTACAACTACAACTACAACTACAA
>CAKOGD010000055.1:0-39931 GCA_933228885.1 Leistus spinibarbis | reverse complement strand
TGTAGTTGTAGTTGTAGTTGTAGTTGTAGTTGTAGTTGTAGTTGTAGTTGTAGTTGTAGTTGTAGTTGTAGTTGTAGTTGTAGTTGTAGTTGTAGTTGTAGTTGTAGTTGTAGTTGTAGTTGTAGTTGTAGTTGTAGTTGTAGTTGTAGTTGTAGTTGTAGTTGTAGTTGTAGTTGTAGTTGTAGTTGTAGTTGTAGTTGTAGTTGTAGTTGTAGTTGTAGTTGTAGTTGTAGTTGTAGTTGTAGTTGTAGTTGTAGTTGTAGTTGTAGTTGTAGTTGTAGTTGTAGTTGTAGTTGTAGTTGTAGTTGTAGTTGTAGTTGTAGTTGTAGTTGTAGTTGTAGTTGTAGTTGTAGTTGTAGTTGTAGTTGTAGTTGTAGTTGTAGTTGTAGTTGTAGTTGTAGTTGTAGTTGTAGTTGTAGTTGTAGTTGTAGTTGTAGTTGTAGTTGTAGTTGTAGTTGTAGTTGTAGTTGTAGTTGTAGTTGTAGTTGTAGTTGTAGTTGTAGTTGTAGTTGTAGTTGTAGTTGTAGTTGTAGTTGTAGTTGTAGTTGTAGTTGTAGTTGTAGTTGTAGTTGTAGTTGTAGTTGTAGTTGTAGTTGTAGTTGTAGTTGTAGTTGTAGTTGTAGTTGTAGTTGTAGTTGTAGTTGTAGTTGTAGTTGTAGTTGTAGTTGTAGTTGTAGTTGTAGTTGTAGTTGTAGTTGTAGTTGTAGTTGTAGTTGTAGTTGTAGTTGTAGTTGTAGTTGTAGTTGTAGTTGTAGTTGTAGTTGTAGTTGTAGTTGTAGTTGTAGTTGTAGTTGTAGTTGTAGTTGTAGTTGTAGTTGTAGTTGTAGTTGTAGTTGTAGTTGTAGTTGTAGTTGTAGTTGTAGTTGTAGTTGTAGTTGTAGTTGTAGTTGTAGTTGTAGTTGTAGTTGTAGTTGTAGTTGTAGTTGTAGTTGTAGTTGTAGTTGTAGTTGTAGTTGTAGTTGTAGTTGTAGTTGTAGTTGTAGTTGTAGTTGTAGTTGTAGTTGTAGTTGTAGTTGTAGTTGTAGTTGTAGTTGTAGTTGTAGTTGTAGTTGTAGTTGTAGTTGTAGTTGTAGTTGTAGTTGTAGTTGTAGTTGTAGTTGTAGTTGTAGTTGTAGTTGTAGTTGTAGTTGTAGTTGTAGTTGTAGTTGTAGTTGTAGTTGTAGTTGTAGTTGTAGTTGTAGTTGTAGTTGTAGTTGTAGTTGTAGTTGTAGTTGTAGTTGTAGTTGTAGTTGTAGTTGTAGTTGTAGTTGTAGTTGTAGTTGTAGTTGTAGTTGTAGTTGTAGTTGTAGTTGTAGTTGTAGTTGTAGTTGTAGTTGTAGTTGTAGTTGTAGTTGTAGTTGTAGTTGTAGTTGTAGTTGTAGTTGTAGTTGTAGTTGTAGTTGTAGTTGTAGTTGTAGTTGTAGTTGTAGTTGTAGTTGTAGTTGTAGTTGTAGTTGTAGTTGTAGTTGTAGTTGTAGTTGTAGTTGTAGTTGTAGTTGTAGTTGTAGTTGTAGTTGTAGTTGTAGTTGTAGTTGTAGTTGTAGTTGTAGTTGTAGTTGTAGTTGTAGTTGTAGTTGTAGTTGTAGTTGTAGTTGTAGTTGTAGTTGTAGTTGTAGTTGTAGTTGTAGTTGTAGTTGTAGTTGTAGTTGTAGTTGTAGTTGTAGTTGTAGTTGTAGTTGTAGTTGTAGTTGTAGTTGTAGTTGTAGTTGTAGTTGTAGTTGTAGTTGTAGTTGTAGTTGTAGTTGTAGTTGTAGTTGTAGTTGTAGTTGTAGTTGTAGTTGTAGTTGTAGTTGTAGTTGTAGTTGTAGTTGTAGTTGTAGTTGTAGTTGTAGTTGTAGTTGTAGTTGTAGTTGTAGTTGTAGTTGTAGTTGTAGTTGTAGTTGTAGTTGTAGTTGTAGTTGTAGTTGTAGTTGTAGTTGTAGTTGTAGTTGTAGTTGTAGTTGTAGTTGTAGTTGTAGTTGTAGTTGTAGTTGTAGTTGTAGTTGTAGTTGTAGTTGTAGTTGTAGTTGTAGTTGTAGTTGTAGTTGTAGTTGTAGTTGTAGTTGTAGTTGTAGTTGTAGTTGTAGTTGTAGTTGTAGTTGTAGTTGTAGTTGTAGTTGTAGTTGTAGTTGTAGTTGTAGTTGTAGTTGTAGTTGTAGTTGTAGTTGTAGTTGTAGTTGTAGTTGTAGTTGTAGTTGTAGTTGTAGTTGTAGTTGTAGTTGTAGTTGTAGTTGTAGTTGTAGTTGTAGTTGTAGTTGTAGTTGTAGTTGTAGTTGTAGTTGTAGTTGTAGTTGTAGTTGTAGTTGTAGTTGTAGTTGTAGTTGTAGTTGTAGTTGTAGTTGTAGTTGTAGTTGTAGTTGTAGTTGTAGTTGTAGTTGTAGTTGTAGTTGTAGTTGTAGTTGTAGTTGTAGTTGTAGTTGTAGTTGTAGTTGTAGTTGTTGTAGTTGTAGTTGTAGTTGTAGTTGTAGTTGTAGTTGTAGTTGTAGTTAGTTGTAGTTGTAGTTGTAGTTGTAGTTGTAGTTGTAGTTGTAGTTGTAGTTGTAGTTGTAGTTGTAGTTGTAGTTGTAGTTGTAGTTGTAGTTGTAGTTGTAGTTGTAGTTGTAGTTGTAGTTGTAGTTGTAGTTGTAGTTGTAGTTGTAGTTGTAGTTGTAGTTGTAGTTGTAGTTGTAGTTGTAGTTGTAGTTGTAGTTGTAGTTGTAGTTGTAGTTGTAGTTGTAGTTGTAGTTGTAGTTGTAGTTGTAGTTGTAGTTGTAGTTGTAGTTGTAGTTGTAGTTGTAGTTGTAGTTGTAGTTGTAGTTGTAGTTGTAGTTGTAGTTGTAGTTGTAGTTGTAGTTGTAGTTGTAGTTGTAGTTGTAGTTGTAGTTGTAGTTGTAGTTGTAGTTGTAGTTGTAGTTGTAGTTGTAGTTGTAGTTGTAGTTGTAGTTGTAGTTGTAGTTGTAGTTGTAGTTGTAGTTGTAGTTGTAGTTGTAGTTGTAGTTGTAGTTGTAGTTGTAGTTGTAGTTGTAGTTGTAGTTGTAGTTGTAGTTGTAGTTGTAGTTGTAGTTGTAGTTGTAGTTGTAGTTGTAGTTGTAGTTGTAGTTGTAGTTGTAGTTGTAGTTGTAGTTGTAGTTGTAGTTGTAGTTGTAGTTGTAGTTGTAGTTGTAGTTGTAGTTGTAGTTGTAGTTGTAGTTGTAGTTGTAGTTGTAGTTGTAGTTGTTGTAGTTGTAGTTGTAGTTGTAGTTGTAGTTGTTGTAGTTGTAGTTGTAGTTGTAGTTGTTGTAGTTGTTGTAGTTGTAGTTGTAGTTGTAGTTGTAGTTGTAGTTGTAGTTGTAGTTGTAGTTGTAGTTGTAGTTGTAGTTGTAGTTGTAGTTGTAGTTGTAGTTGTAGTTGTAGTTGTAGTTGTAGTTGTAGTTGTAGTTGTAGTTGTAGTTGTAGTTGTAGTTGTAGTTGTAGTTGTAGTTGTAGTTGTAGTTGTAGTTGTAGTTGTAGTTGTAGTTGTAGTTGTAGTTGTAGTTGTAGTTGTAGTTGTAGTTGTAGTTGTAGTTGTAGTTGTAGTTGTAGTTGTAGTTGTAGTTGTAGTTGTAGTTGTAGTTGTAGTTGTAGTTGTAGTTGTAGTTGTAGTTGTAGTTGTAGTTGTAGTTGTAGTTGTAGTTGTAGTTGTAGTTGTAGTTGTAGTTGTAGTTGTAGTTGTAGTTGTAGTTGTAGTTGTAGTTGTAGTTGTAGTTGTAGTTGTAGTTGTAGTTGTAGTTGTAGTTGTAGTTGTAGTTGTAGTTGTAGTTGTAGTTGTAGTTGTAGTTGTAGTTGTAGTTGTAGTTGTAGTTGTAGTTGTAGTTGTAGTTGTAGTTGTAGTTGTAGTTGTAGTTGTAGTTGTAGTTGTAGTTGTAGTTGTAGTTGTAGTTGTAGTTGTAGTTGTAGTTGTAGTTGTAGTTGTAGTTGTAGTTGTAGTTGTAGTTGTAGTTGTAGTTGTAGTTGTAGTTGTAGTTGTAGTTGTAGTTGTAGTTGTAGTTGTAGTTGTAGTTGTAGTTGTAGTTGTAGTTGTAGTTGTAGTTGTAGTTGTAGTTGTAGTTGTAGTTGTAGTTGTAGTTGTAGTTGTAGTTGTAGTTGTAGTTGTAGTTGTAGTTGTAGTTGTAGTTGTAGTTGTAGTTGTAGTTGTAGTTGTAGTTGTAGTTGTAGTTGTAGTTGTAGTTGTAGTTGTTGTACAACTTCAACTACAACTACAACTACAACTACAACTACAACTACAACTACAACTACAACTACAACTACAACTACAACTACAACTACAACTACAACTACAACTACAACTACAACTACAACTACAACTACAACTACAACTACAACTACAACTACAACTACAACTACAACTACAACTACAACTACAACTACAACTACAACTACAACTACAACTACAACTACAACTACAACTACAACTACAACTACAACTACAACTACAACTACAACTACAACTACAACTACAACTACAACTACAACTACAACTACAACTACAACTACAACTACAACTACAACTACAACTACAACTACAACTACAACTACAACTACAACTACAACTACAACTACAACTACAACTACAACTACAACTACAACTACAACTACAACTACAACTACAACTACAACTACAACTACAACTACAACTACAACTACAACTACAACTACAACTACAACTACAACTACAACTACAACTACAACTACAACTACCTACAACTACAACTACAACTACAACTACAACTACAACTACAACTACAACTACAACTACAACTACAACTACAACTACAACTACAACTACAACTACAACTACAACTACAACTACAACTACAACTACAACTACAACTACAACTACAACTACAACTACAACTACAACTACAACTACAACTACAACTACAACTACAACTACAACTACAACTACAACTACAACTACAACTACAACTACAACTACAACTACAACTACAACTACAACTACAACTACAACTACAACTACAACTACAACTACAACTACAACTACAACTACAACTACAACTACAACTACAACTACAACTACAACTACAACTACAACTACAACTACAACTACAACTACAACTACAACTACAACTACAACTACAACTACAACTACAACTACAACTACAACTACAACTACAACTACAACTACAACTACAACTACAACTACAACTACAACTACAACTACAACTACAACTACAACTACAACTACAACTACAACTACAACTACAACTACAACTACAACTACAACAACTACAACTACAACTACAACTACAACTACAACTACAACTACAACTACAACTACAACTACAACTACAACTACAACTACAACTACTACAACTACAACTACAACTACAACTACAACTACAACTACAACTACAACTACAACTACAACTACAACTACAACTACACACTACAACTACAACTACAACTACAACTACAACTACAACTACAACTACAACTACAACTACAACTACAACTACAACTACAACTACAACTACAACTACAACTACAACTACAACTACAACTACAACTACAACTACAACTACACTACAACTACAACTACAACTACAACTACAACTACAACTACAACTACAACTACAACTACAACTACAACTACAACTACAACTACAACTACAACTACAACTACAACTACAACTACAACTACAACTACAACTACAACTACAACTACAACTACAACTACAACTACAACTACAACTACAACTACAACTACAACTACAACTACAACTACAACTACAACTACAACTACAACTACAACTACAACTACAACTACAACTACAACTACAACTACAACTACAACTACAACTACAACTACAACTACAACTACAACTACAACTACAACTACAACTACAACTACAACTACAACTACAACTACAACTACAACTACAACTACAACTACAACTACAACTACAACAACTACAACTACAACTACAACTACAACTACAACTACAACTACAACTACAACTACAACTACAACTACAACTACAACTACAACTACAACTACAACTACAACTACAACTACAACTACAACTACAACTACAACTACAACTACAACTACAACTACAACTACAACTACAACTAACTACAACTACAACTACAACTACAACTACAACCACAACTACAACTACAACTACAACTACAACTACAACTACAAATACAACTACAACTACTACTACAACTACAACTACAACTACAACTACAACTACAACTACAACTACAACTACAACTACAACTACAACTACAACTACAACTACAACTACAACTACAACTACATATACAACAATTACATATACAACTACAACTACAACTACAACTACAACTACAACTACAACTACAACTACAACTACAACTACAACTACAACTACAACTACAACTACAACTACAACTACAACTACAACTACAACTACAACTACAACTACAACTACAACTACAACTACAACTACAACTACAACTACAACTACAACTACAACTACAACTACAACTACAACTACAACTACAACTACAACTACAACTACAACTACAACTACAACTACAACTACAACTACAACTACAACTACAACTACAACTACAACTACAACTACAACTACAACTACAACTACAACTACAACTACAACTACAACTACAACTACAACTACAACTACAACTACAACTACAACTACAACTACAACTACAACTACAACTACACTACAACTACAACTACAACTACAACTACAACTACAACTACAACTACAACTACAACTACAACTACAACTACAACTACAACTACAACTACAACTACAACTACAACTACAACTACAACTACAACTACAACTACAACTACAACTACAACTACAACTACAACTACAACTACAACTACAACTACAACTACAACTACAACTACAACTACAACTACAACTACAACTACAACTACAACTACAACTACAACTACAACTACAACTACAACTACAACTACAACTACAACTACAACTACAACTACAACTACAACTACAACTACAACTACAACTACAACTACAACTACAACTACAACTACAACTACAACTACAACTACAAATACAACTACAACTACAACTACAACTACAACTACAACTTCAACTACAACTACAACTACAACTACAACTACAACTACAACTACAACTACAACTACAACTACAACTACAACTACAACTACAACTACAACTACAACTACAACTACAACTACAACTACAACTACAACTACAACTACAACTACAACTACAACTACAACTACAACTACACAACTACAACTACAACTACAACTACAACTACAACTACAACTACAACTACAACTACAACTACAACTACAACTACAACTACAACTACAACTACAACTACAACTACAACTACAACTACAACTACAACTACAACTACAACTACAACTACAACTACAACTACAACTACAACTACAACTACAACTACAACTACAACTACAACTACAACTACAACTACAACTACAACTACAACTACAACTACAACAACTACAACTACAACTACAACTACAACTACAACTACAACTACAACAACAACTACAACTACAACTACAACTACAACTACAACTACAACTACAACTACAACTACAACTACAACTACAACTACAACTACAACTACAACTACAACTACAACTACAACTACAACTACAACTACAACTACAACTACAACTACAACTACAACTACAACTACAACTACAACTACAACTACAACTACAACTACAACTACAACTACAACTACAACTACAACTACAACTACAACTACAACTACAACTACAACTACAACTACAACTACAACTACAACTACAACTACAACTACAACTACAACTACAACTACAACTACAACTACAACTACAACTACAACTACAACTACAACTACAACTACAACTACAACTACAACTACAACTACAACTACAACTACAACTACAACTACAACTACAACTACAACTACAACTACAACTACAACTACAACTACAACTACAACTACAACTACAAATACAACTACAACTACAACTACAACAACAACAACTACAACTACAACTACAACTACAACTACAACTACAACTACAACTACAACTACAACTACAACTACAACTACAACTACAACTACAACTACAACTACAACTACAACTACAACTACAACTACAACTACAACTACAACTACAACTACAACTACAACTACAACTACAACTACAACTACAACTACAACTACAACTACAACTACAACTACAACTACAACTACAACTACAACTACAACTACAACTACAACTACAACTACAACTACAACTACAACTACAACTACAACTACAACTACAACTACAACTACAACTACAACTACAACTACACTACAACTACAACTACAACTACAACTACAACTACAACTACAACTACAACTACAACTACAACTACATACAACAACTACAACTACAACTACAACTACAACTACAACTACAACTACAACTACAACTACAACTACAACTACAACTACAACTACAACTACAACTACAACTACAACTACAACTACAACTACAACTACAACTACAACTACAACTACAACTACAACTACAACTACAACTACAACTACAACTACAACTACAACTACAACTACAACTACAACTACAACTACAACTACAACTACAACTACAACTACAACTACAACTACAACTACAACTACAACTACAACTACAACTACAACTACAACTACAACTACAACTACAACTACAACTACAACTACAACTACAACTACAACTACAACTACAACTACAACTACAACTACAACTACAACTACAACTACAACTACAACTACAACTACAACTACAACTACAACTACAACTACAACTACAACTACAACTACAACTACAACTACAACTACAACTACAACTACAACTACAACTACAACTACAACTACAACTACAACTACAACTACAACTACAACTACAACTACAACTACAACTACAACTACAACTACAACTACAACTACAACTACAACTACAACTACAACTACAACTACAACTACAACTACAACTACAACTACAACTACAACTACAACTACAACTACAACTACAACTACAACTACAACTACAACTACAACTACAACTACAACTACAACTACAACTACAACTACAACTACAACTACAACTACAACTACAACTACAACTACAACTACAACTACAACTACAACTACAACTACAACTACAACTACAACTACAACTACAACTACAACTACAACTACAACTACAACTACAACTACAACTACAACTACAACTACAACTACAACTACAACTACAACTACAACTACAACTACAACACAACTACAACTACAACTACAACTACAACTACAACTACAACTACAACTACAACTACAACTACAACTACAACTACAACTACAACTACAACTACAACTACAACTACAACTACAACTACAACTACAACTACAACTACAACTACAACTACAACTACAACTACAACTACAACTACAACTACAACTACAACTACAACTACAACTACAACTACAACTACAACTACAACTACAACTACAACTACAACTACAACTACAACTACAACTACAACTACAACTACAACTACAACTACAACTACAACTTACAACTACAACTACAACTACAACTACAACTACAACTACAACTACAACTTACAACTACAACTACAACTTACAACTACAACTACAACTACAACTACAACTACAACTACAACTACAACTACAACTACAACTACAACTACAACTACAACTACAACTACAACTACAACTACAACTACAACTACAACTACAACTACAACTACAACTACAACTACAACTACAACTACAACTACAACTACAACTACAACTACAACTACAACTACAACTACAACTACAACTACAACTACAACTACAACTACAACTACAACTACAACTACAACTACAACTACAACTACAACTACAACTACAACTACAACTACAACTACAACTACAACTACAACTACAACTACAACTACAACTACAACTACAACTACAACTACAACTACAACTACAACTACAACTACAACTACAACTACAACTACAACTACAACTACAACTACAACTACAACTACAACTACAACAACTACAACTACAACTACAACTACAACTACAACTACAACTACAACTACAACTACAACTACAACTACAACTACAACTACAACTACAACTACAACTACAACTACAACTACAACTACAACTACAACTACAACTACAACTACAACTACAACTACAACTACAACACTACAACTACAACTACAACTACAACTACAACTACAACTACAACAACAACTACAACTACAACTACAACTACAACTACAACTACAACTACAACTACAACTACAACTACAACTACAACTACAACTACAACTACAACTACAACTACAACTACAACTACAACTACAACTACAACTACAACTACAACTACAACTACAACTACAACTACAACTACAACTACAACTACAACTTACAACTACAACTACAACTACAACTACAACTACAACTACAACTACAACTACAACTACAACTACAACTACAACTACAACTACAACTACAACTACAACTACAACTACAACTACAACTACAACTACAACTACAACTACAACTACAACTACAACTACAACTACAACTACAACTACAACTACAACTACAACTACAACTACAACTACAACTACAACTACAACTACAACTACAACTACAACTACAACTACAACTACAACTACAACTACAACTACAACTACAAATACAACTACAACTACAACTACAACAACAACAACTACAACTACAACTACAACTACAACTACAACTACAACTACAACTACAACTACAACTACAACTACAACTACAACTACAACTACAACTACAACTACAACTACAACTACAACTACAACTACAACTACAACTACAACTACAACTACAACTACAACTACAACTACAACTACAACTACAACTACAACTACAACTACAACTACAACTACAACTACAACTACAACTACAACTACAACCTACAACTACAACTACAACTACAACTACAACTACAACTACAAATACAACTACAACTACTACTACAACTACAACTACAACTACAACTACAACTACAACTACAACTACAACTACAACTACAACTACAACTACAACTACAACTACAACTACAACTACAACTACATATACAACAATTACAACTACAACTACAACTACAACTACAACTACAACTACAACTACAACTACAACTACAACTACAACTACAACTACAACTACAACTACAACTACAACTACAACTACAACTACAACTACAACTACAACTACAACTACAACTACAACTACAACTACAACTACAACTACAACTACAACTACAACTACAACTACAACTACAACTACAACTACAACTACAACTACTACTACAACTACAACTACAACTACAACTACAACTACAACTACAACTACAACTACAACTACAACTACAACTACAACTACAACTACAACTACAACTACAACTACAACTACAACTACAACTACAACTACAACTACAACTACAACTACAACTACAACTACAACTACAACTACAACTACAACTACAACTACAACTACAACTACAACTACAACTACAACTACAACTACAACTACAACTACAACTACAACTACAACTACAACTACAACTACAACTACAACTACAACTACAACTACAACTACAACTACAACTACAACTACAACTACAACTACAACTACAACTACAACTACAACTACAACTACAACTACAACTACAACTACAACTACAACTACAACTACAACTACAACTACAACTACAACTACAACTACAACTACAACTACAACTACAACTACAACTACAACTACAACTACAACTACAACTACAACTACAACTACAACTACAACTACAACTACAACTACAACTACAACTACAACTACAACTACAACTACAACTACAACTACAACTACAACTACAACTACAACTACAACTACAACTACAACTACAACTACAACTACAACTACAACTACAACTACAACTACAACTACAACTACAACTACAACTACAACTACAACTACAACTACAACTACAACTACAACTACAACTACAACTACAACTACAACTACAACTACAACTACAACTACAACTACAACTACAACTACAACTACAACTACAACTACAACTACAACTACAACTACAACTACAACTACAACTACAACTACAACTACAACTACAACTTCAACTACAACTACAACTACAACTACAACTACAACTACAACTACAACTACAACTACAACTACAACTACAACTACAACTACAACTACAACTACAACTACAACTACAACTACAACTACAACTACAACTACAACTACAACTACAACTACAACTACAACTACAACTACAACTACAACTACAACTACAACTACAACTACAACTACAACTACAACTACAACTACAACTACAACTACAACTACAACTACAACTACAACTACAACTACAACTACAACTACAACTACAACTACAACTACAACTACAACTACAACTACAACTACAACTTACAACTACAACTACAACTACAACTACAACTACAACTACAACTACAACTACAACTACAACTACAACTACAACTACAACTACAACTACAACTACAACTACAACTACAACTACAACTACAACTACAACTACAACTACAACTACAACTACAACTACAACTACAACTACAACTACAACTACAACTACAACTACAACTACAACTACAACTACAACTACAACTACAACTACAACTACAACTACAACTACAACTACAACTACAACTACAACTACAACTACAACTACAACTACAACTACAACTACAACTACAACTACAACTACAACTACAACTACAACTACAACTACAACTACAACTACAACTACAACTACAACTACAACTACAACTACAACTACAACTACAACTACAACTACAACTACAACTACAACTACAACTACAACTACAACTACAACTACAACTACAACTACAACTACAACTACAACTACAACTACAACTACAACTACAACTACAACTACAACTACAACTACAACTACAACTACAACTACAACTACAACTACAACTACAACTACAACTACAACTACAACTACAACTACAACTACAACTACAACTACAACTACAACTACAACTACAACTACAACTACAACTACAACTACAACTACAACTACAACTACAACTACAACTACAACTACAACTACAACTACAACTACAACTACAACTACAACTACAACTACAACTACAACTACAACTACAACTACAACTACAACTACAACTACAACTACAACTACAACTACAACTACAACTACAACTACAACTACAACTACAACTACAACTACTACTACAACTACAACTACAACTACAACTACAACTACAACTACATATACAACAATTACAACTACAACTACAACTACAACTACAACTACAACTACAACTACAACTACAACTACAACTACAACTACAACTACAACTACAACTACAACTACAACTACAACTACAACTACAACTACAACTACAACTACAACTACAACTACAACTACAACTACAACTACAACTACAACTACAACTCAACTACAACTACAACTACAACTACAACTACAACTACAACTACAACTACAACTACAACTACAACTACAACTACAACTACAACTACAACTACAACTACAACTACAACTACAACTACAACTACAACTACAACTACAACTACAACTACAACTACAACTACAACTACAACTACAACTACAACTACAACTACAACTACAACTACAACTACAACTACAACTACAACTACAACTACAACTACAACTACAACTACAACTACAACTACAACTACAACTACAACTACAACTACAACTACAACTACAACTACAACTACAACTACAACTACAACTACAACTACAACTACAACTACAACTACAACTACAACTACAACTACAACTACAACTACAACTACAACTACAACTACAACTACAACTACAACTACAACTACAACTACAACTACAACTACAACTACAACTACAACTACAACTACAACTACAACTACAACTACAACTACAACTACAACTACAACTACAACTACAACTACAACTACAACTACAACTACAACTACAACTACAACTACAACTACAACTACAACTACAACTACAACTACAACTACAACTACAACTACAACTACAACTACAACTACAACTACAACTACAACTACAACTACAACTACAACTACAACTACAACTACAACTACAACTACAACTACAACTACAACTACAACTACAACTACAACTACAACTACAACTACAACTACAACTACAACTACAACTACAACTACAACTACAACTACAACTACAACTACAACTACAACTACAACTACAACTACAACTACAACTACAACTACAACTACAACTACAACTACAACTACAACTACAACTACAACTACAACTACAACTACAACTACAACTACAACTACAACTACAACTACAACTACAACTACAACTACAACTACAACTACAACTACAACTACAACTACAACTACAACTACAACTACAACTACAACTACAACTACAACTACAACTACAACTACAACTACAACTACAACTACAACTACAACTACAACTACAACTACAACTACAACTACAACTACAACTACAACTACAACTACAACTACAACTACAACTACAACTACAACTACAACTACAACTACAACTACAACTACAACTACAACTACAACTACAACTACAACTACAACTACAACTACAACTACAACTACAACTACAACTACAACTACAACTACAACTACAACTACAACTACAACTACAACTACAACTACAACTACAACTACAACTACAACTACAACTACAACTACAACTACAACTACAACTACAACTACAACTACAACTACAACTACAACTACAACTACAACTACAACTACAACTACAACTACAACTACAACTACAACTACAACTACAACTACAACTACAACTACAACTACAACTACAACTACAACTACAACTACAACTACAACTACAACTACAACTACAACTACAACTACAACTACAACTACAACTACAACTACAACTACAACTACAACTACAACTACAACTACAACTACAACTACAACTACAACTACAACTACAACTACAACTACAACTACAACTACAACTACAACTACAACTACAACTACAACTACAACTACAACTACAACTACAACTACAACTACAACTACAACTACAACTACAACTACAACTACAACTACAACTACAACTACAACTACAACTACAACTACAACTACAACTACAACTACAACTACAACTACAACTACAACTACAACTACAACTACAACTACAACTACAACTACAACTACAACTACAACTACAACTACAACTACAACTACAACTACAACTACAACTACAACTACAACTACAACTACAACTACAACTACAACTACAACTACAACTACAACTACAACTACAACTACAACTACAACTACAACTACAACTACAACTACAACTACAACTACAACTACAACTACAACTACAACTACAACTACAACTACAACTACAACTACAACTACAACTACAACTACAACTACAACTACAACTACAACTACAACTACAACTACAACTACAACTACAACTACAACTACAACTACAACTACAACTACAACTACAACTACAACTACAACTACAACTACAACTACAACTACAACTACAACTACAACTACAACTACAACTACAACTACAACTACAACTACAACTACAACTACAACTACAACTACAACTACAACTACAACTACAACTACAACTACAACTACAACTACAACTACAACTACAACTACAACTACAACTACAACTACAACTACAACTACAACTACAACTACAACTACAACTACAACTACAACTACAACTACAACTACAACTACAACTACAACTACAACTACAACTACAACTACAACTACAACTACAACTACAACTACAACTACAACTACAACTACAACTACAACAACTACAACTACAACTACAACTACAACTACAACTACAACTACAACTACAACTACAACTACAACTACAACTACAACTACAACTACAACTACAACTACAACTACAACTACAACTACAACTACAACTACAACTACAACTACAACTACAACTACAACTACAACTACAACTACAACTACAACTACAACTACAACTACAACTACAACTACAACTACAACTACAACTACAACTACAACTACAACTACAACTACAACTACAACTACAACTACAACTACAACTACAACTACAACTACAACTACAACTACAACTACAACTACAACTACAACTACAACTACAACTACAACTACAACTACAACTACAACTACAACTACAACTACAACTACAACTACAACTACAACTACAACTACAACTACAACTACAACTACAACTACAACTACAACTACAACTACAACTACAACTACAACTACAACTACAACTACAACTACAACTACAACTACAACTACAACTACAACTACAACTACAACTACAACTACAACTACAACTACAACTACAACTACAACTACAACTACAACTACAACTACAACTACAACTACAACTACAACTACAACTACAACTACAACTACAACTACAACTACAACTACAACTACAACTACAACTACAACTACAACTACAACTACAACTACAACTACAACTACAACTACAACTACAACTACAACTACAACTACAACTACAACTACAACTACAACTACAACTACAACTACAACTACAACTACAACTACAACTACAACTACAACTACAACTACAACTACAACTACAACTACAACTACAACTACAACTACAACTACAACTACAACTACAACTACAACTACAACTACAACTACAACTACAACTACAACTACAACTACAACTACAACTACAACTACAACTACAACTACAACTACAACTACAACTACAACTACAACTACAACTACAACTACAACTACAACTACAACTACAACTACAACTACAACTACAACTACAACTACAACTACAACTACAACTACAACTACAACTACAACTACAACTACAACTACAACTACAACTACAACTACAACTACAACTACAACTACAACTACAACTACAACTACAACTACAACTACAACTACAAATACAACTACAACTACTACTACAACTACAAGTACAACTACAACTACAACTACAACTACAACTACAACTACAACTACAACAACTACAACTACAACTACAACTACAACTACAACTACAACTACAACTACAACTACAACTACAACTAACAACTACAACTACAACTCTACAACTACAACTACAACTACAACTACAACTACAACTACAACTACAACTACAACTACAACTACAACTACAACTACAACTACAACTACAACTACAACTACAACTACAACTACAACTACAACTACAACTACAACTACAACTACAACTACAACTACAACTACAACTACAACTACAACTACAACTTCAACTACAACTACAACTACAACTACAACTACAACTACAACTACAACTACAACTACAACTACAACTACAACTACAACTACAACTACAACTACAACTACAACTACAACTACAACTACAACTACAACTACAACTACAACTACAACTACAACTACAACTACAACTACAACTACAACTACAACTACAACTACAACTACAACTACAACTACAACTACAACTACAACTACAACTACAACTACAACTACAACTACAACTACAACTACAACTACAACTACAACTACAACTACAACTACAACTACAACTACAACTACAACTACAACTACAACTACAACTACAACTACAACTACAACTACAACTACAACTACAACTACAACTACAACTACAACTACAACTACAACTACAACTACAACTACAACTTGCCATGATTAGTCGGTATCAGCCAGATACAGATTGTACAAAATATTACCAGTCTGCCAATATGCGTGTGAAATTTTACAGCCTTATTAGGCTGAAATAAGATGGCGCTGTCCGAGACTGTCTGTAACTGGCCAGAGCTGGCAAAAGCATGCTATTATGAGTCGGTACCAGCCAGTTACAGATTGTATCAAAGATTACTAGTCTGTAAAAGCTAATATGCGTGTAAAAGTTTACACGTATATAAACCTTATTAGGCTGAAATATGTTAGCGCTGTCTGAAACCGGATGTAGCTGGCCAGAGCTGGCAATAATATGCCAGTATCAGACTGTACCAGCCAGTTACAGCTTGTATAAAACATTACCAGTCAGTAAAAGGTAATATGCGTGTAAAATTTTATTTGCATTCGATATTAATTGAAATTTTACATAAATAAAATTTAACACGTACATCAGCCTTATTAGGCTGAAACATAATGGCGCTGTCTGAGATGAGCTGCAACAGACCAGAGCTGGCATAAAATTTCCATTATGAGTCGGTACCAGCCAGTTACAAAGTGTATAAAATATTTGCAGTCTGTAAAAGCCAATATGTGTGTGAAATTTTACTCGTAAATCAGCCTTATTAGGCTGAAATATGATGGCGCTGTCCGAGACCGGCTGTAACTGGCCAGAGCTGGCAAAAGCATGCTATTATGAGTCGGTACCAGCCAGTTACAGATTGTATAAAAGATTACCAGTCTGTAAAAGCTAGTATGCGTGTAAAAGTTTACGCTTATACGTATAAGCCTTATTAGGCTGAAATATGATGGCGCTGTCTGAAATTGGCTGTAGCCGGCCAGAGCTGGCAAAAACATGCCAGTATAAGACTGTACCAGCCAGTTACAGCTTGTATAAAACATTACCAGTCAGTAAAATGTAATATGCGTGTAAAATTTAACACGTATATCAGCCTTATTAGGCTGAAATATGATGGCGCTGTCTGAGACCGGCTGCAACAGACCAGAGCTGGCAAAAACATTCCATTATGAGTCTGTACCAGCCAGTTACAGAGTGAATAAAATATAACCAGTCTGTAAAAGCCAATATGCGTGTAAAAGTTTACGCTTATATAAGCCTTATTAGGCTGAAATATGATGGCGCTGTCTGAAACTGGCTGTAGCCGGCCAGAGCTGGCAAAAACATGCCTGTATAAGACCGTACCAGCCAGTTACAGCTTGTATAAAACATTACCAGTCAGTAAAAGGTAATATGCGTGTAAAATTTAACACGTATATCAGCCTTATTAGGCTGAAATATGATGGCGCTGTCTGTAACCGGCTGTAACGGCACGAGGTTGCAGAAACATGCCAGTATCAGATGGTACCAGCCAGTTACAGATTGTATAAAACAATAACAGTCAGTAAAAGCTAATATGCGTGTAAAATTTTATTTGCATTCGATATTAATTGAAATTTTACATAAATAAAATTTTACACGTACATCAGCCTTATTAGGCTGAAACATAATGGCGCTGTCTGAGACGAGCTGCAACAGATCAAAGCTGGCATAAACTTTCCATTATGAGTCGGTACCAGCCAGTTACAAAGTGTATAAAATATTTGCAGTCTGTAAAAGCCAATATGTGTGTGAAATTTTACACGTATATCAGCCTTATTAGGCTGAAATATGATGGCGCTGTCCGAGACCGGCTGTAACTGGCCAGAGCTGGCAAAAGCATGCTATTATGAGTCGGTACCAGCCAGATACAACTACAACTACAACTACAACTACAACTACAACTACAACTACAACTACAACTACAACTACAACTACAACTACAACTACAACTACAACTACAACTACAACTACAACTACAACTACAACTACAACTACAACTACAACTACAACTACAACTACAACTACAACTACAACTACAACTACAACTACAACTACAACTACAACTACAACTACAACTACAACTACAACTACAACTACAACTACAACTACAACTACAACTACAACTACAACTACAACTACAACTACAACTACAACTACAACTACAACTACAACTACAACTACAACTACAACTACAACTACAACTACAACTACAACTACAACTACAACTACAACTACAACTACAACTACAACTACAACTACAACTACAACTACAACTACAACTACAACTACAACTACAACTACAACTACAACTACAACTACAACTACAACTACAACTACAACTACAACTACAACTACAACTACAACTACAACTACAACTACAACTACAACTACAACTACAACTACAACTACAACTACAACTACAACTACAACTACAACTACAACTACAACTACAACTACAACTACAACTACAACTACAACTACAACTACAACTACAACTACAACTACAACTACAACTACAACTACAACTACAACTACAACTACAACTACAACTACAACTACAACTACAACTACAACTACAACTACAACTACAACTACAACTACAACTACAACTACAACTACAACTACAACTACAACTACAACTACAACTACAACTACAACTACAACTACAACTACAACTACAACTACAACTACAACTACAACTACAACTACAACTACAACTACAACTACAACTACAACTACAACTACAACTACAACTACAACTACAACTACAACTACAACTACAACTACAACTACAACTACAACTACAACTACAACTACAACTACAACTACAACTACAACTACAACTACAACTACAACTACAACTACAACTACAACTACAACTACAACTACAACTACAACTACAACTACAACTACAACTACAACTACAACTACAACTACAACTACAACTACAACTACAACTACAACTACAACTACAACTACAACTACAACTACAACTACAACTACAACTACAACTACAACTACAACTACAACTACAACTACAACTACAACTACAACTACAACTACAACTACAACTACAACTACAACTACAACTACAACTACAACTACAACTACAACTACAACTACAACTACAACTACAACTACAACTACAACTACAACTACAACTACAACTACAACTACAACTACAACTACAACTACAACTACAACTACAACTACAACTACAACTACAACTACAACTACAACTACAACTACAACTACAACTACAACTACAACTACAACTACAACTACAACTACAACTACAACTACAACTACAACTACAACTACAACTACAACTACAACTACAACTACAACTACAACTACAACTACAACTACAACTACAACTACAACTACAACTACAACTACAACTACAACTACAACTACAACTACAACTACAACTACAACTACAACTACAACTACAACTACAACTACAACTACAACTACAACTACAACTACAACTACAACTACAACTACAACTACAACTACAACTACAACTACAACTACAACTTGCCATGATTAGTCGGTATCAGCCAGATACAGATTGTACAAAATATTACCAGTCTGCCAATATGCGTGTGAAATTTTACAGCCTTATTAGGCTGAAATAAGATGGCGCTGTCCGAGACTGTCTGTAACTGGCCAGAGCTGGCAAAAGCATGCTATTATGAGTCGGTACCAGCCAGTTACAGATTGTATCAAAGATTACTAGTCTGTAAAAGCTAATATGCGTGTAAAAGTTTACACGTATATAAACCTTATTAGGCTGAAATATGTTAGCGCTGTCTGAAACCGGATGTAGCTGGCCAGAGCTGGCAATAATATGCCAGTATCAGACTGTACCAGCCAGTTACAGCTTGTATAAAACATTACCAGTCAGTAAAAGGTAATATGCGTGTAAAATTTTATTTGCATTCGATATTAATTGAAATTTTACATAAATAAAATTTAACACGTACATCAGCCTTATTAGGCTGAAACATAATGGCGCTGTCTGAGATGAGCTGCAACAGACCAGAGCTGGCATAAAATTTCCATTATGAGTCGGTACCAGCCAGTTACAAAGTGTATAAAATATTTGCAGTCTGTAAAAGCCAATATGTGTGTGAAATTTTACTCGTAAATCAGCCTTATTAGGCTGAAATATGATGGCGCTGTCCGAGACCGGCTGTAACTGGCCAGAGCTGGCAAAAGCATGCTATTATGAGTCGGTACCAGCCAGTTACAGATTGTATAAAAGATTACCAGTCTGTAAAAGCTAGTATGCGTGTAAAAGTTTACGCTTATACGTATAAGCCTTATTAGGCTGAAATATGATGGCGCTGTCTGAAATTGGCTGTAGCCGGCCAGAGCTGGCAAAAACATGCCAGTATAAGACTGTACCAGCCAGTTACAGCTTGTATAAAACATTACCAGTCAGTAAAATGTAATATGCGTGTAAAATTTAACACGTATATCAGCCTTATTAGGCTGAAATATGATGGCGCTGTCTGAGACCGGCTGCAACAGACCAGAGCTGGCAAAAACATTCCATTATGAGTCTGTACCAGCCAGTTACAGAGTGAATAAAATATAACCAGTCTGTAAAAGCCAATATGCGTGTAAAAGTTTACGCTTATATAAGCCTTATTAGGCTGAAATATGATGGCGCTGTCTGAAACTGGCTGTAGCCGGCCAGAGCTGGCAAAAACATGCCTGTATAAGACCGTACCAGCCAGTTACAGCTTGTATAAAACATTACCAGTCAGTAAAAGGTAATATGCGTGTAAAATTTAACACGTATATCAGCCTTATTAGGCTGAAATATGATGGCGCTGTCTGTAACCGGCTGTAACGGCACGAGGTTGCAGAAACATGCCAGTATCAGATGGTACCAGCCAGTTACAGATTGTATAAAACAATAACAGTCAGTAAAAGCTAATATGCGTGTAAAATTTTATTTGCATTCGATATTAATTGAAATTTTACATAAATAAAATTTTACACGTACATCAGCCTTATTAGGCTGAAACATAATGGCGCTGTCTGAGACGAGCTGCAACAGATCAAAGCTGGCATAAACTTTCCATTATGAGTCGGTACCAGCCAGTTACAAAGTGTATAAAATATTTGCAGTCTGTAAAAGCCAATATGTGTGTGAAATTTTACACGTATATCAGCCTTATTAGGCTGAAATATGATGGCGCTGTCCGAGACCGGCTGTAACTGGCCAGAGCTGGCAAAAGCATGCTATTATGAGTCGGTACCAGCCAGATACAACTACAACTACAACTACAACTACAACTACAACTACAACTACAACTACAACTACAACTACAACTACAACTACAACTACAACTACAACTACAACTACAACTACAACTACAACTACAACTACAACTACAACTACAACTACAACTACAACTACAACTACAACTACAACTACAACTACAACTACAACTACAACTACAACTACAACTACAACTACAACTACAACTACAACTACAACTACAACTACAACTACAACTACAACTACAACTACAACTACAACTACAACTACAACTACAACTACAACTACAACTACAACTACAACTACAACTACAACTACAACTACAACTACAACTACAACTACAACTACAACTACAACTACAACTACAACTACAACTACAACTACAACTACAACTACAACTACAACTACAACTACAACTACAACTACAACTACAACTACAACTACAACTACAACTACAACTACAACTACAACTACAACTACAACTACAACTACAACTACAACTACAACTACAACTACAACTACAACTACAACTACAACTACAACTACAACTACAACTACAACTACAACTACAACTACAACTACAACTACAACTACAACTACAACTACAACTACAACTACAACTACAACTACAACTACAACTACAACTACAACTACAACTACAACTACAACTACAACTACAACTACAACTACAACTACAACTACAACTACAACTACAACTACAACTACAACTACAACTACAACTACAACTACAACTACAACTACAACTACAACTACAACTACAACTACAACTACAACTACAACTACAACTACAACTACAACTACAACTACAACTACAACTACAACTACAACTACAACTACAACTACAACTACAACTACAACTACAACTACAACTACAACTACAACTACAACTACAACTACAACTACAACTACAACTACAACTACAACTACAACTACAACTACAACTACAACTACAACTACAACTACAACTACAACTACAACTACAACTACAACTACAACTACAACTACAACTACAACTACAACTACAACTACAACTACAACTACAACTACAACTACAACTACAACTACAACTACAACTACAACTACAACTACAACTACAACTACAACTACAACTACAACTACAACTACAACTACAACTACAACTACAACTACAACTACAACTACAACTACAACTACAACTACAACTACAACTACAACTACAACTACAACTACAACTACAACTACAACTACAACTACAACTACAACTACAACTACAACTACAACTACAACTACAACTACAACTACAACTACAACTACAACTACAACTACAACTACAACTACAACTACAACTACAACTACAACTACAACTACAACTACAACTACAACTACAACTACAACTACAACTACAACTACAACTACAACTACAACTACAACTACAACTACAACTACAACTACAACTACAACTACAACTACAACTACAACTACAACTACAACTACAACTACAACTACAACTACAACTACAACTACAACTACAACTACAACTACAACTACAACTACAACTACAACTACAACTACAACTACAACTACAACTACAACTACAACTACAACTACAACTACAACTACAACTACAACTACAACTACAACTACAACTACAACTACAACTACAACTACAACTACAACTACAACTACAACTACAACTACAACTACAACTACAACTACAACTACAACTACAACTACAACTACAACTACAACTACAACTACAACTACAACTACAACTACAACTACAACTACAACTACAACTACAACTACAACTACAACTACAACTACAACTACAACTACAACTACAACTACAACTACAACTACAACTACAACTACAACTACAACTACAACTACAACTACAACTACAACTACAACTACAACTACAACTACAACTACAACTACAACTACAACTACAACTACAACTACAACTACAACTACAACTACAACTACAACTACAACTACAACTACAACTACAACTACAACTACAACTACAACTACAACTACAACTACAACTACAACTACAACTACAACTACAACTACAACTACAACTACAACTACAACTACAACTACAACTACAACTACAACTACAACTACAACTACAACTACAACTACAACTACAACTACAACTACAACTACAACTACAACTACAACTACAACTACAACTACAACTACAACTACAACTACAACTACAACTACAACTACAACTACAACTACAACTACAACTACAACTACAACTACAACTACAACTACAACTACAACTACAACTACAACTACAACTACAACTACAACTACAACTACAACTACAACTACAACTACAACTACAACTACAACTACAACTACAACTACAACTACAACTACAACTACAACTACAACTACAACTACAACTACAACTACAACTACAACTACAACTACAACTACAACTACAACTACAACTACAACTACAACTACAACTACAACTACAACTACAACTACAACTACAACTACAACTACAACTACAACTACAACTACAACTACAACTACAACTACAACTACAACTACAACTACAACTACAACTACAACTACAACTACAACTACAACTACAACTACAACTACAACTACAACTACAACTACAACTACAACTACAACTACAACTACAACTACAACTACAACTACAACTACAACTACAACTACAACTACAACTACAACTACAACTACAACTACAACTACAACTACAACTACAACTACAACTACAACTACAACTACAACTACAACTACAACTACAACTACAACTACAACTACAACTACAACTACAACTACAACTACAACTACAACTACAACTACAACTACAACTACAACTACAACTACAACTACAACTACAACTACAACTACAACTACAACTACAACTACAACTACAACTACAACTACAACTACAACTACAACTACAACTACAACTACAACTACAACTACAACTACAACTACAACTACAACTACAACTACAACTACAACTACAACTACAACTACAACTACAACTACAACTACAACTACAACTACAACTACAACTACAACTACAACTACAACTACAACTACAACTACAACTACAACTACAACTACAACTACAACTACAACTACAACTACAACTACAACTACAACTACAACTACAACTACAACTACAACTACAACTACAACTACAACTACAACTACAACTACAACTACAACTACAACTACAACTACAACTACAACTACAACTACAACTACAACTACAACTACAACTACAACTACAACTACAACTACAACTACAACTACAACTACAACTACAACTACAACTACAACTACAACTACAACTACAACTACAACTACAACTACAACTACAACTACAACTACAACTACAACTACAACTACAACTACAACTACAACTACAACTACAACTACAACTACAACTACAACTACAACTACAACTACAACTACAACTACAACTACAACTACAACTACAACTACAACTACAACTACAACTACAACTACAACTACAACTACAACTACAACTACAACTACAACTACAACTACAACTACAACTACAACTACAACTACAACTACAACTACAACTACAACTACAACTACAACTACAACTACAACTACAACTACAACTACAACTACAACTACAACTACAACTACAACTACAACTACAACTACAACTACAACTACAACTACAACTACAACTACAACTACAACTACAACTACAACTACAACTACAACTACAACTACAACTACAACTACAACTACAACTACAACTACAACTACAACTACAACTACAACTACAACTACAACTACAACTACAACTACAACTACAACTACAACTACAACTACAACTACAACTACAACTACAACTACAACTACAACTACAACTACAACTACAACTACAACTACAACTACAACTACAACTACAACTACAACTACAACTACAACTACAACTACAACTACAACTACAACTACAACTACAACTACAACTACAACTACAACTACAACTACAACTACAACTACAACTACAACTACAACTACAACTACAACTACAACTACAACTACAACTACAACTACAACTACAACTACAACTACAACTACAACTACAACTACAACTACAACTACAACTACAACTACAACTACAACTACAACTACAACTACAACTACAACTACAACTACAACTACAACTACAACTACAACTACAACTACAACTACAACTACAACTACAACTACAACTACAACTACAACTACAACTACAACTACAACTACAACTACAACTACAACTACAACTACAACTACAACTACAACTACAACTACAACTACAACTACAACTACAACTACAACTACAACTACAACTACAACTACAACTACAACTACAACTACAACTACAACTACAACTACAACTACAACTACAACTACAACTACAACTACAACTACAACTACAACTACAACTACAACTACAACTACAACTACAACTACAACTACAACTACAACTACAACTACAACTACAACTACAACTACAACTACAACTACAACTACAACTACAACTACAACTACAACTACAACTACAACTACAACTACAACTACAACTACAACTACAACTACAACTACAACTACAACTACAACTACAACTACAACTACAACTACAACTACAACTACAACTACAACTACAACTACAACTACAACTACAACTACAACTACAACTACAACTACAACTACAACTACAACTACAACTACAACTACAACTACAACTACAACTACAACTACAACTACAACTACAACTACAACTACAACTACAACTACAACTACAACTACAACTACAACTACAACTACAACTACAACTACAACTACAACTACAACTACAACTACAACTACAACTACAACTACAACTACAACTACAACTACAACTACAACTACAACTACAACTACAACTACAACTACAACTACAACTACAACTACAACTACAACTACAACTACAACTACAACTACAACTACAACTACAACTACAACTACAACTACAACTACAACTACAACTACAACTACAACTACAACTACAACTACAACTACAACTACAACTACAACTACAACTACAACTACAACTACAACTACAACTACAACTACAACTACAACTACAACTACAACTACAACTACAACTACAACTACAACTACAACTACAACTACAACTACAACTACAACTACAACTACAACTACAACTACAACTACAACTACAACTACAACTACAACTACAACTACAACTACAACTACAACTACAACTACAACTACAACTACAACTACAACTACAACTACAACTACAACTACAACTACAACTACAACTACAACTACAACTACAACTACAACTACAACTACAACTACAACTACAACTACAACTACAACTACAACTACAACTACAACTACAACTACAACTACAACTACAACTACAACTACAACTACAACTACAACTACAACTACAACTACAACTACAACTACAACTACAACTACAACTACAACTACAACTACAACTACAACTACAACTACAACTACAACTACAACTACAACTACAACTACAACTACAACTACAACTACAACTACAACTACAACTACAACTACAACTACAACTACAACTACAACTACAACTACAACTACAACTACAACTACAACTACAACTACAACTACAACTACAACTACAACTACAACTACAACTACAACTACAACTACAACTACAACTACAACTACAACTACAACTACAACTACAACTACAACTACAACTACAACTACAACTACAACTACAACTACAACTACAACTACAACTACAACTACAACTACAACTACAACTACAACTACAACTACAACTACAACTACAACTACAACTACAACTACAACTACAACTACAACTACAACTACAACTACAACTACAACTACAACTACAACTACAACTACAACTACAACTACAACTACAACTACAACTACAACTACAACTACAACTACAACTACAACTACAACTACAACTACAACTACAACTACAACTACAACTACAACTACAACTACAACTACAACTACAACTACAACTACAACTACAACTACAACTACAACTACAACTACAACTACAACTACAACTACAACTACAACTACAACTACAACTACAACTACAACTACAACTACAACTACAACTACAACTACAACTACAACTACAACTACAACTACAACTACAACTACAACTACAACTACAACTACAACTACAACTACAACTACAACTACAACTACAACTACAACTACAACTACAACTACAACTACAACTACAACTACAACTACAACTACAACTACAACTACAACTACAACTACAACTACAACTACAACTACAACTACAACTACAACTACAACGAACTACTACAACTACAACTACAACTACAACTACAACTACAACTACAACTACAACTACAACTACAACTACAACTACAACTACAACTACAACTACAACTACAACTACAACTACAACTACAACTACAACTACAACTACAACTACAACTACAACTACAACTACAACTACAACTACAACTACAACTACAACTACAACTACAACTACAACTACAACTACAACTACAACTACAACTACAACTACAACTACAACTACAACTACAACTACAACTACAACTACAACTACAACTACAACTACAACTACAACTACAACTACAACTACAACTACAACTACAACTACAACTACAACTACAACTACAACTACAACTACAACTACAACTACAACTACAACTACAACTACAACTACAACTACAACTACAACTACAACTACAACTACAACTACAACTACAACTACAACTACAACTACAACTACAACTACAACTACAACTACAACTACAACTACAACTACAACTACAACTACAACTACAACTACAACTACAACTACAACTACAACTACAACTACAACTACAACTACAACTACAACTACAACTACAACTACAACTACAACTACAACTACAACTACAACTACAACTACAACTACAACTACAACTACAACTACAACTACAACTACAACTACAACTACAACTACAACTACAACTACAACTACAACTACAACTACAACTACAACTACAACTACAACTACAACTACAACTACAACTACAACTACAACTACAACTACAACTACAACTACAACTACAACTACAACTACAACTACAACTACAACTACAACTACAACTACAACTACAACTACAACTACAACTACAACTACAACTACAACTACAACTACAACTACAACTACAACTACAACTACAACTACAACTACAACTACAACTACAACTACAACTACAACTACAACTACAACTACAACTACAACTACAACTACAACTACAACTACAACTACAACTACAACTACAACTACAACTACAACTACAACTACAACTACAACTACAACTACAACTACAACTACAACTACAACTACAACTACAACTACAACTACAACTACAACTACAACTACAACTACAACTACAACTACAACTACAACTACAACTACAACTACAACTACAACTACAACTACAACTACAACTACAACTACAACTACAACTACAACTACAACTACAACTACAACTACAACTACAACTACAACTACAACTACAACTACAACTACAACTACAACTACAACTACAACTACAACTACAACTACAACTACAACTACAACTACAACTACAACTACAACTACAACTACAACTACAACTACAACTACAACTACAACTACAACTACAACTACAACTACAACTACAACTACAACTACAACTACAACTACAACTACAACTACAACTACAACTACAACTACAACTACAACTACAACTACAACTACAACTACAACTACAACTACAACTACAACTACAACTACAACTACAACTACAACTACAACTACAACTACAACTACAACTACAACTACAACTACAACTACAACTACAACTACAACTACAACTACAACTACAACTACAACTACAACTACAACTACAACTACAACTACAACTACAACTACAACTACAACTACAACTACAACTACAACTACAACTACAACTACAACTACAACTACAACTACAACTACAACTACAACTACAACTACAACTACAACTACAACTACAACTACAACTACAACTACAACTACAACTACAACTACAACTACAACTACAACTACAACTACAACTACAACTACAACTACAACTACAACTACAACTACAACTACAACTACAACTACAACTACAACTACAACTACAACTACAACTACAACTACAACTACAACTACAACTACAACTACAACTACAACTACAACTACAACTACAACTACAACTACAACTACAACTACAACTACAACTACAACTACAACTACAACTACAACTACAACTACAACTACAACTACAACTACAACTACAACTACAACTACAACTACAACTACAACTACAACTACAACTACAACTACAACTACAACTACAACTACAACTACAACTACAACTACAACTACAACTACAACTACAACTACAACTACAACTACAACTACAACTACAACTACAACTACAACTACAACTACAACTACAACTACAACTACAACTACAACTACAACTACAACTACAACTACAACTACAACTACAACTACAACTACAACTACAACTACAACTACAACTACAACTACAACTACAACTACAACTACAACTACAACTACAACTACAACTACAACTACAACTACAACTACAACTACAACTACAACTACAACTACAACTACAACTACAACTACAACTACAACTACAACTACAACTACAACTACAACTACAACTACAACTACAACTACAACTACAACTACAACTACAACTACAACTACAACTACAACTACAACTACAACTACAACTACAACTACAACTACAACTACAACTACAACTACAACTACAACTACAACTACAACTACAACTACAACTACAACTACAACTACAACTACAACTACAACTACAACTACAACTACAACTACAACTACAACTACAACTACAACTACAACTACAACTACAACTACAACTACAACTACAACTACAACTACAACTACAACTACAACTACAACTACAACTACAACTACAACTACAACTACAACTACAACTACAACTACAACTACAACTACAACTACAACTACAACTACAACTACAACTACAACTACAACTACAACTACAACTACAACTACAACTACAACTACAACTACAACTACAACTACAACTACAACTACAACTACAACTACAACTACAACTACAACTACAACTACAACTACAACTACAACTACAACTACAACTACAACTACAACTACAACTACAACTACAACTACAACTACAACTACAACTACAACTACAACTACAACTACAACTACAACTACAACTACAACTACAACTACAACTACAACTACAACTACAACTACAACTACAACTACAACTACAACTACAACTACAACTACAACTACAACTACAACTACAACTACAACTACAACTACAACTACAACTACAACTACAACTACAACTACAACTACAACTACAACTACAACTACAACTACAACTACAACTACAACTACAACTACAACTACAACTACAACTACAACTACAACTACAACTACAACTACAACTACAACTACAACTACAACTACAACTACAACTACAACTACAACTACAACTACAACTACAACTACAACTACAACTACAACTACAACTACAACTACAACTACAACTACAACTACAACTACAACTACAACTACAACTACAACTACAACTACAACAACTACAACTACAACTACAACTACAACTACAACTACAACTACAACTACAAATACAACTACAACTACAACTACAACTACAACTACAACTACAACTACAACTACAACTACAACTACAACTACAACTACAACTACAACTACAACTACAACTACAACTACAACTACAACTACAACTACAACTACAACTACAACTACAACTACAACTACAACTACAACTACAACTACAACTACAACTACAACTACAACTACAACTACAACTACAACTACAACTACAACTACAACTACAACTACAACTACAACTACAACTACAACTACAACTACAACTACAACTACAACTACAACTACAACTACAACTACAACTACAACTACAACTACAACTACAACTACAACTACAACTACAACTACAACTACAACTACAACTACAACTACAACTACAACTACAACTACAACTACAACTACAACTACAACTACAACTACAACTACAACTACAACTACAACTACAACTACAACTACAACTACAACTACAACTACAACTACAACTACAACTACAACTACAACTACAACTACAACTACAACTACAACTACAACTACAACTACAACTACAACTACAACTACAACTACAACTACAACTACAACTACAACTACAACTACAACTACAACTACAACTACAACTACAACTACAACTACAACTACAACTACAACTACAACTACAACTACAACTACAACTACAACTACAACTACAACTACAACTACAACTACAACTACAACTACAACTACAACTACAACTACAACTACAACTACAACTACAACTACAACTACAACTACAACTACAACTACAACTACAACTACAACTACAACTACAACTACAACTACAACTACAACTACAACTACAACTACAACTACAACTACAACTACAACTACAACTACAACTACAACTACAACTACAACTACAACTACAACTACAACTACAACTACAACTACAACTACAACTACAACTACAACTACAACTACAACTACAACTACAACTACAACTACAACTACAACTACAACTACAACTACAACTACAACTACAACTACAACTACAACTACAACTACAACTACAACTACAACTACAACTACAACTACAACTACAACTACAACTACAACTACAACTACAACTACAACTACAACTACAACTACAACTACAACTACAACTACAACTACAACTACAACTACAACTACAACTACAACTACAACTACAACTACAACTACAACTACAACTACAACTACAACTACAACTACAACTACAACTACAACTACAACTACAACTACAACTACAACTACAACTACAACTACAACTACAACTACAACTACAACTACAACTACAACTACAACTACAACTACAACTACAACTACAACTACAACTACAACTACAACTACAACTACAACTACAACTACAACTACAACTACAACTACAACTACAACTACAACTACAACTACAACTACAACTACAACTACAACTACAACTACAACTACAACTACAACTACAACTACAACTACAACTACAACTACAACTACAACTACAACTACAACTACAACTACAACTACAACTACAACTACAACTACAACTACAACTACAACTACAACTACAACTACAACTACAACTACAACTACAACTACAACTACAACTACAACTACAACTACAACTACAACTACAACTACAACTACAACTACAACTACAACTACAACTACAACTACAACTACAACTACAACTACAACTACAACTACAACTACAACTACAACTACAACTACAACTACAACTACAACTACAACTACAACTACAACTACAACTACAACTACAACTACAACTACAACTACAACTACAACTACAACTACAACTACAACTACAACTACAACTACAACTACAACTACAACTACAACTACAACTACAACTACAACTACAACTACAACTACAACTACAACTACAACTACAACTACAACTACAACTACAACTACAACTACAACTACAACTACAACTACAACTACAACTACAACTACAACTACAACTACAACTACAACTACAACTACAACTACAACTACAACTACAACTACAACTACAACTACAACTACAACTACAACTACAACTACAACTACAACTACAACTACAACTACAACTACAACTACAACTACAACTACAACTACAACTACAACTACAACTACAACTACAACTACAACTACAACTACAACTACAACTACAACTACAACTACAACTACAACTACAACTACAACTACAACTACAACTACAACTACAACTACAACTACAACTACAACTACAACTACAACTACAACTACAACTACAACTACAACTACAACTACAACTACAACTACAACTACAACTACAACTACAACTACAACTACAACTACAACTACAACTACAACTACAACTACAACTACAACTACAACTACAACTACAACTACAACTACAACTACAACTACAACTACAACTACAACTACAACTACAACTACAACTACAACTACAACTACAACTACAACTACAACTACAACTACAACTACAACTACAACTACAACTACAACTACAACTACAACTACAACTACAACTACAACTACAACTACAACTACAACTACAACTACAACTACAACTACAACTACAACTACAACTACAACTACAACTACAACTACAACTACAACTACAACTACAACTACAACTACAACTACAACTACAACTACAACTACAACTACAACTACAACTACAACTACAACTACAACTACAACTACAACTACAACTACAACTACAACTACAACTACAACTACAACTACAACTACAACTACAACTACAACTACAACTACAACTACAACTACAACTACAACTACAACTACAACTACAACTACAACTACAACTACAACTACAACTACAACTACAACTACAACTACAACTACAACTACAACTACAACTACAACTACAACTACAACTACAACTACAACTACAACTACAACTACAACTACAACTACAACTACAACTACAACTACAACTACAACTACAACTACAACTACAACTACAACTACAACTACAACTACAACTACAACTACAACTACAACTACAACTACAACTACAACTACAACTACAACTACAACTACAACTACAACTACAACTACAACTACAACTACAACTACAACTACAACTACAACTACAACTACAACTACAACTACAACTACAACTACAACTACAACTACAACTACAACTACAACTACAACTACAACTACAACTACAACTACAACTACAACTACAACTACAACTACAACTACAACTACAACTACAACTACAACTACAACTACAACTACAACTACAACTACAACTACAACTACAACTACAACTACAACTACAACTACAACTACAACTACAACTACAACTACAACTACAACTACAACTACAACTACAACTACAACTACAACTACAACTACAACTACAACTACAACTACAACTACAACTACAACTACAACTACAACTACAACTACAACTACAACTACAACTACAACTACAACTACAACTACAACTACAACTACAACTACAACTACAACTACAACTACAACTACAACTACAACTACAACTACAACTACAACTACAACTACAACTACAACTACAACTACAACTACAACTACAACTACAACTACAACTACAACTACAACTACAACTACAACTACAACTACAACTACAACTACAACTACAACTACAACTACAACTACAACTACAACTACAACTACAACTACAACTACAACTACAACTACAACTACAACTACAACTACAACTACAACTACAACTACAACTACAACTACAACTACAACTACAACTACAACTACAACTACAACTACAACTACAACTACAACTACAACTACAACTACAACTACAACTACAACTACAACTACAACTACAACTACAACTACAACTACAACTACAACTACAACTACAACTACAACTACAACTACAACTACAACTACAACTACAACTACAACTACAACTACAACTACAACTACAACTACAACTACAACTACAACTACAACTACAACTACAACTACAACTACAACTACAACTACAACTACAACTACAACTACAACTACAACTACAACTACAACTACAACTACAACTACAACTACAACTACAACTACAACTACAACTACAACTACAACTACAACTACAACTACAACTACAACTACAACTACAACTACAACTACAACTACAACTACAACTACAACTACAACTACAACTACAACTACAACTACAACTACAACTACAACTACAACTACAACTACAACTACAACTACAACTACAACTACAACTACAACTACAACTACAACTACAACTACAACTACAACTACAACTACAACTACAACTACAACTACAACTACAACTACAACTACAACTACAACTACAACTACAACTACAACTACAACTACAACTACAACTACAACTACAACTACAACTACAACTACAACTACAACTACAACTACAACTACAACTACAACTACAACTACAACTACAACTACAACTACAACTACAACTACAACTACAACTACAACTACAACTACAACTACAACTACAACTACAACTACAACTACAACTACAACTACAACTACAACAACTACAACTACAACTACAACTACAACTACAACTACAACTACAACTGACAACAACTACAACTACAACTACAACTACAACTACAACTACAACTACAACTACAACTACAACTACAACTACAACTACAACTACAACTACAACTACAACTACAACTACAACTACAACTACAACTACAACTACAACTACAACTACAACTACAACTACAACTACAACTACAACTACAACTACAACTACAACTACAACTACAACTACAACTACAACTACAACTACAACTACAACTACAACTACAACTACAACTACAACTACAACTACAACTACAACTACAACTACAACTACAACTACAACTACAACTACAACTACAACTACAACTACAACTACAACTACAACTACAACTACAACTACAACTACAACTACAACTACAACTACAACTACAACTACAACTACAACTACAACTACAACTACAACTACAACTACAACTACAACTACAACTACAACTACAACTACAACTACAACTACAACTACAACTACAACTACAACTACAACTACAACTACAACTACAACTACAACTACAACTACAACTACAACTACAACTACAACTACAACTACAACTACAACTACAACTACAACTACAACTACAACTACAACTACAACTACAACTACAACTACAACTACAACTACAACTACAACTACAACTACAACTACAACTACAACTACAACTACAACTACAACTACAACTACAACTACAACTACAACTACAACTACAACTACAACTACAACTACAACTACAACTACTACAACTACAACTACAACTACAACTACAACTACAACTACAACTACAACTACAACTACAACTACAACTACAACTACAACTACAACTACAACTACAACTACAACTACAACTACAACTACAACTACAACTACAACTACAACTACAACTACAACTACAACTACAACTACAACTACAACTACAACTACAACTACAACTACAACTACAACTACAACTACAACTACAACTACAACTACAACTACAACTACAACTACAACTACAACTACACAACTACAACTACAACTACAACTACAACTACAACTACAACTACAACTACAACTACAACTACAACTACAACTACAACTACAACTACAACTACAACTACAACTACAACTACAACTACAACTACAACTACAACTACAACTACAACTACAACTACAACTACAACTACAACTACAACTACAACTACAACTACAACTACAACTACAACTACAACTACAACTACAACTACAACTACAACTACAACTACAACTACAACTACAACTACAACTACAACTACAACTACAACTACAACTACAACTACAACTACAACTACAACTACAACTACAACTACAACTACAACTACAACTACAACTACAACTACAACTACAACTACAACTACAACTACAACTACAACTACAACTACAACTACAACTACAACTACAACTACAACTACAACAACTACAACTACAACTACAACTACAACTACAACTACAACTACAACTACAACTACAACTACAACTACAACTACAACTACAACTACAACTACAACTACAACTACAACTACAACTACAACTACAACTACAACTACAACTACAACTACAACTACAACTACAACTACAACTACAACTACAACTACAACTACAACTACAACTACAACTACAACTACAACTACAACTACAACTACAACTACAACTACAACTACAACTACAACTACAACTACAACTACAACTACAACTACAACTACAACTACAACTACAACAACTACAACTACAACTACAACTACAACTACAACTACAACTACAACTACAACTACAACTACAACTACAACTACAACTACAACTACAACTACAACTACAACTACAACTACAACTACAACTACAACTACAACTACAACTACAACTACAACTACAACTACAACTACAACTACAACTACAACTACAACTACAACTACAACTACAACTACAACTACAACTACAACTACAACTACAACTACAACTACAACTACAACTACAACTACAACTACAACTACAACTACAACTACAACTACAACTACAACTACAACTACAACTACAACTACAACTACAACTACAACTACAACTACAACTACAACTACAACTACAACTACAACTACAACTACAACTACAACTACAACTACAACTACAACTACAACTACAACTACAACTACAACTACAACTACAACTACAACTACAACTACAACTACAACTACAACTACAACTACAACTACAACTACAACTACAACTACAACTACAACTACAACTACAACTACAACTACAACTACAACTACAACTACAACTACAACTACAACTACAACTACAACTACAACTACAACTACAACTACAACTACAACTACAACTACAACTACAACT
>CAKOGD010000054.1:0-42237 GCA_933228885.1 Leistus spinibarbis | reverse complement strand
AGTTGTAGTTGTAGTTGTAGTTGTAGTTGTAGTTTGTAGTTGTAGTTGTAGTTGTAGTTGTAGTTGTAGTTGTAGTTGTAGTTGTAGTTGTAGTTGTAGTTGTAGTTGTAGTTTGTGTAGTTGTAGTTGTAGTTGTAGTTGTAGTTGTAGTTGTAGTTGTAGTTGTAGTTGTAGTTGTAGTTGTAGTTGTAGTTGTAGTTGTAGTTGTAGTTGTAGTTGTAGTTGTAGTTGTAGTTGTAGTTGTAGTTGTAGTTGTAGTTGTAGTTGTAGTTGTAGTTGTAGTTGTAGTTGTAGTTGTAGTTGTAGTTGTAGTTGTAGTGTAGTTGTAGTTGTAGTTGTAGTTGTAGTTGTAGTTGTAGTTGTAGTGTAGTTGTAGTTGTAGTTGTAGTTGTAGTTGTAGTTGTAGTTGTAGTTGTAGTTGTAGTTGTAGTTGTAGTTGTAGTTGTAGTGTAGTTGTAGTTGTAGTTGTAGTTGTAGTTGTAGTTGTAGTTGTAGTTGTAGTTGTAGTTGTAGTTGTAGTTGTAGTTGTAGTTGTAGTTGTAGTTGTAGTTGTAGTTGTAGTTGTTTGTAGTTGTAGTTTGTAGTTGTAGTTGTAGTTGTAGTTGTAGTTGTAGTTGTAGTTGTAGTTGTAGTTGTAGTTGTAGTTGTAGTTGTAGTTGTAGTTGTAAGGTTGTAGTTGTAGTTGTAGTTGTAGTTGTAGTTGTAGTTGTAGTTGTAGTTGTAGTTGTAGTTGTAGTTGTAGTTGTAGTTGTAGTTGTAGTTGTAGTTGTAGTTGTAGTTGTAGTTGTAGTTGTAGTTGTAGTTTTAGTTGTAGTTGTAGTTTGTAGTTGTAGTTGTAGTTGTAGTTGTAGTTGTAGTTGTAGTTGTAGTTGTAGTTGTAGTTGTAGTTGTAGTTGTAGTTGTAGTTGTAGTTGTAGTTGTAGTTGTAGTTGTAGTTGTAGTTGTAGTTGTAGTTGTAGTTGTAGTTGTAGTTGTAGTTGTAGTTGTAGTTGTAGTTGTAGTTGTAGTTGTAGTTGTAGTTGTAGTTTGTAGTTGTAGTTGTAAGTTGTAGTTGTAGTTGTAGTTGTAGTTGTAGTTGTAGTTTGTAGTTGTAGTTGTAGTTGTAGTTGTAGTTGTAGTTGTAGTGTTGTAGTTGTAGTTGTAGTTTGTAAGTTGTAGTTGTAGTTGTTGTAGTTAGTTGTAGTTGTTTAGTTGTAGTTGTAGTTGTAGTTGTAGTTGTAGTTGTAGTTGTAGTTGTAGTTGTAGTTGTAGTTTGTAGTTGTAGTTGTAGTTGTAGTTGTAGTTGTAGTTGTAGTTGTAGTTGTAGTTGTAGTTGTAGTTGTAGTTGTAGTTGTAGTTGTAGTTGTAGTTTGTAGTTGTAGTTGTCAGTTGTAGTTGTAGTTGTAGTTGTAGTTGTAGTTGTAGTTGTAGTTGTAGTTGTAGTTGTAGTTGTAGTTGTAGTTGTAGTTGTAGTTGTAGTTGTAGTTGTAGTTGTAGTTGTAGTTGTAGTTTGTAGTTGTAGTTGTAGTTGTAGTTGTAGTTGTAGTTGTAGTTGTAGTTGTAGTTGTAGTTGTAGTTGTAGTTGTAGTTGTAGTTGTAGTTGTAGTTGTAGTTGTAGTTGTAGTTGTAGTTGTAGTTGTAGTTGTAGTTGTAGTTGTAGTTGTAGTTGTAGTTGTAGTTGTAGTTGTAGTTGTAGTTGTAGTTGTAGTTGTAGTTGTAGTTGTAGTTGTAGTTGTAGTTGTAGGTTGTAGTTGTAGTTGTAGTTGTAGGTTGTAGTTGTAGTTGTAGTTGTTAGTTGTAGTTGTAGTTGTAGTTGTAGTTGTAGTTGTAGTTGTAGTTGTAGTTTGTAGTTGTAGTGTAGTTGTAGTTGTAGTTGTAGTTGTAGTTGTAGTTGTAGTTGTAGTTGTAGTTGTAGTTGTAGTTGTAGTTGTAGTTGTAGTTGTAGTTGTAGTTGTAGTTGTAGTTGTAGTTGTAGTTGTAGTTGTAGTTGTAGTTGTAGTTGTAGTTGTTGTAGTTGTAGTTGTAGTTGTAGTTGTAGTTGTAGTTGTAGTTGTAGTTGTAGTTGTAGTTGTAGTTGTAGTTGTAGTTGTAGTTGTAGTTGTAGTTGTAGTTGTAGTTGTAGTTGTAGTTGTAGTTGTAGTTGTAGTTGTAGTTGTAGTTGTAGTTGTAGTTGTAGTTGTAGTTGTAGTTGTAGTTGTAGTTGTAGTTGTAGTTGTAGTTGTAGTTGTAGTTGTAGTTGTAGTTGTAGTTGTAGTTGTAGTTGTAGTTGTGTAGTTGTAGTTGTAGTTGTAGTTGTAGTTGTAGTTGTAGTTTTGTAGTTGTAGTTGTAGTTGTAGTTGTAGTTTGTAGTTGTAGTTGTAGTTTGTAGTAGTTGTAGTTGTAGTTTGTAGTTGTAGTTGTAGTTGTAGTTGTAGTTGTAGTTGTAGTTGTAGTTGTAGTTGTAGTTTGTAGTTGTAGTTGTAGTTGTAGTTGTAGTTGTAGTTGTTAGTGTTGTAGTTGTAGTTGTAGTTGTAGTTGTAGTTGTAGTTGTAGTTGTAGTTGTAGTTGTAGTTGTAGTTGTAGTTGTAGTTGTAGTTGTAGTTGTAGTTGTAGTTGTAGTTGTAGTTGTAGTTGTAGTTGTTGTAGTTAGTTGTAGTTGTAGTTGTAGTTGTGTAGTTGTAGTTGTAGTTGTAGTTGTAGTTTTAGTTGTTGTTGTAGTTGTAGTTGTAGTAATGTAGTTTGTAGTTGTAGTTTTGTAGTTGTAGTTGTAGTGTAGTTGTAGTTGTAGTTGTAGTTGTAGTTGTAGTTGTAGTTGTAGTTGTAGTTGTAGTTGTAGTTGTAGTTGTAGTTGTAGTTGTAGTTGTTAGTTGTAGTTGTAGTTGTAGTTGTAGTTGTAGTTGTAGTTGTAGTTGTAGTTGTAGTTGTAGTTGTAGTTGTAGTTGTAGTTAGTTAGTTGTAGTTGTAGTTGTAGTTGTAGTTGTAGTTGTAGTTGTAGTTGTAGTTGTAGTTGTAGTTGTAGTTGTAGTTGTAGTTGTAGTTGTAGTGTATTGTAGTTGTAGTTGTAGTTGTAGTTGTAGTTGTAGTTGTAGTTGTAGTTGTAGTTGTAGTTGTAGTTGTAGTTGTAGTTGTAGTTGTAGTTGTAGTTGTAGTTTGTAGTTGTAGTTGTAGTTGTAGTTGTAGTTGTAGTTGTAGTTGTAGTTGTAGTTGTAGTTGTAGTTGTAGTTTGGTTAGTTGTAGTTGTAGTTGTAGTTGTAGTTGTAGTTGTTAGTTGTATTGGTAGTTGTAGTTGTAGTTGTAGTTGTAGTTGTAGTTGTAGTTGTAGTTGTAGTTGTAGTTGTAGTTGTAGTTGTAGTTGTAGTTTGTAGTTGTAGTTGTAGTTGTAGTTGTAGTTTGTAGTTTGTAGTTGTAGTTGTAGTTGTAGTTGTAGTTGTAGTTGTAGTTGTAGTTGTAGTTGTAGTTGTAGTGTTTGTAGTTGTAGTTGTAGTTGTAGTTGTAGTTGTAGTTGTAGTTGTAGTTGTAGTTGTAGTTGTAGTTGTAGTTGTAGTTTGTTAGTTGTAGTTGTAGTTGTAGTTGTAGTTGTAGTTGTAGTTGTAGTTGTAGTTTGTAGTTGTAGTTGTAGTTGTAGTTGTAGTTGTAGTTGTAGTTGTAGTTGTAGTTGTAGTTGTAGTTTGTAGTTGTAGTTGTAGTTGTAGGTTGTAGTTGTAGTGTAGTTGTAGTTGTAGTTGTAGTTGTAGTTGTAGTTGTAGTGTAGTTGTAGTTGTAGTTGTAGTTGTAGTTGTAGTTGTAGTTGTAGTTGTAGTTGTAGTTGTAGTTGTAGTTGTAGTTGTAGTTGTAGTTGTAGTTGTAGTTGTAGTTGTAGTTGTAGTTGTAGTTGTAGTTGTAGTTGTAGTTGTAGTTGTAGTTGTAGTTGTAGTTGTAGTTGTAGTTGTAGTTGTAGTTGTAGTTGTAGTTGTAGTTGTAGTTGTAGTTGTAGTTGTAGTTGTAGTTGTAGTTGTAGTTGTAGTTGTAGTTGTAGTTGTAGTTGTAGTTGTAGTTGTAGTTGTAGTTGTAGTTGTAGTTGTAGTTGTAGTTGTAGTTGTAGTTGTAGTTGTAGTTGTAGTTGTAGTTGTAGTTGTAGTTGTAGTTGTAGTTGTAGTTGTAGTTGTAGTTGTAGTTGTAGTTGTAGTTGTAGTTGTAGTTGTAGTTGTAGTTGTAGTTGTAGTTGTAGTTGTAGTTGTAGTTGTAGTTGTAGTTGTAGTTGTAGTTGTAGTTGTAGTTGTAGTTGTAGTTGTAGTTGTAGTTGTAGTTGTAGTTGTAGTTGTAGTTGTAGTTGTAGTTGTAGTTGTAGTTGTAGTTGTAGTTGTAGTTGTAGTTGTAGTTGTAGTTGTAGTTGTAGTTGTAGTTGTAGTTGTAGTTGTAGTTGTAGTTGTAGTTGTAGTTGTAGTTGTAGTTGTAGTTGTAGTTGTAGTTGTAGTTGTAGTTGTAGTTGTAGTTGTAGTTGTAGTTGTAGTTGTAGTTGTAGTTGTAGTTGTAGTTGTAGTTGTAGTTGTAGTTGTAGTTGTAGTTGTAGTTGTAGTTGTAGTTGTAGTTGTAGTTGTAGTTGTAGTTGTAGTTGTAGTTGTAGTTGTAGTTGTAGTTGTAGTTGTAGTTGTAGTTGTAGTTGTAGTTGTAGTTGTAGTTGTAGTTGTAGTTGTAGTTGTAGTTGTAGTTGTAGTTGTAGTTGTAGTTGTAGTTGTAGTTGTAGTTGTAGTTGTAGTTGTAGTTGTAGTTGTAGTTGTAGTTGTAGTTGTAGTTGTAGTTGTAGTTGTAGTTGTAGTTGTAGTTGTAGTTGTAGTTGTAGTTGTAGTTGTAGTTGTAGTTGTAGTTGTAGTTGTAGTTGTAGTTGTAGTTGTAGTTGTAGTTGTAGTTGTAGTTGTAGTTGTAGTTGTAGTTGTAGTTGTAGTTGTAGTTGTAGTTGTAGTTGTAGTTGTAGTTGTAGTTGTAGTTGTAGTTGTAGTTGTAGTTGTAGTTGTAGTTGTAGTTGTAGTTGTAGTTGTAGTTGTAGTTGTAGTTGTAGTTGTAGTTGTAGTTGTAGTTGTAGTTGTAGTTGTAGTTGTAGTTGTAGTTGTAGTTGTAGTTGTAGTTGTAGTTGTAGTTGTAGTTGTAGTTAGTTGTAGTTGTAGTTGTAGTTGTAGTTGTAGTTGTAGTTGTAGTTAGTTGTAGTTGTAGTTGTAGTTGTAGTTGTAGTTGTAGTTGTAGTTGTAGTTGTAGTTGTAGTTGTAGTTGTAGTTGTAGTTGTAGTTGTAGTTGTAGTTGTAGTTGTAGTTGTAGTTGTAGTTGTAGTTGTAGTTGTAGTTGTAGTTGTAGTTGTAGTTGTAGTTGTAGTTGTAGTTGTAGTTGTAGTTGTAGTTGTAGTTGTAGTTGTAGTTGTAGTTGTAGTTGTAGTTGTAGTTGTAGTTGTAGTTGTAGTTGTAGTTGTAGTTGTAGTTGTAGTTGTAGTTGTAGTTGTAGTTGTAGTTGTAGTTGTAGTTGTAGTTGTAGTTGTAGTTGTAGTTGTAGTTGTAGTTGTAGTTGTAGTTGTAGTTGTAGTTGTAGTTGTAGTTGTAGTTGTAGTTGTAGTTGTAGTTGTAGTTGTAGTTGTAGTTGTAGTTGTAGTTGTAGTTGTAGTTGTAGTTGTAGTTGTAGTTGTAGTTGTAGTTGTAGTTGTAGTTGTAGTTGTAGTTGTAGTTGTAGTTGTAGTTGTAGTTGTAGTTGTAGTTGTAGTTGTAGTTGTAGTTGTAGTTGTAGTTGTAGTTGTAGTTGTAGTTGTAGTTGTAGTTGTAGTTGTAGTTGTAGTTGTAGTTGTAGTTGTAGTTGTAGTTGTAGTTGTAGTTGTAGTTGTAGTTGTAGTTGTAGTTGTAGTTGTAGTTGTAGTTGTAGTTGTAGTTGTAGTTGTAGTTGTAGTTGTAGTTGTAGTTGTAGTTGTAGTTGTAGTTGTAGTTGTAGTTGTAGTTGTAGTTGTAGTTGTAGTTGTAGTTGTAGTTGTAGTTGTAGTTGTAGTTGTAGTTGTAGTTGTAGTTGTAGTTGTAGTTGTAGTTGTAGTTGTAGTTGTAGTTGTAGTTGTAGTTGTAGTTGTAGTTGTAGTTGTAGTTGTAGTTGTAGTTGTAGTTGTAGTTGTAGTTGTAGTTGTAGTTGTAGTTGTAGTTGTAGTTGTAGTTGTAGTTGTAGTTGTAGTTGTAGTTGTAGTTGTAGTTGTAGTTGTAGTTGTAGTTGTAGTTGTAGTTGTAGTTGTAGTTGTAGTTGTAGTTGTAGTTGTAGTTGTAGTTGTAGTTGTAGTTGTAGTTGTAGTTGTAGTTGTAGTTGTAGTTGTAGTTGTAGTTGTAGTTGTAGTTGTAGTTGTAGTTGTAGTTGTAGTTGTAGTTGTAGTTGTAGTTGTAGTTGTAGTTGTAGTTGTAGTTGTAGTTGTAGTTGTAGTTGTAGTTGTAGTTGTAGTTGTAGTTGTAGTTGTAGTTGTAGTTGTAGTTGTAGTTGTAGTTGTAGTTGTAGTTGTAGTTGTAGTTGTAGTTGTAGTTGTAGTTGTAGTTGTAGTTGTAGTTGTAGTTGTAGTTGTAGTTGTAGTTGTAGTTGTAGTTGTAGTTGTAGTTGTAGTTGTAGTTGTAGTTGTAGTTGTAGTTGTAGTTGTAGTTGTAGTTGTAGTTGTAGTTGTAGTTGTAGTTGTAGTTGTAGTTGTAGTTGTAGTTGTAGTTGTAGTTGTAGTTGTAGTTGTAGTTGTAGTTGTAGTTGTAGTTGTAGTTGTAGTTGTAGTTGTAGTTGTAGTTGTAGTTGTAGTTGTAGTTGTAGTTGTAGTTGTAGTTGTAGTTGTAGTTGTAGTTGTAGTTGTAGTTGTAGTTGTAGTTGTAGTTGTAGTTGTAGTTGTAGTTGTAGTTGTAGTTGTAGTTGTAGTTGTAGTTGTAGTTGTAGTTGTAGTTGTAGTTGTAGTTGTAGTTGTAGTTGTAGTTGTAGTTGTAGTTGTAGTTGTAGTTGTAGTTGTAGTTGTAGTTGTAGTTGTAGTTGTAGTTGTAGTTGTAGTTGTAGTTGTAGTTGTAGTTGTAGTTGTAGTTGTAGTTGTAGTTGTAGTTGTAGTTGTAGTTGTAGTTGTAGTTGTAGTTGTAGTTGTAGTTGTAGTTGTAGTTGTAGTTGTAGTTGTAGTTGTAGTTGTAGTTGTAGTTGTAGTTGTAGTTGTAGTTGTAGTTGTAGTTGTAGTTGTAGTTGTAGTTGTAGTTGTAGTTGTAGTTGTAGTTGTAGTTGTAGTTGTAGTTGTAGTTGTAGTTGTAGTTGTAGTTGTAGTTGTAGTTGTAGTTGTAGTTGTAGTTGTAGTTGTAGTTGTAGTTGTAGTTGTAGTTGTAGTTGTAGTTGTAGTTGTAGTTGTAGTTGTAGTTGTAGTTGTAGTTGTAGTTGTAGTTGTAGTTGTAGTTGTAGTTGTAGTTGTAGTTGTAGTTGTAGTTGTAGTTGTAGTTGTAGTTGTAGTTGTAGTTGTAGTTGTAGTTGTAGTTGTAGTTGTAGTTGTAGTTGTAGTTGTAGTTGTAGTTGTAGTTGTAGTTGTAGTTGTAGTTGTAGTTGTAGTTGTAGTTGTAGTTGTAGTTGTAGTTGTAGTTGTAGTTGTAGTTGTAGTTGTAGTTGTAGTTGTAGTTGTAGTTGTAGTTGTAGTTGTAGTTGTAGTTGTAGTTGTAGTTGTAGTTGTAGTTGTAGTTGTAGTTGTAGTTGTAGTTGTAGTTGTAGTTGTAGTTGTAGTTGTAGTTGTAGTTGTAGTTGTAGTTGTAGTTGTAGTTGTAGTTGTAGTTGTAGTTGTAGTTGTAGTTGTAGTTGTAGTTGTAGTTGTAGTTGTAGTTGTAGTTGTAGTTGTAGTTGTAGTTGTAGTTGTAGTTGTAGTTGTAGTTGTAGTTGTAGTTGTAGTTGTAGTTGTAGTTGTAGTTGTAGTTGTAGTTGTAGTTGTAGTTGTAGTTGTAGTTGTAGTTGTAGTTGTAGTTGTAGTTGTAGTTGTAGTTGTAGTTGTAGTTGTAGTTGTAGTTGTAGTTGTAGTTGTAGTTGTAGTTGTAGTTGTAGTTGTAGTTGTAGTTGTAGTTGTAGTTGTAGTTGTAGTTGTAGTTGTAGTTGTAGTTGTAGTTGTAGTTGTAGTTGTAGTTGTAGTTGTAGTTGTAGTTGTAGTTGTAGTTGTAGTTGTAGTTGTAGTTGTAGTTGTAGTTGTAGTTGTGTTGTAGTTGTAGTTGTAGTTGTAGTTGTAGTTGTAGTTGTAGTTGTAGTTGTAGTTGTAGTTGTAGTTGTAGTTGTAGTTGTAGTTGTAGTTGTAGTTGTAGTTGTAGTTGTAGTTGTAGTTGTAGTTGTAGTTGTAGTTGTAGTTGTAGTTGTAGTTGTAGTTGTAGTTGTAGTTGTAGTTGTAGTTGTAGTTGTAGTTGTAGTTGTAGTTGTAGTTGTAGTTGTAGTTGTAGTTGTAGTTGTAGTTGTAGTTGTAGTTGTAGTTGTAGTTGTAGTTGTAGTTGTAGTTGTAGTTGTAGTTGTAGTTGTAGTTGTAGTTGTAGTTGTAGTTGTAGTTGTAGTTGTAGTTGTAGTTGTAGTTGTAGTTGTAGTTGTAGTTGTAGTTGTAGTTGTAGTTGTAGTTGTAGTTGTAGTTGTAGTTGTAGTTGTAGTTGTAGTTGTAGTTGTAGTTGTAGTTGTAGTTGTAGTTGTAGTTGTAGTTGTAGTTGTAGTTGTAGTTGTAGTTGTAGTTGTAGTTGTAGTTGTAGTTGTAGTTGTAGTTGTAGTTGTAGTTGTAGTTGTAGTTGTAGTTGTAGTTGTAGTTGTAGTTGTAGTTGTAGTTGTAGTTGTAGTTGTAGTTGTAGTTGTAGTTGTAGTTGTAGTTGTAGTTGTAGTTGTAGTTGTAGTTGTAGTTGTAGTTGTAGTTGTAGTTGTAGTTGTAGTTGTAGTTGTAGTTGTAGTTGTAGTTGTAGTTGTAGTTGTAGTTGTAGTTGTAGTTGTAGTTGTAGTTGTAGTTGTAGTTGTAGTTGTAGTTGTAGTTGTAGTTGTAGTTGTAGTTGTAGTTGTAGTTGTAGTTGTAGTTGTAGTTGTAGTTGTAGTTGTAGTTGTAGTTGTAGTTGTAGTTGTAGTTGTAGTTGTAGTTGTAGTTGTAGTTGTAGTTGTAGTTGTAGTTGTAGTTGTAGTTGTAGTTGTAGTTGTAGTTGTAGTTGTAGTTGTAGTTGTAGTTGTAGTTGTAGTTGTAGTTGTAGTTGTAGTTGTAGTTGTAGTTGTAGTTGTAGTTGTAGTTGTAGTTGTAGTTGTAGTTGTAGTTGTAGTTGTAGTTGTAGTTGTAGTTGTAGTTGTAGTTGTAGTTGTAGTTGTAGTTGTAGTTGTAGTTGTAGTTGTAGTTGTAGTTGTAGTTGTAGTTGTAGTTGTAGTTGTAGTTGTAGTTGTAGTTGTAGTTGTAGTTGTAGTTGTAGTTGTAGTTGTAGTTGTAGTTGTAGTTGTAGTTGTAGTTGTAGTTGTAGTTGTAGTTGTAGTTGTAGTTGTAGTTGTAGTTGTAGTTGTAGTTGTAGTTGTAGTTGTAGTTGTAGTTGTAGTTGTAGTTTGTAGTTGTAGTTGTAGTTGTAGTTGTAGTTGTAGTTGTAGTTGTAGTTGTAGTTGTAGTTGTAGTTGTAGTTGTAGTTGTAGTTGTAGTTGTAGTTGTAGTTGTAGTTGTAGTTGTAGTTGTAGTTGTAGTTGTAGTTGTAGTTGTAGTTGTAGTTGTAGTTGTAGTTGTAGTTGTAGTTGTAGTTGTAGTTGTAGTTGTAGTTGTAGTTGTAGTTGTAGTTGTAGTTGTAGTTGTAGTTGTAGTTGTAGTTGTAGTTTAGTTGTAGTTGTAGTTGTAGTTGTAGTTGTAGTTGTAGTTGTAGTTGTAGTTGTAGTTGTAGTTGTAGTTGTTGTTGTAGTTGTAGTTGTAGTTGTAGTTGTAGTTGTAGTTGTAGTTGTAGTTGTAGTTGTAGTTGTATTTGTAGTTGTAGTTGTTGTGTAGTTGTAGTTGTAGTTGTAGTTGTAGTTGTAGTTGTAGTTGTAGTTGTAGTTGTAGTTGTAGTTGTAGTTGTAGTTGTAGTTGTAGTTGTAGTTGTAGTTGTAGTTGTAGTTGTAGTTGTAGTTGTAGTTGTAGTTTGTAGTTGTAGTTGTAGTTGTAGTTGTAGTTGTAGTTGTAGTTGTAGTTGTAGTTGTAGTTGTAGTTGTAGTTGTAGTTGTAGGTTTTGTAGTTGTAGTTGTAGTTGTAGTTGTAGTTGTAGTTGTAGTTGTAGTTGTAGTTGTAGTTGTAGTTGTAGTTGTAGTTGTAGTTGTAGTTGTAGTTTGTAGTTGTAGTTGTAGTTGTAGTTGTAGTTGTAGTTGTAGTTTGTAGTTTGTAGTTGTAGTTGTAAGTTGTAGTTGTAGTTGTAGTTGTAGTTGTAGTTGTAGTTGTAGTTGTAGTTGTAGTTGTAGTTGTAGTTGTAGTTGTAGTTGTAGTTGTAGTTGTAGTTGTAGTTGTAGTTGTAGTTGTAGTTGTAGTTGTAGTTGTAGTTGTAGTTGTAGTTTGTAGTTGTAGTTGTAGTTGTAGTTGTAGTTGTAGTTGTAGTTTAGTTGTAGTTGTAGTTGTAGTTGTAGTTGTAGTTGTAGTTGTAGTTGTAGTTGTAGTTGTAGTTGTAGTTGTAGTTGTAGTTGTAGTTGTAGTTGTAGTTGTAGTTGTAGTTGTAGTTGTAGTTGTAGTTGTAGTTGTTGTAGTTGTAGTTGTAGTTGTAGTTGTAGTTGTAGTTGTAGTTGTAGTTGTAGTTGTAGTTGTAGTTGTAGTTGTAGTTGTAGTTGTAGTTGTAGTTGTAGTTGTAGTTGTAGTTGTAGTTGTAGTTGTAGTTGTAGTTGTAGTTGTAGTTGTAGTTGTAGTTGTAGTTGTAGTTGTAGTTGTAGTTGTAGTTGTAGTTGTAGTTGTAGTTGTAGTTGTAGTTGTAGTTGTAGTTGTAGTTGTAGTTGTAGTTGTAGTTGTAGTTGTAGTTGTAGTTGTAGTTGTAGTTGTAGTTGTAGTTGTAGTTGTAGTTGTAGTTGTAGTTGTAGTTGTAGTTGTAGTTGTAGTTGTAGTTGTAGTTGTAGTTGTAGTTGTAGTTGTAGTTGTAGTTGTAGTTGTAGTTGTAGTTGTAGTTGTAGTTGTAGTTGTAGTTGTAGTTGTAGTTGTAGTTGTAGTTGTAGTTGTAGTTGTAGTGTAGTTGTAGTTGTAGTTGTAGTTGTAGTGTAGTTGTAGTTGTAGTTGTAGTTGTAGTTGTAGTTGTAGTTGTAGTTGTAGTTGTAGTTGTAGTTGTAGTTGTAGTTGTAGTTGTAGTTGTAGTTGTAGTTGTAGTTGTAGTTGTAGTTGTAGTTGTAGTTGTAGTTGTAGTTGTAGTTGTTAGTTGTAGTTGTAGTTGTAGTTGTAGTTGTAGTTGTAGTTGTAAGTTGTAGTTGTAGTTGTAGTTGTAGTTGTAGTTGTAGTTGTAGTTGTAGTTGTAGTTGTAGTTTGTAGTTGTAGTTGTAGTTGTAGTTGTAGTTGTAGTGTGTGTAGTTGTAGTTGTAGTTTAGTTGTAGTTGTAGTTGTAGTTGTAGTTGTAGTTGTAGTTGTAGTTGTAGTTGTAGTTGTTGTAGTTGTAGTTGTAGTTGTTGTTGTAGTTGTAGTTGTAGTTGTAGTTGTAGTTGTAGTTGTAGTTGTAGTTGTAGTTGTAGTTGTAGTTGTAGTTGTAGTTGTAGTTGTAGTTGTAGTTGTAGTTGTAGTTGTAGTTGTAGTTGTAGTTGTAGTTGTAGTTGTAGTTGTAGTTGTAGTTGTAGTTGTAGTTGTAGTTGTAGTTGTAGTTGTAGTTGTAGTTGTAGTTGTAGTTGTAGTTGTAGTTGTAGTTGTAGTTGTAGTTGTAGTTGTAGTTGTAGTTGTAGTTGTAGTTGTAGTTGTAGTTGTAGTTGTAGTTGTAGTTGTAGTTGTAGTTGTAGTTGTAGTTGTAGTTGTAGTTGTAGTTGTAGTTGTAGTTGTAGTTGTAGTTGTAGTTGTAGTTGTAGTTGTAGTTGTAGTTGTAGTTGTAGTTGTAGTTGTAGTTGTAGTTGTAGTTGTAGTTGTAGTTGTAGTTGTAGTTGTAGTTGTAGTTGTAGTTGTTGTTGTAGTTGTAGGTTGTAGTTGTAGTTGTAGTTGTAGTTGTAGTTGTAGTTGTAGTTGTAGTTGTAGTTGTAGTTGTAGTTGTAGTTGTAGTTGTAGTTGTAGTTGTTGTAGTTGTAGTTGTAGTTGTAGTTGTAGTTGTAGTTTGTAGTTGTAGTTGTTAGTTGTGTTGTAGTTGTAGTTGTAGTTGTAGTTGTAGTTGTAGTTGTAGTTGTAGTTGTAGTTGTAGTTTAGTTGTAGTTGTTGTAGTTGTAGTTTGTAGTTGTAGTTGTAGTTGTAGTTGTTAGTTGTAGTTGTAGTTGTAGTTGTAGTTTGTAGTTGTAGTTGTTGTAGTTGTAGTTGTAGTTGTAGTTGTAGTTGTAGTTGTAGTTGTAGTTGTAGTTTGTAGTTGTAGTTGTAGTTGTAGTTTGTAGTTGTAGTTGTAGTTGTAGTTGTAGTTGTAGTTGTAGTTGTAGTTGTAGTTTGTAGTTGTAGTTGTAGTTGTAGTTGTAGTTGTAGTTGTAGTTGTAGTTGTAGTTGTAGTTGTAGTTGTAGTTGTAGTTGTAGTTGTAGTTGTAGTTGTAGTTGTAGTTGTAGTTGTAGTTGTAGTTGTAGTTTTGTTGTAGTTGTAGTTGTAGTTGTAGTTGTTAGTTGTAGTTGTAGTTGTAGTTGTAGTTGTAGTTGTAGTTGTAGTTGTAGTTGTAGTTGTAGTTTGTAGTTGTAGTTGTAGTTGTAGTTGTAGTTGTAGTTGTAGTTGTAGTTGTAGTTGTAGTTGTAGTTGTAGTTGTAGTTTGTAGTTGTAGTTGTAGTTGTAGTTGTAGTTGTAGTTGTAGTTGTAGTTGTAGTTGTAGTTGTAGTTGTAGTTGTAGTTGTAGTTGTAGTTTGTAGTTGTAGTTGTAGTTGTAGTTGTAGTTGTAGTTGTAGTTGTAGTTGTAGTTGTAGTTGTAGTTGTAGTTGTAGTTGTAGTTGTAGTTGTAGTTGTAGTTGTAGTTGTAGTTGTAGTTGTAGTTGTAGTTGTAGTTGTAGTTGTAGTTGTAGTTGTAGTTGTAGTTGTAGTTGTAGTTGTAGTTGTAGTTGTAGTTGTAGTTGTAGTTGTAGTTGTAGTTGTAGTTGTAGTTGTAGTTGTAGTTGTAGTTGTAGTTGTAGTTGTAGTTGTAGTTGTAGTTTGTAGTTGTAGTTGTAGTTGTAGTTGTAGTTGTTGTTGTAGTTGTAGTTGTAGTTGTAGTTGTAGTTGTAGTTGTAGTTGTAGTTGTAGTTGTAGTTGTAGTTGTAGTTGTAGTTGTAGTTGTAGTTGTAGTTGTAGTTGTTAGTTGTAGTTGTAGTTGTAGTTGTAGTTGTAGTTGTAGTTGTAGTTGTAGTTGTAGTTGTAGTTGTAGTTGTAGTTGTAGTTGTAGTTGTAGTTGTAGTTGTAGTTGTAGTTGTAGTTGTAGTTGTAGTTGTAGTTGTAGTTGTAGTTGTAGTTGTAGTTGTAGTAGTAGTTGTAGTTGTAGTTGTAGTTGTAGTTGTAGTTGTAGTTGTTGTTGTAGTTGTAGTTGTAGTTGTAGTTGTAGTTGTAGTTGTAGTTGTAGTTGTAGTTGTAGTTGTAGTTGTAGTTGTAGTTGTAGTTGTAGTTGTAGTTGTAGTTGTAGTTGTAGTTGTAGTTGTAGTTGTAGTTGTAGTTGTAGTTGTAGTTGTAGTTGTAGTTGTAGTTGTAGTTGTAGTTGTAGTTGTAGTTGTAGTTGTAGTTGTAGTTGTAGTTGTAGTTGTAGTTGTAGTTGTAGTTGTAGTTGTAGTTGTAGTTGTAGTTGTAGTTGTAGTTGTAGTTGTAGTTGTAGTTGTAGTTGTAGTTGTAGTTGTAGTTGTAGTTGTAGTTGTAGTTGTAGTTGTAGTTGTAGTTGTAGTGTAGTTGTAGTTGTAGTTGTAGTTGTAGTTGTAGTTGTAGTTGTAGTTGTAGTTGTAGTTGTAGTTGTAGTTGTAGTTGTAGTTTTAGTTGTAGTTGTAGTTGTAGTTGTAGTTGTAGTTGTAGTTGTAGTTGTAGTTGTAGTTGTAGTTGTAGTTGTGTAGTTGTAGTTGTAGTTGTAGTTGTAGTTGTAGTTGTAGTTGTTTTGTAGTTGTAGTTGTAGTTGTAGTTTTTGTAGTTGTAGTTGTAGTTGTAGTTGTAGTTGTAGTTGTAGTTGTAGTTGTAGTTGTAGTTGTAGTTGTAGTTGTAGTTGTAGTTGTAGTTGTAGTTTGTAGTTGTAGTTGTAGTTGTAGTTGTAGTTGTAGTTGTAGTTGTAGTTGTAGTTGTTGTAGTTGTAGTTGTAGTTGTAGTTGTAGTTGTAGTTGTAGTTGTAGTTGTAGTTGTAGTTGTAGTTGTAGTTGTAGTTGTAGTTGTAGTTGTAGTTGTAGTTGTAGTTGTAGTTGTAGTTGTGTTGTAGTTGTAGTTGTAGTTGTAGTTGTAGTTGTAGTTGTAGTTGTAGTTTGTAGTTGTAGTTGTAGTTGTAGTTGTAGTTGTAGTTGTAGTTGTAGTTGTAGTTGTTGTTGTAGTTGTAGTTGTAGTTGTAGTTGTAGTTGTAGTTGTAGTTGTAGTTGTAGTTGTAGTTTGTAGTTGTAGTTGTAGTTGTTGTTGTAGTTGTAGTTGTAGTTGTAGTTGTAGTTGTAGTTGTAGTTGTAGTTGTAGTTGTAGTTTGTAGTTGTAGTTGTAGTTGTAGTTGTAGTTGTAGTTGTAGTTGTAGTTGTAGTTGTAGTTGTAGTTGTTAGTTGTAGTTTGTAGTTGTAGTTGTAGTTGTAGTTGTAGTTGTAGTTGTAGTTGTAGTTGTAGTTGTAGTTGTAGTTGTAGTTTGTAGTTGTAGTTGTAGTTGTAGTTGTAGTTGTAGTTTGTAGTTGTAGTTGTAGTTGTAGTTGTAGTTGTAGTTGTAGTTGTAGTTGTAGTTGTAGTTGTAGTTGTAGTTGTAGTTGTAGTTGTAGTTGTAGTTGTAGTTGTAGTTGTAGTTGTAGTTGTAGTTTGTAGTTTGTAGTTGTAGTTGTAGTTGTAGTTGTAGTTGTAGTTGTAGTTGTAGTTGTAGTTGTAGTTGTAGTTGTAGTTGTAGTTGTAGTTGTAGTTGTAGTTGTAGTTGTAGTTGTAGTTGTAGTTGTAGTTGTAGTTGTAGTTGTAGTTGTAGTTGTAGTTGTAGTTGTAGTTGTAGTTGTAGTTGTAGTTGTAGTTGTAGTTGTAGTTGTAGTTGTAGTTGTAGTTGTAGTTGTAGTTGTAGTTGTAGTTGTAGTTGTTGTTGTAGTTGTAGTTGTTGTTGTAGTTGTAGTTGTAGTTGTAGTTGTAGTTGTAGTTGTAGTTGTGTTGTAGTTGTAGTTGTAGTTGTAGTTGTTTGTAGTTGTAGTTGTAGTTGTAGTTGTAGTTGTAGTTGTAGTTGTAGTTGTAGTTGTAGTTGTAGTTGTAGTTGTAGTTGTAGTTGTAGTTGTAGTTGTAGTTGTGTTGTAGTTGTAGTTGTAGTTGTAGTTGTAGTTGTAGTTGTAGTTGTAGTTGTAGTTGTAGTTTGTAGTTGTAGTTGTAGTTGTAGTTGTAGTTGTAGTTGTATTGTAGTTAGTTGTAGTTGTAGTTGTAGTTGTAGTTGTAGTTGTAGTTGTAGTTGTAGTTGTAGTTGTAGTTGTAGTTTGTAGTTGTAGTTGTAGTTGTAGTTGTAGTTTGTTAGTTGTAGTTGTTGTTGTAGTTGTAGTTGTAGTTGTAGTTGTAGTTGTAGTTGTAGTTGTAGTTGTAGTTGTAGTTGTAGTTGTAGTTGTAGTTGTAGTTGTAGTTGTAGTTGTAGTTGTAGTTGTAGTTGTAGTTGTAGTTGTAGTTGTAGTTGTAGTTGTAGTTGTAGTTGTAGTTGTAGTTTGTAGTTGTAGTTGTAGTTTTATAGTTGTAGTTGTAGTTGTAGTTGTAGTTGTAGTTGTAGTTGTAGTTGTAGTTGTAGTTGTAGTTGTAGTTGTAGTTGTAGTTGTAGTTGTAGTTGTAGTTGTAGTTGTAGTTGTAGTTGTAGTTGTAGTTGTAGTTGTAGTTGTAGTTGTAGTTGTAGTTGTAGTTGTAGTTGTAGTTGTAGTTGTAGTTGTAGTTGTAGTTGTAGTTGTAGTTGTAGTTGTAGTTGTAGTTGTAGTTGTAGTTGTAGTTGTAGTTGTAGTTGTAGTTGTAGTTGTAGTTGTTGTAGTTGTAGTTGTAGTTGTAGTTGTAGTTGTAGTTGTAGTTGTAGTTGTAGTTGTAGTTGTAGTTGTAGTTGTAGTTGTAGTTGTAGTTGTAGTTGTAGTTGTAGTTGTAGTTGTAGTTGTAGTTGTAGTTGTAGTTGTAGTTGTAGTTGTAGTTGTAGTTGTAGTTGTAGTTGTAGTTGTAGTTGTAGTTGTAGTTGTAAATGTAGTTGTAGTTGTAGTTGTAGTTGTAGTTGTAGTTGTAGTTGTAGTTGTAGTTGTAGTTGTAGTTGTAGTTGTAGTTGTAGTTGTAGTTGTAGTTGTAGTTGTAGTTGTAGTTGTAGTTGTAGTTGTAGTTGTAGTTGTAGTTGTAGTTGTAGTTGTAGTTGTAGTTGTAGTTGTAGTTGTAGTTGTAGTTGTAGTTGTAGTTGTAGTTGTAGTTGTAGTTGTAGTTGTAGTTGTAGTTGTAGTTGTAGTTGTAGTTGTAGTTGTAGTTGTAGTTGTAGTTGTAGTTGTAGTTGTAGTTGTAGTTGTAGTTGTAGTTGTAGTTGTAGTTGTAGTTGTAGTTGTAGTTGTAAATGTAGTTGTAGTTGTAGTTGTAGTTGTAGTTGTAGTTGTAGTTGTAGTTGTAGTTGTAGTTGTAGTTGTAGTTGTAGTTGTAGTTGTAGTTGTAGTTGTAGTTGTAGTTGTAGTTGTAGTTGTAGTTGTAGTTGTAGTTGTAGTTTTAGTTGTAGTTGTAGTTGTAGTTGTAGTTGTAGTTGTAGTTGTAGTTGTAGTTGTAATTGTAGTTGTTGTTGTAGTTGTAGTTGTAGTTGTAGTTGTAGTTGTAGTTGTAGTTGTAGTTGTAGTTGTAGTTGTAGTTGTAGTTGTAGTTGTAGTTGTAGTTGTAGTTGTAGTTGTAGTTGTAGTTGTAGTTGTAGTTGTAGTTGTAGTTGTAGTTGTAGTTGTAGTTGTAGTTGTAGTTGTAGTTGTAGTTGTAGTTGTAGTTGTAGTTGTAGTTGTAGTTGTAGTTGTAGTTGTAGTTGTAGTTGTTGTAGTAGTAGTTGTAGTTGTAGTTGTAGTTGTAGTTGTAGTTGTAGTTGTAGTTGTAGTTGTAGTTGTAGTTGTAGTTGTAGTTGTAGTTGTAGTTGTAGTTGTAGTTGTAGTTGTAGTTGTAGTTGTAGTTGTAGTTGTAGTTGTAGTTGTAGTTGTAGTTGTAGTTGTAGTTGTAGTTGTAGTTGTAGTTGTAGTTGTAGTTGTAGTTGTAGTTGTAGTTGTAGTTGTAGTTGTAGTTGTAGTTGTAGTTGTAGTTGTAGTTGTAGTTGTAGTTGTAGTTGTAGTTGTAGTTGTAGTTGTAGTTGTAGTTGTAGTTGTAGTTGTAGTTGTAGTTGTAGTTGTAGTTGTAGTTGTAGTTGTAGTTGTAGTTGTAGTTGTAGTTGTAGTTGTAGTTGTAGTTGTAGTTGTAGTTGTAGTTGTAGTTGTAGTTGTAGTTGTAGTTGTAGTTGTAGTTGTAGTTGTAGTTGTAGTTGTAGTTGTAGTTGTAGTTGTAGTTGTAGTTGTAGTTGTAGTTGTAGTTGTAGTTGTAGTTGTAGTTGTAGTTGTAGTTGTAGTTGTAGTTGTAGTTGTAGTTGTAGTTGTAGTTGTAGTTGTAGTTGTTGTAGTTGTAGTTGTAGTTGTAGTTGTAGTTGTAGTTGTAGTTGTAGTTGTAGTTGTTGTAGTTGTAGTTGTAGTTGTAGTTGTAGTTGTAGTTGTAGTTGTAGTTGTAGTTGTAGTTGTAGTTGTAGTTGTAGTTGTAGTTGTAGTTGTAGTTGTAGTTGTAGTTGTAGTTGTAGTTGTAGTTGTAGTTGTAGTTGTAGTTGTAGTTGTAGTTGTAGTTGTAGTTGTAGTTGTAGTTGTAGTTGTAGTTGTAGTTGTAGTTGTAGTTGTAGTTGTAGTTGTAGTTGTAGTTGTAGTTGTAGTTGTAGTTGTAGTTGTAGTTGTAGTTGTAGTTGTAGTTGTAGTTGTAGTTGTAGTTGTAGTTGTAGTTGTAGTTGTAGTTGTAGTTGTAGTTGTAGTTGTAGTTGTAGTTGTAGTTGTAGTTGTAGTTGTAGTTGTAGTTGTAGTTGTAGTTGTAGTTGTAGTTGTAGTTGTAGTTGTAGTTGTAGTTGTAGTTGTAGTTGTAGTTGTAGTTGTAGTTGTAGTTGTAGTTGTAGTTGTAGTTGTAGTTGTAGTTGTAGTTGTAGTTGTAGTTGTAGTTGTAGTTGTAGTTGTAGTTGTAGTTGTAGTTGTAGTTGTAGTTGTAGTTGTAGTTGTAGTTGTAGTTGTAGTTGTAGTTGTAGTTGTAGTTGTAGTTGTAGTTGTAGTTGTAGTTGTAGTTGTAGTTGTAGTTGTAGTTGTAGTTGTAGTTGTAGTTGTAGTTGTAGTTGTAGTTGTAGTTGTAGTTGTAGTTGTAGTTGTAGTTGTAGTTGTAGTTGTAGTTGTAGTTGTAGTTGTAGTTGTAGTTGTAGTTGTAGTTGTAGTTGTAGTTGTAGTTGTAGTTGTAGTTGTAGTTGTAGTTGTAGTTGTAGTTGTAGTTGTAGTTGTAGTTGTAGTTGTAGTTGTAGTTGTAGTAGCCGGCTACAGCCAATTTCAGACAGCGCCATCATATTTCAGCCAAATAAGGCTTATACGTATAAGCGTAAACTTTTACACGCATACTAGCTTTTACAGGCTGGTAATCTTTTATACAATCTGTAACTGGCTTGTACCGACTCATAATAGCATGCTTCTGCCAGCTCTTGCCAGTTACAGCCGGTCTCGGACAGCGCCATCATATTTCAGCCTAATAAGGCTAATATACGTGTAAAACTTCACACGCATATTGGCTTTTACAGACTGCTAATATTTTATACACTTTGTAACTGGCTTTTACCAACTCATAATGGAAAGTTTATGCAAGCTCTGGTCTGTTGCAGCTCGTCTCAGACAGCGTTATTATGTTTCAGCCTAATAAGGCTGATGTACGTGTAAAATTTTATTTATGTAAAATTTCAATTAATATCGAATGCAAATAAAATTTTACACGCATATTAGCATTTACTGACTGTTATTGTTTTATACAATCTGTAACTGGCTGGTACCATCTGATACTGGCATGTTTTTGTAACCTCGTGCCAGTTACAGCCGGTCTCAGACAGCGCCATCATATTTCAGCCTAATTACGTTGATATACGGTTTAAATTTTATACGCATATTACCTTTTACTAACTGGTAATGATTTATACAAGCTGTAACTGGCTGGTACAGTCTTATACTGGCATGTCTTTGCCAGCTCTGGCCGGCTACAGCCAGTTTCAGAGAGCGCCATCAAATTTCAGCCTAATAAGGCTTATATAAGCGTAAACTTTTACACGCATATTGGCTTTTACAGACTGGTTATATTTTATACACTCTGTAACTGGCTGGTACCGACTCATAATGGAAAGTTTTTGCCAGCTCTGGTCTGTTGCAGCCGGTCTCAGACAGCGCCATCATATTTCAGCCTAATAAGGCTGATATACGTGTTAAATTTTACACGCATATTACCTTTTACTGACTGGTAATGTTTTATACAAGCTGTAACTGGCTGGTACAGTCTTATCCTGGCATATTTTTGCCAGCTCTGGCCGGCTACAGCCAATTTCAGACAGCGCCATCATATTTCAGCCTAATAAGGCTTATACGTATAAGCGTAGACTTTTACACGCATACTAGCTTTTACAGACTGGTAATCTTTTATACAATCTGTAACTGGCTGGTACCGACTTATAATAGCATGCTTTTGCCAGCTCTGGCCAGTTACAGCCGGTCTCGGACAGCGCCATCATATTTCAGCCTAATAAGGCTAATATACGTGTAAAATTTCACACGCATATTGGCTTTTACAGACTGCTAATATTTTATACACTTTGTAACTGGCTGGTACCGACTCATAATGGAAAGTTTATGCCAGCTCTGGTCTGTTGCAGCTCATCTCAGACAGCGCCATTATGTATCAGCCTAATAAGGCTGTAGTTGTAGTTGTAGTTGTAGTTGTAGTTGTAGTTGTAGTTGTAGTTGTAGTTGTAGTTGTAGTTGTAGTTGTAGTTGTAGTTGTAGTTGTAGTTGTAGTTGTAGTTGTAGTTGTAGTTGTAGTTGTAGTTGTAGTTTTAGTTGTAGTTGTAGTTGTAGTTGTAGTTGTAGTTGTAGTTGTTGTAGTTGTAGTTGTAGTTGTAGTTGTAGTTGTAGTTGTAGTTGTAGTTGTAGTTGTAGTTGTAGTTGTAGTTGTAGTTGTAGTTGTAGTTGTAGTTGTAGTTGTAGTTGTAGTTGTAGTTGTAGTTGTAGTTGTAGTTGTAGTTGTAGTTGTAGTTGTAGTTGTAGTTGTAGTTGTAGTTGTAGTTGTAGTTGTAGTTGTAGTTGTAGTTGTAGTTGTAGTTGTAGTTGTAGTTGTAGTTGTAGTTGTAGTTGTAGTTGTAGTTGTAGTTGTAGTTGTAGTTGTAGTTGTAGTTGTAGTTGTAGTTGTATTTGTAGTTGTAGTTGTAGTTGTAGTTGTAGTTGTAGTTGTAGTTGTAGTTGTAGTTGTAAATGTAGTTGTTGTTGTAGTTGTAGTTGTAGTTGTAGTTGTAGTTGTAGTTGTAGTTGTAGTTGTAGTTGTAGTTGTAGTTGTAGTTGTAGTTGTAGTTGTAGTTGTAGTTGTAGTTGTAGTTGTAGTTGTAGTTGTAGTTGTAGTTGTAGTTGTAGTTGTAGTTGTAGTTGTAGTTGTAGTTGTAGTTGTAGTTGTAGTTGTAGTTGTAGTTGTAGTTGTAGTTGTAGTTGTAGTTGTAGTTGTAGTTGTAGTTGTAGTTGTAGTTGTAGTTGTAGTTGTAGTTGTAGTTGTAGTTGTAGTTGTAGTTGTAGTTGTAGTTGTAGTTGTAGTTGTAGTTGTAGTTGTAGTTGTAGTTGTAGTTGTAGTTGTAGTTGTAGTTGTAGTTGTAGTTGTAGTTGTAGTTGTAGTTGTAGTTGTAGTTGTAGTTGTAGTTGTAGTTGTAGTTGTAGTTGTAGTTGTAGTTGTAGTTGTAGTTGTAGTTGTAGTTGTAGTTGTAGTTGTAGTTGTAGTTGTAGTTGTAGTTGTAGTTGTAGTTGTAGTTGTAGTTGTAGTTGTAGTTGTAGTTGTAGTTGTAGTTGTAGTTGTAGTTGTAGTTGTAGTTGTAGTTGTAGTTGTAGTTGTAGTTGTAGTTGTAGTTGTAGTTGTAGTTGTAGTTGTAGTTGTAGTTGTAGTTGTAGTTGTAGTTGTAGTTGTAGTTGTAGTTGTAGTTGTAGTTGTAGTTGTAGTTGTAGTTGTAGTTGTAGTTGTAGTTGTAGTTGTAGTTGTAGTTGTAGTTGTAGTTGTAGTTGTAGTTGTAGTTGTAGTTGTAGTTGTAGTTGTAGTTGTAGTTGTAGTTGTAGTTGTAGTTGTAGTTGTAGTTGTAGTTGTAGTTGTAGTTGTAGTTGTAGTTGTAGTTGTAGTTGTAGTTGTAGTTGTAGTTGTAGTTGTAGTTGTAGTTGTAGTTGTAGTTGTAGTTGTAGTTGTAGTTGTAGTTGTAGTTGTAGTTGTAGTTGTAGTTGTAGTTGTAGTTGTAGTTGTAGTTGTAGTTGTAGTTGTAGTTGTAGTTGTAGTTGTAGTTGTAGTTGTAGTTGTAGTTGTAGTTGTAGTTGTAGTTGTAGTTGTAGTTGTAGTTGTAGTTGTAGTTGTAGTTGTAGTTGTAGTTGTAGTTGTAGTTGTAGTTGTAGTTGTAGTTGTAGTTGTAGTTGTAGTTGTAGTTGTAGTTGTAGTTGTAGTTGTAGTTGTAGTTGTAGTTGTAGTTGTAGTTGTAGTTGTAGTTGTAGTTGTAGTTGTAGTTGTAGTTGTAGTTGTAGTTGTAGTTGTAGTTGTAGTTGTAGTTGTAGTTGTAGTTGTAGTTGTAGTTGTAGTTGTAGTTGTAGTTGTAGTTGTAGTTGTAGTTGTAGTTGTAGTTGTAGTTGTAGTTGTAGTTGTAGTTGTAGTTGTAGTTGTAGTTGTAGTTGTAGTTGTAGTTGTAGTTGTAGTTGTAGTTGTAGTTGTAGTTGTAGTTGTAGTTGTAGTTGTAGTTGTAGTAGTTGTAGTTGTAGTTGTAGTTGTAGTTGTAGTTGTAGTTGTAGTTGTAGTTGTAGTTGTATTTGTATTTGTAGTTGTAGTTGTAGTTGTAGTTGTAGTTGTAGTTGTAGTTGTAGTTGTAGTTGTAGTTGTAGATGTAGTTGTAGTTGTAGTTGTAGTTGTAGTTGTAGTTGTAGTTGTAGTTGTAGTTGTAGTTGTAGTTGTAGTTGTAGTTGTAGTTGTAGTTGTAGTTGTAGTTGTAGTTGTAGTTGTAGTTGTAGTTGTAGTTGTAGTTGTAGTTGTAGTTGTAGTTGTAGTTGTAGTTGTAGTTGTAGTTGTAGTTGTAGTTGTAGTTGTAGTTGTAGTTGTAGTTGTAGTTGTAGTTGTAGTTGTAGTTGTAGTTGTAGTTGTAGTTGTAGTTGTAGTTGTAGTTGTAGTTGTAGTTGTAGTTGTAGTTGTAGTTGTAGTTGTAGTTGTAGTTGTAGTTGTAGTTGTAGTTGTAGTTGTAGTTGTAGTTGTAGTTGTAGTTGTAGTTGTTGTTGTAGTTGTAGTTGTAGTTGTAGTTGTAGTTGTAGTTGTAGTTGTAGTTGTTGTAGTTGTAGTTGTAGTTGTAGTTGTAGTTGTAGTTGTAGTTGTAGTTGTAGTTGTAGTTGTAGTTGTAGTTGTAGTTGTAGTTGTAGTTGTAGTTGTAGTTGTAGTTGTAGTTGTAGTTGTAGTTGTAGTTGTAGTTGTAGTTGTAGTTGTAGTTGTAGTTGTAGTTGTAGTTGTAGTTGTAGTTGTAGTTGTAGTAGTAGTTGTAGTTGTAGTTGTAGTTGTAGTTGTAGTTGTAGTTGTAGTTGTAGTTTAGTTGTAGTTGTAGTTGTAGTTGTTGTAGTTGTAGTTGTAGTTGTAGTAGTAGTTGTAGTTGTAGTTGTAGTTGTAGTTGTAGTTGTAGTTGTTGTAGTTGTAGTTGTAGTTGTAGTTGTAGTTGTAGTTGTAGTTGTAGTTGTAGTTGTAGTTGTAGTTGTAGTTGTAGTTGTAGTTGTAGTTGTAGTTGTAGTTTTAGTTGTAGTTGTAGTTGTAGTTGTAGTTGTAGTTGTGTGTTGTAGTTGTAGTTGTAGTTGTAGTTGTAGTTGTAGTTGTAGTTGTAGTTGTGTAGTTGTAGTTGTAGTTGTAGTTGTAGTTGTAGTTGTAGTTGTAGTTGTAGTTGTAGTTGTAGTTGTAGTTGTAGTTGTAGTTGTAGTTGTAGTTGTAGTTGTAGTTGTAGTTGTAGTTGTAGTTGTAGTTGTAGTTGTAGTTGTAGTTGTAGTTGTAGTTGTAGTTGTAGTTGTAGTTGTAGTTGTAGTTGTAGTTGTAGTTGTAGTTGTAGTTGTAGTTGTAGTTGTAGTTGTAGTTGTAGTTGTAGTTGTAGTTGTAGTTGTAGTTGTAGTTGTAGTTGTAGTTGTAGTTGTAGTTGTAGTTGTAGTTGTAGTTGTAGTTGTAGTTGTAGTTGTAGTTGTAGTTGTAGTTGTAGTTGTAGTTGTAGTTGTAGTTGTAGTTGTAGTTGTAGTTGTAGTTGTAGTTGTAGTTGTAGATGTAGTTGTAGTTAGTTGTAGTTGTAGTTGTAGTTGTAGTTGTAGTTGTAGTTGTAGTTGTAGTTGTAGTTGTAGTTGTAGTTGTAGTTGTAGTTGTAGTTGTAGTTGTAGTTGTAGTTGTAGTTGTAGTTGTAGTTGTAGTTGTAGTTGTAGTTGTAGTTGTAGTTGTAGTTGTAGTTGTAGTTGTAGTTGTAGTTGTAGTTGTAGTTGTAGTTGTAGTTGTAGTTGTAGTTGTAGTTGTAGTTGTAGTTGTAGTTGTAGTTGTAGTTGTAGTTGTAGTTGTAGTTGTAGTTGTAGTTGTAGTTGTAGTTGTAGTTGTAGTTGTAGTTGTAGTTGTAGTTGTAGTTGTAGTTGTAGTTGTAGTTGTAGTTGTAGTTGTAGTTGTAGTTGTAGTTGTAGTTGTAGTTGTAGTTGTAGTTGTAGTTGTAGTTGTAGTTGTAGTTGTAGTTGTAGTTGTAGTTGTAGTTGTAGTTGTAGTTGTAGTTGTAGTTGTAGTTGTAGTTGTAGTTGTAGTTGTAGTTGTAGTTGTAGTTGTAGTTGTAGTTGTAGTTGTAGTTGTAGTTGTAGTTGTAGTTGTAGTTGTAGTTGTAGTTGTAGTTGTAGTTGTAGTTGTAGTTGTAGTTGTAGTTGTAGTTGTAGTTGTAGTTGTAGTTGTAGTTGTAGTTGTAGTTGTAGTTGTAGTTGTAGTTGTAGTTGTAGTTGTAGTTGTAGTTGTAGTTGTAGTTGTAGTTGTAGTTGTAGTTGTAGTTGTAGTTGTAGTTGTAGTTGTAGTTGTAGTTGTAGTTGTAGTTGTAGTTGTAGTTGTAGTTGTAGTTGTAGTTGTAGTTGTAGTTGTAGTTGTAGTTGTAGTTGTAGTTGTAGTTGTAGTTGTAGTTGTAGTTGTAGTTGTAGTTGTAGTTGTAGTTGTAGTTGTAGTTGTAGTTGTAGTTGTAGTTGTAGTTGTAGTTGTAGTTGTAGTTGTAGTTGTAGTTGTAGTTGTAGTTGTAGTTGTAGTTGTAGTTGTAGTTGTAGTTGTAGTTGTAGTTGTAGTTGTAGTTGTAGTTGTAGTTGTAGTTGTAGTTGTAGTTGTAGTTGTAGTTGTAGTTGTAGTTGTAGTTGTAGTTGTAGTTGTAGTTGTAGTTGTAGTTGTAGTTGTAGTTGTAGTTGTAGTTGTAGTTGTAGTTGTAGTTGTAGTTGTAGTTGTAGTTGTAGTTGTAGTTGTAGTTGTAGTTGTAGTTGTAGTTGTAGTTGTAGTTGTAGTTGTAGTTGTAGTTGTAGTTGTAGTTGTAGTTGTAGTTGTAGTTGTAGTTGTAGTTGTAGTTGTAGTTGTAGTTGTAGTTGTAGTTGTAGTTGTAGTTGTAGTTGTAGTTGTAGTTGTAGTTGTAGTTGTAGTTGTAGTTGTAGTTGTAGTTGTAGTTGTAGTTGTAGTTGTAGTTGTAGTTGTAGTTGTAGTTGTAGTTGTAGTTGTAGTTGTAGTTGTAGTTGTAGTTGTAGTTGTAGTTGTAGTTGTAGTTGTAGTTGTAGTTGTAGTTGTAGTTGTAGTTGTAGTTGTAGTTGTAGTTGTAGTTGTAGTTGTAGTTGTAGTTGTAGTTGTAGTTGTAGTTGTAGTTGTAGTTGTAGTTGTAGTTGTAGTTGTAGTTGTAGTTGTAGTTGTAGTTGTAGTTGTAGTTGTAGTTGTAGTTGTAGTTGTAGTTGTAGTTGTAGTTGTAGTTGTAGTTGTAGTTGTAGTTGTAGTTGTAGTTGTAGTTGTAGTTGTAGTTGTAGTTGTAGTTGTAGTTGTAGTTGTAGTTGTAGTTGTAGTTGTAGTTGTAGTTGTAGTTGTAGTTGTAGTTGTAGTTGTAGTTGTAGTTGTAGTTGTAGTTGTAGTTGTAGTTGTAGTTGTAGTTGTAGTTGTAGTTGTAGTTGTAGTTGTAGTTGTAGTTGTAGTTGTAGTTGTAGTTGTAGTTGTAGTTGTAGTTGTAGTTGTAGTTGTAGTTGTAGTTGTAGTTGTAGTTGTAGTTGTAGTTGTAGTTGTAGTTGTAGTTGTAGTTGTAGTTGTAGTTGTAGTTGTAGTTGTAGTTGTAGTTGTAGTTGTAGTTGTAGTTGTAGTTGTAGTTGTAGTTGTAGTTGTAGTTGTAGTTGTAGTTGTAGTTGTAGTTGTAGTTGTAGTTGTAGTTGTAGTTGTAGTTGTAGTTGTAGTTGTAGTTGTAGTTGTAGTTGTAGTTGTAGTTGTAGTTGTAGTTGTAGTTGTAGTTGTAGTTGTAGTTGTAGTTGTAGTTGTAGTTGTAGTTGTAGTTGTAGTTGTAGTTGTAGTTGTAGTTGTAGTTGTAGTTGTAGTTGTAGTTGTAGTTGTAGTTGTAGTTGTAGTTGTAGTTGTAGTTGTAGTTGTAGTTGTAGTTGTAGTTGTAGTTGTAGTTGTAGTTGTAGTTGTAGTTGTAGTTGTAGTTGTAGTTGTAGTTGTAGTTGTAGTTGTAGTTGTAGTTGTAGTTGTAGTTGTAGTTGTAGTTGTAGTTGTAGTTGTAGTTGTAGTTGTAGTTGTAGTTGTAGTTGTAGTTGTAGTTGTAGTTGTAGTTGTAGTTGTAGTTGTAGTTGTAGTTGTAGTTGTAGTTGTAGTTGTAGTTGTAGTTGTAGTTGTAGTTGTAGTTGTAGTTGTAGTTGTAGTTGTAGTTGTAGTTGTAGTTGTAGTTGTAGTTGTAGTTGTAGTTGTAGTTGTAGTTGTAGTTGTAGTTGTAGTTGTAGTTGTAGTTGTAGTTGTAGTTGTAGTTGTAGTTGTAGTTGTAGTTGTAGTTGTAGTTGTAGTTGTAGTTGTAGTTGTAGTTGTAGTTGTAGTTGTAGTTGTAGTTGTAGTTGTAGTTGTAGTTGTAGTTGTAGTTGTAGTTGTAGTTGTAGTTGTAGTTGTAGTTGTAGTTGTAGTTGTAGTTGTAGTTGTAGTTGTAGTTGTAGTTGTAGTTGTAGTTGTAGTTGTAGTTGTAGTTGTAGTTGTAGTTGTAGTTGTAGTTGTAGTTGTAGTTGTAGTTGTAGTTGTAGTTGTAGTTGTAGTTGTAGTTGTAGTTGTAGTTGTAGTTGTAGTTGTAGTTGTAGTTGTAGTTGTAGTTGTAGTTGTAGTTGTAGTTGTAGTTGTAGTTGTAGTTGTAGTTGTAGTTGTAGTTGTAGTTGTAGTTGTAGTTGTAGTTGTAGTTGTAGTTGTAGTTGTAGTTGTAGTTGTAGTTGTAGTTGTAGTTGTAGTTGTAGTTGTAGTTGTAGTTGTAGTTGTAGTTGTAGTTGTAGTTGTAGTTGTAGTTGTAGTTGTAGTTGTAGTTGTAGTTGTAGTTGTAGTTGTAGTTGTAGTTGTAGTTGTAGTTGTAGTTGTAGTTGTAGTTAGTTGTAGTTGTAGTTGTAGTTGTAGTTGTTGTTGTAGTTGTAGTTGTAGTTGTAGTTGTAGTTGTAGTTGTAGTTGTAGTTGTAGTTGTAGTTGTAGTTGTAGTTGTAGTTGTAGTTGTAGTTGTAGTTGTAGTTGTAGTTGTAGTTGTAGTTGTAGTTGTAGTTGTAGTTGTAGTTGTAGTTGTAGTTGTAGTTGTAGTTGTAGTTGTAGTTGTAGTTGTAGTTGTAGTTGTAGTTGTAGTTGTAGTTGTAGTTGTAGTTGTAGTTGTAGTTGTAGTTGTAGTTGTAGTTGTAGTTGTAGTTGTAGTTGTAGTTGTAGTTGTAGTTGTAGTTGTAGTTGTAGTTGTAGTTGTAGTTGTAGTTGTAGTTGTAGTTGTAGTTGTAGTTGTAGTTGTAGTTGTAGTTGTAGTTGTAGTTGTAGTTGTAGTTGTAGTTGTAGTTGTAGTTGTAGTTGTAGTTGTAGTTGTAGTTGTAGTTGTAGTTGTAGTTGTAGTTGTAGTTGTAGTTGTAGTTGTAGTTGTAGTTGTAGTTGTAGTTGTAGTTGTAGTTGTAGTTGTAGTTGTAGTTGTAGTTGTAGTTGTAGTTGTAGTTGTAGTTGTAGTTGTAGTTGTAGTTGTAGTTGTAGTTGTAGTTGTAGTTGTAGTTGTAGTTGTAGTTGTAGTTGTAGTTGTAGTTGTAGTTGTAGTTGTAGTTGTAGTTGTAGTTGTAGTTGTAGTTGTAGTTGTAGTTGTAGTTGTAGTTGTAGTTGTAGTTGTAGTTGTAGTTGTAGTTGTAGTTGTAGTTGTAGTTGTAGTTGTAGTTGTAGTTGTAGTTGTAGTTGTAGTTGTAGTTGTAGTTGTAGTTGTAGTTGTAGTTGTAGTTGTAGTTGTAGTTGTAGTTGTAGTTGTAGTTGTAGTTGTAGTTGTAGTTGTAGTTGTAGTTGTAGTTGTAGTTGTAGTTGTAGTTGTAGTTGTAGTTGTAGTTGTAGTTGTAGTTGTAGTTGTAGTTGTAGTTGTAGTTGTAGTTGTAGTTGTAGTTGTAGTTGTAGTTGTAGTTGTAGTTGTAGTTGTAGTTGTAGTTGTAGTTGTAGTTGTAGTTGTAGTTGTAGTTGTAGTTGTAGTTGTAGTTGTAGTTGTAGTTGTAGTTGTAGTTGTAGTTGTAGTTGTAGTTGTAGTTGTAGTTGTAGTTGTAGTTGTAGTTGTAGTTGTAGTTGTAGTTGTAGTTGTAGTTGTAGTTGTAGTTGTAGTTGTAGTTGTAGTTGTAGTTGTAGTTGTAGTTGTAGTTGTAGTTGTAGTTGTAGTTGTAGTTGTAGTTGTAGTTGTAGTTGTAGTTGTAGTTGTAGTTGTAGTTGTAGTTGTAGTTGTAGTTGTAGTTGTAGTTGTAGTTGTAGTTGTAGTTGTAGTTGTAGTTGTAGTTGTAGTTGTAGTTGTAGTTGTAGTTGTAGTTGTAGTTGTAGTTGTAGTTGTAGTTGTAGTTGTAGTTGTAGTTGTAGTTGTAGTTGTAGTTGTAGTTGTAGTTGTAGTTGTAGTTGTAGTTGTAGTTGTAGTTGTAGTTGTAGTTGTAGTTGTAGTTGTAGTTGTAGTTGTAGTTGTAGTTGTAGTTGTAGTTGTAGTTGTAGTTGTAGTTGTAGTTGTAGTTGTAGTTGTAGTTGTAGTTGTAGTTGTAGTTGTAGTTGTAGTTGTAGTTGTAGTTGTAGTTGTAGTTGTAGTTGTAGTTGTAGTTGTAGTTGTAGTTGTAGTTGTAGTTGTAGTTGTAGTTGTAGTTGTAGTTGTAGTTGTAGTTGTAGTTGTAGTTGTAGTTGTAGTTGTAGTTGTAGTTGTAGTTGTAGTTGTAGTTGTAGTTGTAGTTGTAGTTGTAGTTGTAGTTGTAGTTGTAGTTGTAGTTGTAGTTGTAGTTGTAGTTGTAGTTGTAGTTGTAGTTGTAGTTGTAGTTGTAGTTGTAGTTGTAGTTGTAGTTGTAGTTGTAGTTGTAGTTGTAGTTGTAGTTGTAGTTGTAGTTGTAGTTGTAGTTGTAGTTGTAGTTGTTGTAGTTGTAGTTGTAGTTGTAGTTGTAGTTGTAGTTGTAGTTGTAGTTGTAGTTGTAGTTGTAGTTGTAGTTGTAGTTGTAGTTGTAGTTGTAGTTGTAGTTGTAGTTGTAGTTGTAGTTGTAGTTGTAGTTGTAGTTGTAGTTGTAGTTGTAGTTGTAGTTGTAGTTGTAGTTGTAGTTGTAGTTGTAGTTGTAGTTGTAGTTGTAGTTGTAGTTGTAGTTGTAGTTGTAGTTGTAGTTGTAGTTGTAGTTGTAGTTGTAGTTGTAGTTGTAGTTGTAGTTGTAGTTGTAGTTGTAGTTGTAGTTGTAGTTGTAGTTGTAGTTGTAGTTGTAGTTGTAGTTGTAGTTGTAGTTGTAGTTGTAGTTGTAGTTGTAGTTGTAGTTGTAGTTGTAGTTGTAGTTGTAGTTGTAGTTGTAGTTGTAGTTGTAGTTGTAGTTGTAGTTGTAGTTGTAGTTGTAGTTGTAGTTGTAGTTGTAGTTGTAGTTGTAGTTGTAGTTGTAGTTGTAGTTGTAGTTGTAGTTGTAGTTGTAGTTGTAGTTGTAGTTGTAGTTGTAGTTGTAGTTGTAGTTGTAGTTGTAGTTGTAGTTGTAGTTGTAGTTGTAGTTGTAGTTGTAGTTGTAGTTGTAGTTGTAGTTGTAGTTGTAGTTGTAGTTGTAGTTGTAGTTGTAGTTGTAGTTGTAGTTGTAGTTGTAGTTGTAGTTGTAGTTGTAGTTGTAGTTGTAGTTGTAGTTGTAGTTGTAGTTGTAGTTGTAGTTGTAGTTGTAGTTGTAGTTGTAGTTGTAGTTGTAGTTGTAGTTGTAGTTGTAGTTGTAGTTGTAGTTGTAGTTGTAGTTGTAGTTGTAGTTGTAGTTGTAGTTGTAGTTGTAGTTGTAGTTGTAGTTGTAGTTGTAGTTGTAGTTGTAGTTGTAGTTGTAGTTGTAGTTGTAGTTGTAGTTGTAGTTGTAGTTGTAGTTGTAGTTGTAGTTGTAGTTGTAGTTGTAGTTGTAGTTGTAGTTGTAGTTGTAGTTGTAGTTGTAGTTGTAGTTGTAGTTGTAGTTGTAGTTGTAGTTGTAGTTGTAGTTGTAGTTGTAGTTGTAGTTGTAGTTGTAGTTGTAGTTGTAGTTGTAGTTGTAGTTGTAGTTGTAGTTGTAGTTGTAGTTGTAGTTGTAGTTGTAGTTGTAGTTGTAGTTGTAGTTGTAGTTGTAGTTGTAGTTGTAGTTGTAGTTGTAGTTGTAGTTGTAGTTGTAGTTGTAGTTGTAGTTGTAGTTGTAGTTGTAGTTGTAGTTGTAGTTGTAGTTGTAGTTGTAGTTGTAGTTGTAGTTGTAGTTGTAGTTGTAGTTGTAGTTGTAGTTGTAGTTGTAGTTGTAGTTGTAGTTGTAGTTGTAGTTGTAGTTGTAGTTGTAGTTGTAGTTGTAGTTGTAGTTGTAGTTGTAGTTGTAGTTGTAGTTGTAGTTGTAGTTGTAGTTGTAGTTGTAGTTGTAGTTGTAGTTGTAGTTGTAGTTGTAGTTGTAGTTGTAGTTGTAGTTGTAGTTGTAGTTGTAGTTGTAGTTGTAGTTGTAGTTGTAGTTGTAGTTGTAGTTGTAGTTGTAGTTGTAGTTGTAGTTGTAGTTGTAGTTGTAGTTGTAGTTGTAGTTGTAGTTGTAGTTGTAGTTGTAGTTGTAGTTGTAGTTGTAGTTGTAGTTGTAGTTGTAGTTGTAGTTGTAGTTGTAGTTGTAGTTGTAGTTGTAGTTGTAGTTGTAGTTGTAGTTGTAGTTGTAGTTGTAGTTGTAGTTGTAGTTGTAGTTGTAGTTGTAGTTGTAGTTGTAGTTGTAGTTGTAGTTGTAGTTGTAGTTGTAGTTGTAGTTGTAGTTGTAGTTGTAGTTGTAGTTGTAGTTGTAGTTGTAGTTGTAGTTGTAGTTGTAGTTGTAGTTGTAGTTGTAGTTGTAGTTGTAGTTGTAGTTGTAGTTGTAGTTGTAGTTGTAGTTGTAGTTGTAGTTGTAGTTGTAGTTGTAGTTGTAGTTGTAGTTGTAGTTGTAGTTGTAGTTGTAGTTGTAGTTGTAGTTGTAGTTGTAGTTGTAGTTGTAGTTGTAGTTGTAGTTGTAGTTGTAGTTGTAGTTGTAGTTGTAGTTGTAGTTGTAGTTGTAGTTGTAGTTGTAGTTGTAGTTGTAGTTGTAGTTGTAGTTGTAGTTGTAGTTGTAGTTGTAGTTGTAGTTGTAGTTGTAGTTGTAGTTGTAGTTGTAGTTGTAGTTGTAGTTGTAGTTGTAGTTGTAGTTGTAGTTGTAGTTGTAGTTGTAGTTGTAGTTGTAGTTGTAGTTGTAGTTGTAGTTGTAGTTGTAGTTGTAGTTGTAGTTGTAGTTGTAGTTGTAGTTGTAGTTGTAGTTGTAGTTGTAGTTGTAGTTGTAGTTGTAGTTGTAGTTGTAGTTGTAGTTGTAGTTGTAGTTGTAGTTGTAGTTGTAGTTGTAGTTGTAGTTGTAGTTGTAGTTGTAGTTGTAGTTGTAGTTGTAGTTGTAGTTGTAGTTGTAGTTGTAGTTGTAGTTGTAGTTGTAGTTGTAGTTGTAGTTGTAGTTGTAGTTGTAGTTGTAGTTGTAGTTGTAGTTGTAGTTGTAGTTGTAGTTGTAGTTGTAGTTGTAGTTGTAGTTGTAGTTGTAGTTGTAGTTGTAGTTGTAGTTGTAGTTGTAGTTGTAGTTGTAGTTGTAGTTGTAGTTGTAGTTGTAGTTGTAGTTGTAGTTGTAGTTGTAGTTGTAGTTGTAGTTGTAGTTGTAGTTGTAGTTGTAGTTGTAGTTGTAGTTGTAGTTGTAGTTGTAGTTGTAGTTGTAGTTGTAGTTGTAGTTGTAGTTGTAGTTGTAGTTGTAGTTGTAGTTGTAGTTGTAGTTGTAGTTGTAGTTGTAGTTGTAGTTGTAGTTGTAGTTGTAGTTGTAGTTGTAGTTGTAGTTGTAGTTGTAGTTGTAGTTGTAGTTGTAGTTGTAGTTGTAGTTGTAGTTGTAGTTGTAGTTGTAGTTGTAGTTGTAGTTGTAGTTGTAGTTGTAGTTGTAGTTGTAGTTGTAGTTGTAGTTGTAGTTGTAGTTGTAGTTGTAGTTGTAGTTGTAGTTGTAGTTGTAGTTGTAGTTGTAGTTGTAGTTGTAGTTGTAGTTGTAGTTGTAGTTGTAGTTGTAGTTGTAGTTGTAGTTGTAGTTGTAGTTGTAGTTGTAGTTGTAGTTGTAGTTGTAGTTGTAGTTGTAGTTGTAGTTGTAGTTGTAGTTGTAGTTGTAGTTGTAGTTGTAGTTGTAGTTGTAGTTGTAGTTGTAGTTGTAGTTGTAGTTGTAGTTGTAGTTGTAGTTGTAGTTGTAGTTGTAGTTGTAGTTGTAGTTGTAGTTGTAGTTGTAGTTGTAGTTGTAGTTGTAGTTGTAGTTGTAGTTGTAGTTGTAGTTGTAGTTGTAGTTGTAGTTGTAGTTGTAGTTGTAGTTGTAGTTGTAGTTGTAGTTGTAGTTGTAGTTGTAGTTGTAGTTGTAGTTGTAGTTGTAGTTGTAGTTGTAGTTGTAGTTGTAGTTGTAGTTGTAGTTGTAGTTGTAGTTGTAGTTGTAGTTGTAGTTGTAGTTGTAGTTGTAGTTGTAGTTGTAGTTGTAGTTGTAGTTGTAGTTGTAGTTGTAGTTGTAGTTGTAGTTGTAGTTGTAGTTGTAGTTGTAGTTGTAGTTGTAGTTGTAGTTGTAGTTGTAGTTGTAGTTGTAGTTGTAGTTGTAGTTGTAGTTGTAGTTGTAGTTGTAGTTGTAGTTGTAGTTGTAGTTGTAGTTGTAGTTGTAGTTGTAGTTGTAGTTGTAGTTGTAGTTGTAGTTGTAGTTGTAGTTGTAGTTGTAGTTGTAGTTGTAGTTGTAGTTGTAGTTGTAGTTGTAGTTGTAGTTGTAGTTGTAGTTGTAGTTGTAGTTGTAGTTGTAGTTGTAGTTGTAGTTGTAGTTGTAGTTGTAGTTGTAGTTGTAGTTGTAGTTGTAGTTGTAGTTGTAGTTGTAGTTGTAGTTGTAGTTGTAGTTGTAGTTGTAGTTGTAGTTGTAGTTGTAGTTGTAGTTGTAGTTGTAGTTGTAGTTGTAGTTGTAGTTGTAGTTGTAGTTGTAGTTGTAGTTGTAGTTGTAGTTGTAGTTGTAGTTGTAGTTGTAGTTGTAGTTGTAGTTGTAGTTGTAGTTGTAGTTGTAGTTGTAGTTGTAGTTGTAGTTGTAGTTGTAGTTGTAGTTGTAGTTGTAGTTGTAGTTGTAGTTGTAGTTGTAGTTGTAGTTGTAGTTGTAGTTGTAGTTGTAGTTGTAGTTGTAGTTGTAGTTGTAGTTGTAGTTGTAGTTGTAGTTGTAGTTGTAGTTGTAGTTGTAGTTGTAGTTGTAGTTGTAGTTGTAGTTGTAGTTGTAGTTGTAGTTGTAGTTGTAGTTGTAGTTGTAGTTGTAGTTGTAGTTGTAGTTGTAGTTGTAGTTGTAGTTGTAGTTGTAGTTGTAGTTGTAGTTGTAGTTGTAGTTGTAGTTGTAGTTGTAGTTGTAGTTGTAGTTGTAGTTGTAGTTGTAGTTGTAGTTGTAGTTGTAGTTGTAGTTGTAGTTGTAGTTGTAGTTGTAGTTGTAGTTGTAGTTGTAGTTGTAGTTGTAGTTGTAGTTGTAGTTGTAGTTGTAGTTGTAGTTGTAGTTGTAGTTGTAGTTGTAGTTGTAGTTGTAGTTGTAGTTGTAGTTGTAGTTGTAGTTGTAGTTGTAGTTGTAGTTGTAGTTGTAGTTGTAGTTGTAGTTGTAGTTGTAGTTGTAGTTGTAGTTGTAGTTGTAGTTGTAGTTGTAGTTGTAGTTGTAGTTGTAGTTGTAGTTGTAGTTGTAGTTGTAGTTGTAGTTGTAGTTGTAGTTGTAGTTGTAGTTGTAGTTGTAGTTGTAGTTGTAGTTGTAGTTGTAGTTGTAGTTGTAGTTGTAGTTGTAGTTGTAGTTGTAGTTGTAGTTGTAGTTGTAGTTGTAGTTGTAGTTGTAGTTGTAGTTGTAGTTGTAGTTGTAGTTGTAGTTGTAGTTGTAGTTGTAGTTGTAGTTGTAGTTGTAGTTGTAGTTGTAGTTGTAGTTGTAGTTGTAGTTGTAGTTGTAGTTGTAGTTGTAGTTGTAGTTGTAGTTGTAGTTGTAGTTGTAGTTGTAGTTGTAGTTGTAGTTGTAGTTGTAGTTGTAGTTGTAGTTGTAGTTGTAGTTGTAGTTGTAGTTGTAGTTGTAGTTGTAGTTGTAGTTGTAGTTGTAGTTGTAGTTGTAGTTGTAGTTGTAGTTGTAGTTGTAGTTGTAGTTGTAGTTGTAGTTGTAGTTGTAGTTGTAGTTGTAGTTGTAGTTGTAGTTGTAGTTGTAGTTGTAGTTGTAGTTGTAGTTGTAGTTGTAGTTGTAGTTGTAGTTGTAGTTGTAGTTGTAGTTGTAGTTGTAGTTGTAGTTGTAGTTGTAGTTGTAGTTGTAGTTGTAGTTGTAGTTGTAGTTGTAGTTGTAGTTGTAGTTGTAGTTGTAGTTGTAGTTGTAGTTGTAGTTGTAGTTGTAGTTGTAGTTGTAGTTGTAGTTGTAGTTGTAGTTGTAGTTGTAGTTGTAGTTGTAGTTGTAGTTGTAGTTGTAGTTGTAGTTGTAGTTGTAGTTGTAGTTGTAGTTGTAGTTGTAGTTGTAGTTGTAGTTGTAGTTGTAGTTGTAGTTGTAGTTGTAGTTGTAGTTGTAGTTGTAGTTGTAGTTGTAGTTGTAGTTGTAGTTGTAGTTGTAGTTGTAGTTGTAGTTGTAGTTGTAGTTGTAGTTGTAGTTGTAGTTGTAGTTGTAGTTGTAGTTGTAGTTGTAGTTGTAGTTGTAGTTGTAGTTGTAGTTGTAGTTGTAGTTGTAGTTGTAGTTGTAGTTGTAGTTGTAGTTGTAGTTGTAGTTGTAGTTGTAGTTGTAGTTGTAGTTGTAGTTGTAGTTGTAGTTGTAGTTGTAGTTGTAGTTGTAGTTGTAGTTGTAGTTGTAGTTGTAGTTGTAGTTGTAGTTGTAGTTGTAGTTGTAGTTGTAGTTGTAGTTGTAGTTGTAGTTGTAGTTGTAGTTGTAGTTGTAGTTGTAGTTGTAGTTGTAGTTGTAGTTGTAGTTGTAGTTGTAGTTGTAGTTGTAGTTGTAGTTGTAGTTGTAGTTGTAGTTGTAGTTGTAGTTGTAGTTGTAGTTGTAGTTGTAGTTGTAGTTGTAGTTGTAGTTGTAGTTGTAGTTGTAGTTGTAGTTGTAGTTGTAGTTGTAGTTGTAGTTGTAGTTGTAGTTGTAGTTGTAGTTGTAGTTGTAGTTGTAGTTGTAGTTGTAGTTGTAGTTGTAGTTGTAGTTGTAGTTGTAGTTGTAGTTGTAGTTGTAGTTGTAGTTGTAGTTGTAGTTGTAGTTGTAGTTGTAGTTGTAGTTGTAGTTGTAGTTGTAGTTGTAGTTGTAGTTGTAGTTGTAGTTGTAGTTGTAGTTGTAGTTGTAGTTGTAGTTGTAGTTGTAGTTGTAGTTGTAGTTGTAGTTGTAGTTGTAGTTGTAGTTGTAGTTGTAGTTGTAGTTGTAGTTGTAGTTGTAGTTGTAGTTGTAGTTGTAGTTGTAGTTGTAGTTGTAGTTGTAGTTGTAGTTGTAGTTGTAGTTGTAGTTGTAGTTGTAGTTGTAGTTGTAGTTGTAGTTGTAGTTGTAGTTGTAGTTGTAGTTGTAGTTGTAGTTGTAGTTGTAGTTGTAGTTGTAGTTGTAGTTGTAGTTGTAGTTGTAGTTGTAGTTGTAGTTGTAGTTGTAGTTGTAGTTGTAGTTGTAGTTGTAGTTGTAGTTGTAGTTGTAGTTGTAGTTGTAGTTGTAGTTGTAGTTGTAGTTGTAGTTGTAGTTGTAGTTGTAGTTGTAGTTGTAGTTGTAGTTGTAGTTGTAGTTGTAGTTGTAGTTGTAGTTGTAGTTGTAGTTGTAGTTGTAGTTGTAGTTGTAGTTGTAGTTGTAGTTGTAGTTGTAGTTGTAGTTGTAGTTGTAGTTGTAGTTGTAGTTGTAGTTGTAGTTGTAGTTGTAGTTGTAGTTGTAGTTGTAGTTGTAGTTGTAGTTGTAGTTGTAGTTGTAGTTGTAGTTGTAGTTGTAGTTGTAGTTGTAGTTGTAGTTGTAGTTGTAGTTGTAGTTGTTGTTGTAGTTGAAGTTGTAGTTGTAGTTGTAGTTGTAGTTGTAGTTGTAGTTGTAGTTGTAGTTGTAGTTGTAGTTGTAGTTGTAGTTGTAGTTGTAGTTGTAGTTGTAGTTGTAGTTGTAGTTGTAGTTGTAGTTGTAGTTGTAGTTGTAGTTGTAGTTGTAGTTGTAGTTGTAGTTGTAGTTGTAGTTGTAGTTGTAGTTGTAGTTGTAGTTGTAGTTGTAGTTGTAGTTGTAGTTGTAGTTGTAGTTGTAGTTGTAGTTGTAGTTGTAGTTGTAGTTGTAGTTGTAGTTGTAGTTGTAGTTGTAGTTGTAGTTGTAGTTGTAGTTGTAGTTGTAGTTGTAGTTGTAGTTGTAGTTGTAGTTGTAGTTGTAGTTGTAGTTGTAGTTGTAGTTGTAGTTGTAGTTGTAGTTGTAGTTGTAGTTGTAGTTGTAGTTGTAGTTGTAGTTGTAGTTGTAGTTGTAGTTGTAGTTGTAGTTGTAGTTGTAGTTGTAGTTGTAGTTGTAGTTGTAGTTGTAGTTGTAGTTGTAGTTGTAGTTGTAGTTGTAGTTGTAGTTGTAGTTGTAGTTGTAGTTGTAGTTGTAGTTGTAGTTGTAGTTGTAGTTGTAGTTGTAGTTGTAGTTGTAGTTGTAGTTGTAGTTGTAGTTGTAGTTGTAGTTGTAGTTGTAGTTGTAGTTGTAGTTGTAGTTGTAGTTGTAGTTGTAGTTGTAGTTGTAGTTGTAGTTGTAGTTGTAGTTGTAGTTGTAGTTGTAGTTGTAGTTGTAGTTGTAGTTGTAGTTGTAGTTGTAGTTGTAGTTGTAGTTGTAGTTGTAGTTGTAGTTGTAGTTGTAGTTGTAGTTGTAGTTGTAGTTGTAGTTGTAGTTGTAGTTGTAGTTGTAGTTGTAGTTGTAGTTGTAGTTGTAGTTGTAGTTGTAGTTGTAGTTGTAGTTGTAGTTGTAGTTGTAGTTGTAGTTGTAGTTGTAGTTGTAGTTGTAGTTGTAGTTGTAGTTGTAGTTGTAGTTGTAGTTGTAGTTGTAGTTGTAGTTGTAGTTGTAGTTGTAGTTGTAGTTGTAGTTGTAGTTGTAGTTGTAGTTGTAGTTGTAGTTGTAGTTGTAGTTGTAGTTGTAGTTGTAGTTGTAGTTGTAGTTGTAGTTGTAGTTGTAGTTGTAGTTGTAGTTGTAGTTGTAGTTGTAGTTGTAGTTGTAGTTGTAGTTGTAGTTGTAGTTGTAGTTGTAGTTGTAGTTGTAGTTGTAGTTGTAGTTGTAGTTGTAGTTGTAGTTGTAGTTGTAGTTGTAGTTGTAGTTGTAGTTGTAGTTGTAGTTGTAGTTGTAGTTGTAGTTGTAGTTGTAGTTGTAGTTGTAGTTGTAGTTGTAGTTGTAGTTGTAGTTGTAGTTGTAGTTGTAGTTGTAGTTGTAGTTGTAGTTGTAGTTGTAGTTGTAGTTGTAGTTGTAGTTGTAGTTGTAGTTGTAGTTGTAGTTGTAGTTGTAGTTGTAGTTGTAGTTGTAGTTGTAGTTGTAGTTGTAGTTGTAGTTGTAGTTGTAGTTGTAGTTGTAGTTGTAGTTGTAGTTGTAGTTGTAGTTGTAGTTGTAGTTGTAGTTGTAGTTGTAGTTGTAGTTGTAGTTGTAGTTGTAGTTGTAGTTGTAGTTGTAGTTGTAGTTGTAGTTGTAGTTGTAGTTGTAGTTGTAGTTGTAGTTGTAGTTGTAGTTGTAGTTGTAGTTGTAGTTGTAGTTGTAGTTGTAGTTGTAGTTGTAGTTGTAGTTGTAGTTGTAGTTGTAGTTGTAGTTGTAGTTGTAGTTGTAGTTGTAGTTGTAGTTGTAGTTGTAGTTGTAGTTGTAGTTGTAGTTGTAGTTGTAGTTGTAGTTGTAGTTGTAGTTGTAGTTGTAGTTGTAGTTGTAGTTGTAGTTGTAGTTGTAGTTGTAGTTGTAGTTGTAGTTGTAGTTGTAGTTGTAGTTGTAGTTGTAGTTGTAGTTGTAGTTGTAGTTGTAGTTGTAGTTGTAGTTGTAGTTGTAGTTGTAGTTGTAGTTGTAGTTGTAGTTGTAGTTGTAGTTGTAGTTGTAGTTGTAGTTGTAGTTGTAGTTGTAGTTGTAGTTGTAGTTGTAGTTGTAGTTGTAGTTGTAGTTGTAGTTGTAGTTGTAGTTGTAGTTGTAGTTGTAGTTGTAGTTGTAGTTGTAGTTGTAGTTGTAGTTGTAGTTGTAGTTGTAGTTGTAGTTGTAGTTGTAGTTGTAGTTGTAGTTGTAGTTGTAGTTGTAGTTGTAGTTGTGGTTGTAGTTGTAGTTGTAGTTGTAGTTGTAGTTGTAGTTGTAGTTGTAGTTGTAGTTGTAGTTGTAGTTGTAGTTGTAGTTGTAGTTGTACAACTACAGTTTTTGCGAAATATGTACAATTTACTGTAAAATCGCCATTCAAAATTGTTATTTTAAAAGAACATTTTTCTAGTTAAATTACATATTGATTTTTGAATATCTGGAAATCCACATAAGTTAGAGAAAAAATGTAAAACATAATAAATATATATATTTAGTTCTGAATTTATATTTGTATGAAAAGTTTTTGCGAAATATGTACAATTTACTGTAAAATCGCCATCTAAAATTGTTATTTTAAAATAATATTTTTCTAGTTAAAATACATAGTGATTTCTGAATATCTGTTATATGTTTAAGTTTGAGAAAAAATGTAAAACATAATAAATAAATATATTTAGTTCTGAATTTATATTTGTTTGAAAGGTTTTTGCGAAATATGTACAATTTACTGTAAAATCGCCATTCAAAATTGTTAATTTAAAAGAATATTTTTCTAGTTAAAATACATATTGATTTTTGAATATCTGGAAACCCACATAAGTTAGAGAAAAAATGTAAAACATAATAAATATATATATTTAGTTCTTAATTTATATTTGTATGAAAAGTTTTTGCGAAATATGTACAATTTACTGTAAAATCGCCATTTAAAATTGTTATTTTAAAATAATATTTTTCTAGTTAAAATACATAGTGATTTCTGAATATCTGTTATATATTTAAGTTTGAGAAAAAATGTAAAACATAATAAATAAATATATTTAGTTCTGAATTTATATTTGTTTGAAAGGTTTTTGCGAAATATGTACAATTTACTGTAAAATCGCCATTCAAAATTGTTAATTTAAAAGAACATTTTTCTAGTTAAAATACATATTGATTTTTGAATATCTGAAAACCCACATAAGTAAGGGAAAAAATGTAAAACATAATAAATAATTATATTTAGTTCTGAATTTTTATTTGTTTGAAAAGTTTTTGCGAAATATGTACAATTTACTGTAAAATCGCCATTTAAAATTGTTATTATAGAAGAATATTTTTTTAGTTAAAATACATAGTGATTTCTGAATATCTGTTATATATATAAGTTAGAGAAAAAATGTAAAACTTAATAAATAAATATATTTAGTTCTGAATATATATTTGTTTGAAAGGTTTTTGCGAAATATGTACAATTTACTGTAAAATCGCCATTCAAAATTGTTATTTTAAAAGAACATTTTTCTAGTTAAATTACATATTGATTTTTGAATATCTGGAAATCCACATAAGTTAGAGAAAAAATGTAAAACATAATAAATATATATATTTAGTTCTGAATTTATATTTGTATGAAAAGTTTTTGCGAAATATGTACAATTTACTGTAAAATCGCCATCTAAAATTGTTATTTTAAAATTATATTTTTCTAGTTAAAATACATAGTGATTTCTGAATATCTGTTATATATTTAAGTTTGAGAAAAAATGTAAAACATAATAAATAAATATATTTAGTTCTGAATTTATATTTGTTTGAAAGGTTTTTGCGAAATATGTACAATTTACTGTAAAATCGCCATTCAAAATTGTTAATTTAAAAGAACATTTTTCTAGTTAAAATACATATTGATTTTTGAATATCTGAAAACCCACATAAGTAAGAGAAAAAATGTAAAACATAATAAATAATTATATTTAGTTCTGAATTTTTATTTGTTTGAAAAGTTTTTGCGAAATATGTACAATTTACTGTAAAATCGCCATTTAAAATTGTTATTATAAAAGAATATTTTTTTAGTTAAAATACATAGTGATTTCTGAATATCTGTTATATATATAAGTTAGAGAAAAAATGTAAAACATAATAAATAAATATATTTAGTTCTGAATATATATTTGTTTGAAAGGTTTTTGCGAAATATGTACAATTTACTGTAAAATCGCCATTCAAAATTGTTATTTTAAAAGAACATTTTTCTAGTTAAATTACATATTGATTTTTGAATATCTGGAAATCCACATAAGTTAGAGAAAAAATGTAAAACATAATAAATATATATATTTAGTTCTGAATTTATATTTGTATGAAAAGTTTTTGCGAAATATGTACAATTTACTGTAAAATCGCCATCTAAAATTGTTATTTTAAAATTATATTTTTCTAGTTAAAATACATAGTGATTTCTGAATATCTGTTATATATTTAAGTTTGAGAAAAAATGTAAAACATAATAAATAAATATATTTAGTTCTGAATTTATATTTGTTTGAAAGGTTTTTGCGAAATATGTACAATTTACTGTAAAATCGCCATTCAAAATTGTTAATTTAAAAGAACATTTTTCTAGTTAAAATACATATTGATTTTTGAATATCTGGAAACCCACATAAGTAAGAGAAAAAATGTAAAACATAATAAATAAATATATTTAGTTCTGAATTTATATTTGTTTGAAAAGTTTTTGCGAAATATGTACAATTTACTGTAAAATCGCCATTTAAAATTGTTATTATAAAAGAATATTTTTTTAGTTAAAATACATAGTGATTTCTGAATATCTGTTATATATATAAGTTAGAGAAAAAATGTAAAACATAATAAATAAATATATTTAGTTCTGAATTTATATTTGTTTGAAAGGTTTTTGCGAAATATGTATAATTTACTGTAAAATCGGCATTTAAAATTGTTATTTTAAAAGAACATTTTTCTAGTTAAAATACATATTGATTTTTGAATATCTGGAAACCCACATAAGTTAGAGAAAATATGTAAAACATAATAAATAAATATATTTAGTTCTGAATTTATATTTGTTTGAAAAGTTTTTGCGAAATATGTACAATTTACTGTAAAATCGCCATTAAAAATTGTTATATTAAAAGAATATTTTTCTAGTAGATATACATAGTGGATTTTGAATATCTGTTATATATATATATATATATATAAGTTAGAGAAAAAATGTAAAACATAATAAATAATTATATTTAGTTCTGAATTTATATTTGTTTGAAAAGATTTTGCGAAATATATACAATTTACTGTAAAATCGCCATTTAAAATTGTTATTTTAAAAGCAAATTTTTCTATTTAAAATACATATTGATTTTTGAATATCTGGAAACCCACCAAAGTATATATGTTATATGTATAACTCGAGAAGTATTAGATTTTAAGTGCGAGCAAACTCAGATAGGCCAGCATGTATTATGTGTAGCAAATTATGTTCTAATCGCTTTTGTAACTGCAGAGGAATAGAGGTCACCAATTTAGTCTAAAAAGTGAGCGAATAACATCCAAGTATATAAGTTATATACTTTTGGATTCAGGACGATGAGACAAGAAAATAAAAATATAAATACATAATATAAATTTATATTTGGAGCCCCACTTAATGGTACAAGAAATTCTAAGATATTTTATGTCTTCAAGATTTTTGCATACTGTCAACCCAAAAGCCATAAAATATTATAATTTTGAATTTATAAATATGCACTAAAACGTGTATATCCGGTGTGTATATTACAAGACTTACTTATTACTTCGTATATGAAAGTAAAAAGGAAACAGGAGTAGAAGTTGTTATATATCTGTTCAGTGAATGTTTTAATTTTATTATTTATTTAGAAAATCAATTTTAGCTCGTCGTACGATAGTGCAAGACATCTATAGTATTTGGTTGTGTGTCTGTAATATGCTCGGATCAAAAAAGAAATCTTAACAAATACGTCTCATCTTGTCGCCCTGAATCCAAGAATATTCATAACTCATGTCCTCGGTCGGTCGTAAGACCTGATACTGTCACCGCATTTCTCCGAAGGTACCGGACCGATTATACTGAATATTTGTATAAAAAAATAAATATATTTTATATACAAATACTTTTTGACAAGATTTTGTACGCGTAAAACGCGTCGAACGTTGCGAGCAGTGGTTCTTTATTATTACGGCCTTTTGGT
>CAKOGD010000053.1:0-26592 GCA_933228885.1 Leistus spinibarbis | reverse complement strand
CCATCAGTGCCCGAGATATAAATATATTTTGTCTAAGTTACAATAATATAATCTCAGTGTGCACATTTATGTGAAATTCACACAGGGACAGGCAAGCAAATTCATGGCTTATATTGGGAACGAACGGCTTGCCATCAGTGCCCGAGATATAAATATATTTTGTCTAAGTTACAATAATATAATCTCAGTGTGCACATTTATGTGAAATTCACACAGGGACAGGCAAGCAAATTCATGGCTTATATTGGGAACGAACGGCTTGCCATCAGTGCCCGAGATATAAATATATTTTGTCTAAGTTACAATAATATAATCTCAGTGTGCACATTTATGTGAGATTCACACAGGGAAAGGCAAGCAAATTCATAGCTTATATTGGGAACGAACGGCTTGCCATCAGTGCCCGAGATATAAATATATTTTGTCTAAGTTACAATAATATAATCTCAGTGTGCACATTTATGTGAGATTCACACAGGGAAAGGCAAGCAAATTCATAGCTTATATTGGGAACGAACGGCTTGCCATCAGTGCCCGAGATATAAATATATTTTGTCTAAGTTACAATAATATAATCTCAGTGTGCACATTTATGTGAGATTCACACAGGGAAAGGCAAGCAAATTCATAGCTTATATTGGGAACGAACGGCTTGCCATCAGTGCCCGAGATATAAATATATTTTGTCTAAGTTACAATAATATAATCTCAGTGTGCACATTTATGTGAAATTCACACAGGGACAGGCAAGCAAATTCATGGCTTATATTGGGAACGAACGGCTTGCCATCAGTGCCCGAGATATAAATATATTTTGTCTAAGTTACAATAATATAATCTCAGTGTGCACATTTATGTGAAATTCACACAGGGACAGGCAAGCAAATTCATGGCTTATATTGGGAACGAACGGCTTGCCATCAGTGCCCGAGATATAAATATATTTTGTCTAAGTTACAATAATATAATCTCAGTGTGCACATTTATGTGAAATTCACACAGGGACAGGCAAGCAAATTCATGGCTTATATTGGGAACGAACGGCTTGCCATCAGTGCCCGAGATATAAATATATTTTGTCTAAGTTACAATAATATAATCTCAGTGTGCACATTTATGTGAGATTCACACAGGGAAAGGCAAGCAAATTCATGGCTTATATTGGGAACGAACGGCTTGCCATCAGTGCCCGAGATATAAATATATTTTGTCTAAGTTACAATAATATAATCTCAGTGTGCACATTTATGTGAGATTCACACAGGGAAAGGCAAGCAAATTCATAGCTTATATTGGGAACGAACGGCTTGCCATCAGTGCCCGAGATATAAATATATTTTGTCTAAGTTACAATAATATAATCTCAGTGTGCACATTTATGTGAAATTCACACAGGGACAGGCAAGCAAATTCATGGCTTATATTGGGAACGAACGGCTTGCCATCAGTGCCCGAGATATAAATATATTTTGTCTAAGTTACAATAATATAATCTCAGTGTGCACATTTATGTGAGATTCACACAGGGAAAGGCAAGCAAATTCATAGCTTATATTGGGAACGAACGGCTTGCCATCAGTGCCCGAGATATAAATATATTTTGTCTAAGTTACAATAATATAATCTCAGTGTGCACATTTATGTGAGATTCACACAGGGAAAGGCAAGCAAATTCATAGCTTATATTGGGAACGAACGGCTTGCCATCAGTGCCCGAGATATAAATATATTTTGTCTAAGTTACAATAATATAATCTCAGTGTGCACATTTATGTGAGATTCACACAGGGAAAGGCAAGCAAATTCATAGCTTATATTGGGAACGAACGGCTTGCCATCAGTGCCCGAGATATAAATATATTTTGTCTAAGTTACAATAATATAATCTCAGTGTGCACATTTATGTGAGATTCACACAGGGAAAGGCAAGCAAATTCATGGCTTATATTGGGAACGAACGGCTTGCCATCAGTGCCCGAGATATAAATATATTTTGTCTAAGTTACAATAATATAATCTCAGTGTGCACATTTATGTGAAATTCACACAGGGACAGGCAAGCAAATTCATGGCTTATATTGGGAACGAACGGCTTGCCATCAGTGCCCGAGATATAAATATATTTTGTCTAAGTTACAATAATATAATCTCAGTGTGCACATTTATGTGAAATTCACACAGGGACAGGCAAGCAAATTCATGGCTTATATTGGGAACGAACGGCTTGCCATCAGTGCCCGAGATATAAATATATTTTGTCTAAGTTACAATAATATAATCTCAGTGTGCACATTTATGTGAGATTCACACAGGGAAAGGCAAGCAAATTCATAGCTTATATTGGGAACGAACGGCTTGCCATCAGTGCCCGAGATATAAATATATTTTGTCTAAGTTACAATAATATAATCTCAGTGTGCACATTTATGTGAGATTCACACAGGGACAGGCAAGCAAATTCATGGCTTATATTGGGAACGAACGGCTTGCCATCAGTGCCCGAGATATAAATATATTTTGTCTAAGTTACAATAATATAATCTCAGTGTGCACATTTATGTGAAATTCACACAGGGACAGGCAAGCAAATTCATGGCTTATATTGGGAACGAACGGCTTGCCATCAGTGCCCGAGATATAAATATATTTTGTCTAAGTTACAATAATATAATCTCAGTGTGCACATTTATGTGAGATTCACACAGGGAAAGGCAAGCAAATTCATGGCTTATATTGGGAACGAACGGCTTGCCATCAGTGCCCGAGATATAAATATATTTTGTCTAAGTTACAATAATATAATCTCAGTGTGCACATTTATGTGAAATTCACACAGGGAAAGGCAAGCAAATTCATGGCTTATATTGGGAACGAACGGCTTGCCATCAGATCCCGAGATATAAATATATTTTGTCTAAGTTACAATAATATAATCTCAGTGTGCACATTTATGTGAAATTCACACAGGGACAGGCAAGCAAATTCATGGCTTATATTGGGAACGAACGGCTTGCCATCAGTGCCCGAGATATAAATATATTTTGTCTAAGTTACAATAATATAATCTCAGTGTGCACATTTATGTGAAATTCACACAGGGACAGGCAAGCAAATTCATGGCTTATATTGGGAACGAACGGCTTGCCATCAGTGCCCGAGATATAAATATATTTTGTCTAAGTTACAATAATATAATCTCAGTGTGCACATTTATGTGAGATTCACACAGGGAAAGGCAAGCAAATTCATGGCTTATATTGGGAACGAACGGCTTGCCATCAGTGCCCGAGATATAAATATATTTTGTCTAAGTTACAATAATATAATCTCAGTGTGCACATTTATGTGAGATTCACACAGGGAAAGGCAAGCAAATTCATGGCTTATATTGGGAACGAACGGCTTGCCATCAGTGCCCGAGATATAAATATATTTTGTCTAAGTTACAATAATATAATCTCAGTGTGCACATTTATGTGAGATTCACACAGGGAAAGGCAAGCAAATTCATAGCTTATATTGGGAACGTACGGCTTGCCATCAGTGCCCGAGATATAAATATATTTTGTCTAAGTTACAATAATATAATCTCAGTGTGCACATTTATGTGAAATTCACACAGGGACAGGCAAGCAAATTCATGGCTTATATTGGGAACGAACGGCTTGCCATCAGTGCCCGAGATATAAATATATTTTGTCTAAGTTACAATAATATAATCTCAGTGTGCACATTTATGTGAGATTCACACAGGGAAAGGCAAGCAAATTCATGGCTTATATTGGGAACGAACGGCTTGCCATCAGTGCCCGAGATATAAATATATTTTGTCTAAGTTACAATAATATAATCTCAGTGTGCACATTTATGTGAGATTCACACAGGGAAAGGCAAGCAAATTCATAGCTTATATTGGGAACGAACGGCTTGCCATCAGTGCCCGAGATATAAATATATTTTGTCTAAGTTACAATAATATAATCTCAGTGTGCACATTTATGTGAAATTCACACAGGGAAAGGCAAGCAAATTCATGGCTTATATTGGGAACGAACGGCTTGCCATCAGTGCCCGAGATATAAATATATTTTGTCTAAGTTACAATAATATAATCTCAGTGTGCACATTTATGTGAAATTCACACAGGGACAGGCAAGCAAATTCATGGCTTATATTGGGAACGAACGGCTTGCCATCAGTGCCCGAGATATAAATATATTTTGTCTAAGTTACAATAATATAATCTCAGTGTGCACATTTATGTGAAATTCACACAGGGACAGGCAAGCAAATTCATGGCTTATATTGGGAACGAACGGCTTGCCATCAGTGCCCGAGATATAAATATATTTTGTCTAAGTTACAATAATATAATCTCAGTGTGCACATTTATGTGAGTTTCACACAGGGAAAGGCAAGCAAATTCATGGCTTATATTGGGAACGAACGGCTTGCCATCAGTGCCCGAGATATAAATATATTTTGTCTAAGTTACAATAATATAATCTCAGTGTGCACATTTATGTGAGATTCACACAGGGAAAGGCAAGCAAATTCATGGCTTATATTGGGAACGAACGGCTTGCCATCAGTGCCCGAGATATAAATATATTTTGTCTAAGTTACAATAATATAATCTCAGTGTGCACATTTATGTGAAATTCACACAGGGACAGGCAAGCAAATTCATGGCTTATATTGGGAACGAACGGCTTGCCATCAGTGCCCGAGATATAAATATATTTTGTCTAAGTTACAATAATATAATCTCAGTGTGCACATTTATGTGAAATTCACACAGGGACAGGCAAGCAAATTCATGGCTTATATTGGGAACGAACGGCTTGCCATCAGTGCCCGAGATATAAATATATTTTGTCTAAGTTACAATAATATAATCTCAGTGTGCACATTTATGTGAGATTCACACAGGGAAAGGCAAGCAAATTCATAGCTTATATTGGGAACGAACGGCTTGCCATCAGTGCCCGAGATATAAATATATTTTGTCTAAGTTACAATAATATAATCTCAGTGTGCACATTTATGTGAAATTCACACAGGGACAGGCAAGCAAATTCATGGCTTATATTGGGAACGAACGGCTTGCCATCAGTGCCCGAGATATAAATATATTTTGTCTAAGTTACAATAATATAATCTCAGTGTGCACATTTATGTGAAATTCACACAGGGACAGGCAAGCAAATTCATGGCTTATATTGGGAACGAACGGCTTGCCATCAGTGCCCGAGATATAAATATATTTTGTCTAAGTTACAATAATATAATCTCAGTGTGCACATTTATGTGAGATTCACACAGGGAAAGGCAAGCAAATTCATAGCTTATATTGGGAACGAACGGCTTGCCATCAGTGCCCGAGATATAAATATATTTTGTCTAAGTTACAATAATATAATCTCAGTGTGCACATTTATGTGAGATTCACACAGGGAAAGGCAAGCAAATTCATAGCTTATATTGGGAACGAACGGCTTGCCATCAGTGCCCGAGATATAAATATATTTTGTCTAAGTTACAATAATATAATCTCAGTGTGCACATTTATGTGAAATTCACACAGGGACAGGCAAGCAAATTCATGGCTTATATTGGGAACGAACGGCTTGCCATCAGTGCCCGAGATATAAATATATTTTGTCTAAGTTACAATAATATAATCTCAGTGTGCACATTTATGTGAAATTCACACAGGGAAAGGCAAGCAAATTCATGGCTTATATTGGGAACGAACGGCTTGCCATCAGTGCCCGAGATATAAATATATTTTGTCTAAGTTACAATAATATAATCTCAGTGTGCACATTTATGTGAAATTCACACAGGGACAGGCAAGCAAATTCATGGCTTATATTGGGAACGAACGGCTTGCCATCAGTGCCCGAGATATAAATATATTTTGTCTAAGTTACAATAATATAATCTCAGTGTGCACATTTATGTGAAATTCACACAGGGACAGGCAAGCAAATTCATGGCTTATATTGGGAACGAACGGCTTGCCATCAGTGCCCGAGATATAAATATATTTTGTCTAAGTTACAATAATATAATCTCAGTGTGCACATTTATGTGAGATTCACACAGGGAAAGGCAAGCAAATTCATAGCTTATATTGGGAACGAACGGCTTGCCATCAGTGCCCGAGATATAAATATATTTTGTCTAAGTTACAATAATATAATCTCAGTGTGCACATTTATGTGAGATTCACACAGGGAAAGGCAAGCAAATTCATAGCTTATATTGGGAACGAACGGCTTGCCATCAGTGCCCGAGATATAAATATATTTTGTCTAAGTTACAATAATATAATCTCAGTGTGCACATTTATGTGAGATTCACACAGGGAAAGGCAAGCAAATTCATAGCTTATATTGGGAACGAACGGCTTGCCATCAGTGCCCGAGATATAAATATATTTTGTCTAAGTTACAATAATATAATCTCAGTGTGCACATTTATGTGAAATTCACACAGGGACAGGCAAGCAAATTCATGGCTTATATTGGGAACGAACGGCTTGCCATCAGTGCCCGAGATATAAATATATTTTGTCTAAGTTACAATAATATAATCTCAGTGTGCACATTTATGTGAAATTCACACAGGGACAGGCAAGCAAATTCATGGCTTATATTGGGAACGAACGGCTTGCCATCAGTGCCCGAGATATAAATATATTTTGTCTAAGTTACAATAATATAATCTCAGTGTGCACATTTATGTGAAATTCACACAGGGACAGGCAAGCAAATTCATGGCTTATATTGGGAACGAACGGCTTGCCATCAGTGCCCGAGATATAAATATATTTTGTCTAAGTTACAATAATATAATCTCAGTGTGCACATTTATGTGAGATTCACACAGGGAAAGGCAAGCAAATTCATGGCTTATATTGGGAACGAACGGCTTGCCATCAGATCCCGAGATATAAATATATTTTGTCTAAGTTACAATAATATAATCTCAGTGTGCACATTTATGTGAGATTCACACAGGGAAAGGCAAGCAAATTCATAGCTTATATTGGGAACGAACGGCTTGCCATCAGTGCCCGAGATATAAATATATTTTGTCTAAGTTACAATAATATAATCTCAGTGTGCACATTTATGTGAAATTCACACAGGGACAGGCAAGCAAATTCATGGCTTATATTGGGAACGAACGGCTTGCCATCAGTGCCCGAGATATAAATATATTTTGTCTAAGTTACAATAATATAATCTCAGTGTGCACATTTATGTGAGATTCACACAGGGAAAGGCAAGCAAATTCATAGCTTATATTGGGAACGAACGGCTTGCCATCAGTGCCCGAGATATAAATATATTTTGTCTAAGTTACAATAATATAATCTCAGTGTGCACATTTATGTGAGATTCACACAGGGAAAGGCAAGCAAATTCATAGCTTATATTGGGAACGAACGGCTTGCCATCAGTGCCCGAGATATAAATATATTTTGTCTAAGTTACAATAATATAATCTCAGTGTGCACATTTATGTGAGATTCACACAGGGAAAGGCAAGCAAATTCATAGCTTATATTGGGAACGAACGGCTTGCCATCAGTGCCCGAGATATAAATATATTTTGTCTAAGTTACAATAATATAATCTCAGTGTGCACATTTATGTGAGATTCACACAGGGAAAGGCAAGCAAATTCATGGCTTATATTGGGAACGAACGGCTTGCCATCAGTGCCCGAGATATAAATATATTTTGTCTAAGTTACAATAATATAATCTCAGTGTGCACATTTATGTGAAATTCACACAGGGACAGGCAAGCAAATTCATGGCTTATATTGGGAACGAACGGCTTGCCATCAGTGCCCGAGATATAAATATATTTTGTCTAAGTTACAATAATATAATCTCAGTGTGCACATTTATGTGAAATTCACACAGGGACAGGCAAGCAAATTCATGGCTTATATTGGGAACGAACGGCTTGCCATCAGTGCCCGAGATATAAATATATTTTGTCTAAGTTACAATAATATAATCTCAGTGTGCACATTTATGTGAGATTCACACAGGGAAAGGCAAGCAAATTCATAGCTTATATTGGGAACGAACGGCTTGCCATCAGTGCCCGAGATATAAATATATTTTGTCTAAGTTACAATAATATAATCTCAGTGTGCACATTTATGTGAGATTCACACAGGGACAGGCAAGCAAATTCATGGCTTATATTGGGAACGAACGGCTTGCCATCAGTGCCCGAGATATAAATATATTTTGTCTAAGTTACAATAATATAATCTCAGTGTGCACATTTATGTGAAATTCACACAGGGACAGGCAAGCAAATTCATGGCTTATATTGGGAACGAACGGCTTGCCATCAGTGCCCGAGATATAAATATATTTTGTCTAAGTTACAATAATATAATCTCAGTGTGCACATTTATGTGAGATTCACACAGGGAAAGGCAAGCAAATTCATGGCTTATATTGGGAACGAACGGCTTGCCATCAGTGCCCGAGATATAAATATATTTTGTCTAAGTTACAATAATATAATCTCAGTGTGCACATTTATGTGAAATTCACACAGGGAAAGGCAAGCAAATTCATGGCTTATATTGGGAACGAACGGCTTGCCATCAGATCCCGAGATATAAATATATTTTGTCTAAGTTACAATAATATAATCTCAGTGTGCACATTTATGTGAAATTCACACAGGGACAGGCAAGCAAATTCATGGCTTATATTGGGAACGAACGGCTTGCCATCAGTGCCCGAGATATAAATATATTTTGTCTAAGTTACAATAATATAATCTCAGTGTGCACATTTATGTGAGATTCACACAGGGAAAGGCAAGCAAATTCATAGCTTATATTGGGAACGAACGGCTTGCCATCAGTGCCCGAGATATAAATATATTTTGTCTAAGTTACAATAATATAATCTCAGTGTGCACATTTATGTGAGATTCACACAGGGAAAGGCAAGCAAATTCATAGCTTATATTGGGAACGAACGGCTTGCCATCAGTGCCCGAGATATAAATATATTTTGTCTAAGTTACAATAATATAATCTCAGTGTGCACATTTATGTGAGATTCACACAGGGACAGGCAAGCAAATTCATGGCTTATATTGGGAACGAACGGCTTGCCATCAGTGCCCGAGATATAAATATATTTTGTCTAAGTTACAATAATATAATCTCAGTGTGCACATTTATGTGAAATTCACACAGGGACAGGCAAGCAAATTCATGGCTTATATTGGGAACGAACGGCTTGCCATCAGTGCCCGAGATATAAATATATTTTGTCTAAGTTACAATAATATAATCTCAGTGTGCACATTTATGTGAGATTCACACAGGGAAAGGCAAGCAAATTCATAGCTTATATTGGGAACGAACGGCTTGCCATCAGTGCCCGAGATATAAATATATTTTGTCTAAGTTACAATAATATAATCTCAGTGTGCACATTTATGTGAGATTCACACAGGGACAGGCAAGCAAATTCATGGCTTATATTGGGAACGAACGGCTTGCCATCAGTGCCCGAGATATAAATATATTTTGTCTAAGTTACAATAATATAATCTCAGTGTGCACATTTATGTGAAATTCACACAGGGACAGGCAAGCAAATTCATGGCTTATATTGGGAACGAACGGCTTGCCATCAGTGCCCGAGATATAAATATATTTTGTCTAAGTTACAATAATATAATCTCAGTGTGCACATTTATGTGAGATTCACACAGGGAAAGGCAAGCAAATTCATAGCTTATATTGGGAACGTACGGCTTGCCATCAGTGCCCGAGATATAAATATATTTTGTCTAAGTTACAATAATATAATCTCAGTGTGCACATTTATGTGAAATTCACACAGGGACAGGCAAGCAAATTCATGGCTTATATTGGGAACGAACGGCTTGCCATCAGTGCCCGAGATATAAATATATTTTGTCTAAGTTACAATAATATAATCTCAGTGTGCACATTTATGTGAGATTCACACAGGGAAAGGCAAGCAAATTCATGGCTTATATTGGGAACGAACGGCTTGCCATCAGTGCCCGAGATATAAATATATTTTGTCTAAGTTACAATAATATAATCTCAGTGTGCACATTTATGTGAAATTCACACAGGGAAAGGCAAGCAAATTCATGGCTTATATTGGGAACGAACGGCTTGCCATCAGTGCCCGAGATATAAATATATTTTGTCTAAGTTACAATAATATAATCTCAGTGTGCACATTTATGTGAAATTCACACAGGGACAGGCAAGCAAATTCATGGCTTATATTGGGAACGAACGGCTTGCCATCAGTGCCCGAGATATAAATATATTTTGTCTAAGTTACAATAATATAATCTCAGTGTGCACATTTATGTGAGATTCACACAGGGAAAGGCAAGCAAATTCATGGCTTATATTGGGAACGAACGGCTTGCCATCAGTGCCCGAGATATAAATATATTTTGTCTAAGTTACAATAATATAATCTCAGTGTGCACATTTATGTGAGATTCACACAGGGAAAGGCAAGCAAATTCATAGCTTATATTGGGAACGAACGGCTTGCCATCAGTGCCCGAGATATAAATATATTTTGTCTAAGTTACAATAATATAATCTCAGTGTGCACATTTATGTGAGATTCACACAGGGAAAGGCAAGCAAATTCATAGCTTATATTGGGAACGAACGGCTTGCCATCAGTGCCCGAGATATAAATATATTTTGTCTAAGTTACAATAATATAATCTCAGTGTGCACATTTATGTGAAATTCACACAGGGACAGGCAAGCAAATTCATGGCTTATATTGGGAACGAACGGCTTGCCATCAGTGCCCGAGATATAAATATATTTTGTCTAAGTTACAATAATATAATCTCAGTGTGCACATTTATGTGAGATTCACACAGGGAAAGGCAAGCAAATTCATAGCTTATATTGGGAACGAACGGCTTGCCATCAGTGCCCGAGATATAAATATATTTTGTCTAAGTTACAATAATATAATCTCAGTGTGCACATTTATGTGAGATTCACACAGGGAAAGGCAAGCAAATTCATAGCTTATATTGGGAACGAACGGCTTGCCATCAGTGCCCGAGATATAAATATATTTTGTCTAAGTTACAATAATATAATCTCAGTGTGCACATTTATGTGAAATTCACACAGGGACAGGCAAGCAAATTCATGGCTTATATTGGGAACGAACGGCTTGCCATCAGTGCCCGAGATATAAATATATTTTGTCTAAGTTACAATAATATAATCTCAGTGTGCACATTTATGTGAAATTCACACAGGGAAAGGCAAGCAAATTCATGGCTTATATTGGGAACGAACGGCTTGCCATCAGTGCCCGAGATATAAATATATTTTGTCTAAGTTACAATAATATAATCTCAGTGTGCACATTTATGTGAAATTCACACAGGGACAGGCAAGCAAATTCATGGCTTATATTGGGAACGAACGGCTTGCCATCAGTGCCCGAGATATAAATATATTTTGTCTAAGTTACAATAATATAATCTCAGTGTGCACATTTATGTGAAATTCACACAGGGACAGGCAAGCAAATTCATGGCTTATATTGGGAACGAACGGCTTGCCATCAGTGCCCGAGATATAAATATATTTTGTCTAAGTTACAATAATATAATCTCAGTGTGCACATTTATGTGAGATTCACACAGGGAAAGGCAAGCAAATTCATAGCTTATATTGGGAACGAACGGCTTGCCATCAGTGCCCGAGATATAAATATATTTTGTCTAAGTTACAATAATATAATCTCAGTGTGCACATTTATGTGAGATTCACACAGGGAAAGGCAAGCAAATTCATAGCTTATATTGGGAACGAACGGCTTGCCATCAGTGCCCGAGATATAAATATATTTTGTCTAAGTTACAATAATATAATCTCAGTGTGCACATTTATGTGAGATTCACACAGGGAAAGGCAAGCAAATTCATAGCTTATATTGGGAACGAACGGCTTGCCATCAGTGCCCGAGATATAAATATATTTTGTCTAAGTTACAATAATATAATCTCAGTGTGCACATTTATGTGAAATTCACACAGGGACAGGCAAGCAAATTCATGGCTTATATTGGGAACGAACGGCTTGCCATCAGTGCCCGAGATATAAATATATTTTGTCTAAGTTACAATAATATAATCTCAGTGTGCACATTTATGTGAAATTCACACAGGGACAGGCAAGCAAATTCATGGCTTATATTGGGAACGAACGGCTTGCCATCAGTGCCCGAGATATAAATATATTTTGTCTAAGTTACAATAATATAATCTCAGTGTGCACATTTATGTGAAATTCACACAGGGACAGGCAAGCAAATTCATGGCTTATATTGGGAACGAACGGCTTGCCATCAGTGCCCGAGATATAAATATATTTTGTCTAAGTTACAATAATATAATCTCAGTGTGCACATTTATGTGAGATTCACACAGGGAAAGGCAAGCAAATTCATGGCTTATATTGGGAACGAACGGCTTGCCATCAGATCCCGAGATATAAATATATTTTGTCTAAGTTACAATAATATAATCTCAGTGTGCACATTTATGTGAGATTCACACAGGGAAAGGCAAGCAAATTCATAGCTTATATTGGGAACGAACGGCTTGCCATCAGTGCCCGAGATATAAATATATTTTGTCTAAGTTACAATAATATAATCTCAGTGTGCACATTTATGTGAAATTCACACAGGGACAGGCAAGCAAATTCATGGCTTATATTGGGAACGAACGGCTTGCCATCAGTGCCCGAGATATAAATATATTTTGTCTAAGTTACAATAATATAATCTCAGTGTGCACATTTATGTGAGATTCACACAGGGAAAGGCAAGCAAATTCATAGCTTATATTGGGAACGAACGGCTTGCCATCAGTGCCCGAGATATAAATATATTTTGTCTAAGTTACAATAATATAATCTCAGTGTGCACATTTATGTGAGATTCACACAGGGAAAGGCAAGCAAATTCATAGCTTATATTGGGAACGAACGGCTTGCCATCAGTGCCCGAGATATAAATATATTTTGTCTAAGTTACAATAATATAATCTCAGTGTGCACATTTATGTGAGATTCACACAGGGAAAGGCAAGCAAATTCATAGCTTATATTGGGAACGAACGGCTTGCCATCAGTGCCCGAGATATAAATATATTTTGTCTAAGTTACAATAATATAATCTCAGTGTGCACATTTATGTGAGATTCACACAGGGAAAGGCAAGCAAATTCATGGCTTATATTGGGAACGAACGGCTTGCCATCAGTGCCCGAGATATAAATATATTTTGTCTAAGTTACAATAATATAATCTCAGTGTGCACATTTATGTGAAATTCACACAGGGACAGGCAAGCAAATTCATGGCTTATATTGGGAACGAACGGCTTGCCATCAGTGCCCGAGATATAAATATATTTTGTCTAAGTTACAATAATATAATCTCAGTGTGCACATTTATGTGAAATTCACACAGGGACAGGCAAGCAAATTCATGGCTTATATTGGGAACGAACGGCTTGCCATCAGTGCCCGAGATATAAATATATTTTGTCTAAGTTACAATAATATAATCTCAGTGTGCACATTTATGTGAGATTCACACAGGGAAAGGCAAGCAAATTCATAGCTTATATTGGGAACGAACGGCTTGCCATCAGTGCCCGAGATATAAATATATTTTGTCTAAGTTACAATAATATAATCTCAGTGTGCACATTTATGTGAGATTCACACAGGGACAGGCAAGCAAATTCATGGCTTATATTGGGAACGAACGGCTTGCCATCAGTGCCCGAGATATAAATATATTTTGTCTAAGTTACAATAATATAATCTCAGTGTGCACATTTATGTGAAATTCACACAGGGACAGGCAAGCAAATTCATGGCTTATATTGGGAACGAACGGCTTGCCATCAGTGCCCGAGATATAAATATATTTTGTCTAAGTTACAATAATATAATCTCAGTGTGCACATTTATGTGAGATTCACACAGGGAAAGGCAAGCAAATTCATGGCTTATATTGGGAACGAACGGCTTGCCATCAGTGCCCGAGATATAAATATATTTTGTCTAAGTTACAATAATATAATCTCAGTGTGCACATTTATGTGAAATTCACACAGGGAAAGGCAAGCAAATTCATGGCTTATATTGGGAACGAACGGCTTGCCATCAGATCCCGAGATATAAATATATTTTGTCTAAGTTACAATAATATAATCTCAGTGTGCACATTTATGTGAAATTCACACAGGGACAGGCAAGCAAATTCATGGCTTATATTGGGAACGAACGGCTTGCCATCAGTGCCCGAGATATAAATATATTTTGTCTAAGTTACAATAATATAATCTCAGTGTGCACATTTATGTGAAATTCACACAGGGACAGGCAAGCAAATTCATGGCTTATATTGGGAACGAACGGCTTGCCATCAGTGCCCGAGATATAAATATATTTTGTCTAAGTTACAATAATATAATCTCAGTGTGCACATTTATGTGAGATTCACACAGGGAAAGGCAAGCAAATTCATGGCTTATATTGGGAACGAAGGGCTTGCCATCAGTGCCCGAGATATAAATATATTTTGTCTAAGTTACAATAATATAATCTCAGTGTGCACATTTATGTGAGATTCACACAGGGAAAGGCAAGCAAATTCATGGCTTATATTGGGAACGAACGGCTTGCCATCAGTGCCCGAGATATAAATATATTTTGTCTAAGTTACAATAATATAATCTCAGTGTGCACATTTATGTGAGATTCACACAGGGAAAGGCAAGCAAATTCATAGCTTATATTGGGAACGAACGGCTTGCCATCAGTGCCCGAGATATAAATATATTTTGTCTAAGTTACAATAATATAATCTCAGTGTGCACATTTATGTGAAATTCACACAGGGACAGGCAAGCAAATTCATGGCTTATATTGGGAACGAACGGCTTGCCATCAGTGCCCGAGATATAAATATATTTTGTCTAAGTTACAATAATATAATCTCAGTGTGCACATTTATGTGAAATTCACACAGGGACAGGCAAGCAAATTCATGGCTTATATTGGGAACGAACGGCTTGCCATCAGTGCCCGAGATATAAATATATTTTGTCTAAGTTACAATAATATAATCTCAGTGTGCACATTTATGTGAAATTCACACAGGGACAGGCAAGCAAATTCATGGCTTATATTGGGAACGAACGGCTTGCCATCAGTGCCCGAGATATAAATATATTTTGTCTAAGTTACAATAATATAATCTCAGTGTGCACATTTATGTGAGATTCACACAGGGAAAGGCAAGCAAATTCATGGCTTATATTGGGAACGAACGGCTTGCCATCAGATCCCGAGATATAAATATATTTTGTCTAAGTTACAATAATATAATCTCAGTGTGCACATTTATGTGAGATTCACACAGGGAAAGGCAAGCAAATTCATAGCTTATATTGGGAACGAACGGCTTGCCATCAGTGCCCGAGATATAAATATATTTTGTCTAAGTTACAATAATATAATCTCAGTGTGCACATTTATGTGAAATTCACACAGGGACAGGCAAGCAAATTCATGGCTTATATTGGGAACGAACGGCTTGCCATCAGTGCCCGAGATATAAATATATTTTGTCTAAGTTACAATAATATAATCTCAGTGTGCACATTTATGTGAGATTCACACAGGGAAAGGCAAGCAAATTCATAGCTTATATTGGGAACGAACGGCTTGCCATCAGTGCCCGAGATATAAATATATTTTGTCTAAGTTACAATAATATAATCTCAGTGTGCACATTTATGTGAGATTCACACAGGGAAAGGCAAGCAAATTCATAGCTTATATTGGGAACGAACGGCTTGCCATCAGTGCCCGAGATATAAATATATTTTGTCTAAGTTACAATAATATAATCTCAGTGTGCACATTTATGTGAGATTCACACAGGGAAAGGCAAGCAAATTCATAGCTTATATTGGGAACGAACGGCTTGCCATCAGTGCCCGAGATATAAATATATTTTGTCTAAGTTACAATAATATAATCTCAGTGTGCACATTTATGTGAGATTCACACAGGGAAAGGCAAGCAAATTCATGGCTTATATTGGGAACGAACGGCTTGCCATCAGTGCCCGAGATATAAATATATTTTGTCTAAGTTACAATAATATAATCTCAGTGTGCACATTTATGTGAAATTCACACAGGGACAGGCAAGCAAATTCATGGCTTATATTGGGAACGAACGGCTTGCCATCAGTGCCCGAGATATAAATATATTTTGTCTAAGTTACAATAATATAATCTCAGTGTGCACATTTATGTGAAATTCACACAGGGACAGGCAAGCAAATTCATGGCTTATATTGGGAACGAACGGCTTGCCATCAGTGCCCGAGATATAAATATATTTTGTCTAAGTTACAATAATATAATCTCAGTGTGCACATTTATGTGAGATTCACACAGGGAAAGGCAAGCAAATTCATAGCTTATATTGGGAACGAACGGCTTGCCATCAGTGCCCGAGATATAAATATATTTTGTCTAAGTTACAATAATATAATCTCAGTGTGCACATTTATGTGAGATTCACACAGGGACAGGCAAGCAAATTCATGGCTTATATTGGGAACGAACGGCTTGCCATCAGTGCCCGAGATATAAATATATTTTGTCTAAGTTACAATAATATAATCTCAGTGTGCACATTTATGTGAAATTCACACAGGGACAGGCAAGCAAATTCATGGCTTATATTGGGAACGAACGGCTTGCCATCAGTGCCCGAGATATAAATATATTTTGTCTAAGTTACAATAATATAATCTCAGTGTGCACATTTATGTGAGATTCACACAGGGAAAGGCAAGCAAATTCATGGCTTATATTGGGAACGAACGGCTTGCCATCAGTGCCCGAGATATAAATATATTTTGTCTAAGTTACAATAATATAATCTCAGTGTGCACATTTATGTGAAATTCACACAGGGAAAGGCAAGCAAATTCATGGCTTATATTGGGAACGAACGGCTTGCCATCAGATCCCGAGATATAAATATATTTTGTCTAAGTTACAATAATATAATCTCAGTGTGCACATTTATGTGAAATTCACACAGGGACAGGCAAGCAAATTCATGGCTTATATTGGGAACGAACGGCTTGCCATCAGTGCCCGAGATATAAATATATTTTGTCTAAGTTACAATAATATAATCTCAGTGTGCACATTTATGTGAGATTCACACAGGGAAAGGCAAGCAAATTCATAGCTTATATTGGGAACGAACGGCTTGCCATCAGTGCCCGAGATATAAATATATTTTGTCTAAGTTACAATAATATAATCTCAGTGTGCACATTTATGTGAGATTCACACAGGGAAAGGCAAGCAAATTCATAGCTTATATTGGGAACGAACGGCTTGCCATCAGTGCCCGAGATATAAATATATTTTGTCTAAGTTACAATAATATAATCTCAGTGTGCACATTTATGTGAAATTCACACAGGGACAGGCAAGCAAATTCATGGCTTATATTGGGAACGAACGGCTTGCCATCAGTGCCCGAGATATAAATATATTTTGTCTAAGTTACAATAATATAATCTCAGTGTGCACATTTATGTGAAATTCACACAGGGAAAGGCAAGCAAATTCATGGCTTATATTGGGAACGAACGGCTTGCCATCAGATCCCGAGATATAAATATATTTTGTCTAAGTTACAATAATATAATCTCAGTGTGCACATTTATGTGAAATTCACACAGGGACAGGCAAGCAAATTCATGGCTTATATTGGGAACGAACGGCTTGCCATCAGTGCCCGAGATATAAATATATTTTGTCTAAGTTACAATAATATAATCTCAGTGTGCACATTTATGTGAAATTCACACAGGGACAGGCAAGCAAATTCATGGCTTATATTGGGAACGAACGGCTTGCCATCAGATCCCGAGATATAAATATATTTTGTCTAAGTTACAATAATATAATCTCAGTGTGCACATTTATGTGAGATTCACACAGGGAAAGGCAAGCAAATTCATGGCTTATATTGGGAACGAACGGCTTGCCATCAGTGCCCGAGATATAAATATATTTTGTCTAAGTTACAATAATATAATCTCAGTGTGCACATTTATGTGAAATTCACACAGGGACAGGCAAGCAAATTCATGGCTTATATTGGGAACGAACGGCTTGCCATCAGATCCCGAGATATAAATATATTTTGTCTAAGTTACAATAATATAATCTCAGTGTGCACATTTATGTGAGATTCACACAGGGAAAGGCAAGCAAATTCATGGCTTATATTGGGAACGAACGGCTTGCCATCAGTGCCCGAGATATAAATATATTTTGTCTAAGTTACAATAATATAATCTCAGTGTGCACATTTATGTGAAATTCACACAGGGAAAGGCAAGCAAATTCATGGCTTATATTGGGAACGAACGGCTTGCCATCAGATCCCGAGATATAAATATATTTTGTCTAAGTTACAATAATATAATCTCAGTGTGCACATTTATGTGAAATTCACACAGGGACAGGCAAGCAAATTCATGGCTTATATTGGGAACGAACGGCTTGCCATCAGATCCCGAGATATAAATATATTTTGTCTAAGTTACAATAATATAATCTCAGTGTGCACATTTATGTGAAATTCACACAGGGACAGGCAAGCAAATTCATGGCTTATATTGGGAACGAACGGCTTGCCATCAGTGCCCGAGATATAAATATATTTTGTCTAAGTTACAATAATATAATCTCAGTGTGCACATTTATGTGAAATTCACACAGGGAAAGGCAAGCAAATTCATGGCTTATATTGGGAACGAACGGCTTGCCATCAGATCCCGAGATATAAATATATTTTGTCTAAGTTACAATAATATAATCTCAGTGTGCACATTTATGTGAAATTCACACAGGGACAGGCAAGCAAATTCATGGCTTATATTGGGAACGAACGGCTTGCCATCAGATCCCGAGATATAAATATATTTTGTCTAAGTTACAATAATATAATCTCAGTGTGCACATTTATGTGAAATTCACACAGGGACAGGCAAGCAAATTCATGGCTTATATTGGGAACGAACGGCTTGCCATCAGTGCCCGAGATATAAATATATTTTGTCTAAGTTACAATAATATAATCTCAGTGTGCACATTTATGTGAGATTCACACAGGGAAAGGCAAGCAAATTCATAGCTTATATTGGGAACGAACGGCTTGCCATCAGTGCCCGAGATATAAATATATTTTGTCTAAGTTACAATAATATAATCTCAGTGTGCACATTTATGTGAAATTCACACAGGGACAGGCAAGCAAATTCATGGCTTATATTGGGAACGAACGGCTTGCCATCAGTGCCCGAGATATAAATATATTTTGTCTAAGTTACAATAATATAATCTCAGTGTGCACATTTATGTGAGATTCACACAGGGAAAGGCAAGCAAATTCATAGCTTATATTGGGAACGAACGGCTTGCCATCAGTGCCCGAGATATAAATATATTTTGTCTAAGTTACAATAATATAATCTCAGTGTGCACATTTATGTGAAATTCACACAGGGACAGGCAAGCAAATTCATGGCTTATATTGGGAACGAACGGCTTGCCATCAGATCCCGAGATATAAATATATTTTGTCTAAGTTACAATAATATAATCTCAGTGTGCACATTTATGTGAGATTCACACAGGGAAAGGCAAGCAAATTCATGGCTTATATTGGGAACGAACGGCTTGCCATCAGTGCCCGAGATATAAATATATTTTGTCTAAGTTACAATAATATAATCTCAGTGTGCACATTTATGTGAAATTCACACAGGGAAAGGCAAGCAAATTCATGGCTTATATTGGGAACGAACGGCTTGCCATCAGATCCCGAGATATAAATATATTTTGTCTAAGTTACAATAATATAATCTCAGTGTGCACATTTATGTGAAATTCACACAGGGACAGGCAAGCAAATTCATGGCTTATATTGGGAACGAACGGCTTGCCATCAGTGCCCGAGATATAAATATATTTTGTCTAAGTTACAATAATATAATCTCAGTGTGCACATTTATGTGAAATTCACACAGGGACAGGCAAGCAAATTCATGGCTTATATTGGGAACGAACGGCTTGCCATCAGATCCCGAGATATAAATATATTTTGTCTAAGTTACAATAATATAATCTCAGTGTGCACATTTATGTGAAATTCACACAGGGACAGGCAAGCAAATTCATGGCTTATATTGGGAACGAACGGCTTGCCATCAGTGCCCGAGATATAAATATATTTTGTCTAAGTTACAATAATATAATCTCAGTGTGCACATTTATGTGAAATTCACACAGGGAAAGGCAAGCAAATTCATGGCTTATATTGGGAACGAACGGCTTGCCATCAGATCCCGAGATATAAATATATTTTGTCTAAGTTACAATAATATAATCTCAGTGTGCACATTTATGTGAAATTCACACAGGGACAGGCAAGCAAATTCATGGCTTATATTGGGAACGAACGGCTTGCCATCAGTGCCCGAGATATAAATATATTTTGTCTAAGTTACAATAATATAATCTCAGTGTGCACATTTATGTGAAATTCACACAGGGACAGGCAAGCAAATTCATGGCTTATATTGGGAACGAACGGCTTGCCATCAGATCCCGAGATATAAATATATTTTGTCTAAGTTACAATAATATAATCTCAGTGTGCACATTTATGTGAGATTCACACAGGGAAAGGCAAGCAAATTCATGGCTTATATTGGGAACGAACGGCTTGCCATCAGTGCCCGAGATATAAATATATTTTGTCTAAGTTACAATAATATAATCTCAGTGTGCACATTTATGTGAGATTCACACAGGGAAAGGCAAGCAAATTCATGGCTTATATTGGGAACGAACGGCTTGCCATCAGTGCCCGAGATATAAATATATTTTGTCTAAGTTACAATAATATAATCTCAGTGTGCACATTTATGTGAGATTCACACAGGGAAAGGCAAGCAAATTCATAGCTTATATTGGGAACGAACGGCTTGCCATCAGTGCCCGAGATATAAATATATTTTGTCTAAGTTACAATAATATAATCTCAGTGTGCACATTTATGTGAGATTCACACAGGGAAAGGCAAGCAAATTCATGGCTTATATTGGGAACGAACGGCTTGCCATCAGTGCCCGAGATATAAATATATTTTGTCTAAGTTACAATAATATAATCTCAGTGTGCACATTTATGTGAAATTCACACAGGGACAGGCAAGCAAATTCATGGCTTATATTGGGAATGAACGGCTTGCCATCAGTGCCCGAGATATAAATATATTTTGTCTAAGTTACAATAATATAATCTCAGTGTGCACATTTATGTGAAATTCACACAGGGACAGGCAAGCAAATTCATGGCTTATATTGGGAACGAACGGCTTGCCATCAGTGCCCGAGATATAAATATATTTTGTCTAAGTTACAATAATATAATCTCAGTGTGCACATTTATGTGAAATTCACACAGGGACAGGCAAGCAAATTCATGGCTTATATTGGGAACGAACGGCTTGCCATCAGATCCCGAGATATAAATATATTTTGTCTAAGTTACAATAATATAATCTCAGTGTGCACATTTATGTGAAATTCACACAGGGACAGGCAAGCAAATTCATGGCTTATATTGGGAACGAACGGCTTGCCATCAGTGCCCGAGATATAAATATATTTTGTCTAAGTTACAATAATATAATCTCAGTGTGCACATTTATGTGAAATTCACACAGGGAAAGGCAAGCAAATTCATGGCTTATATTGGGAACGAACGGCTTGCCATCAGATCCCGAGATATAAATATATTTTGTCTAAGTTACAATAATATAATCTCAGTGTGCACATTTATGTGAAATTCACACAGGGACAGGCAAGCAAATTCATGGCTTATATTGGGAACGAACGGCTTGCCATCAGTGCCCGAGATATAAATATATTTTGTCTAAGTTACAATAATATAATCTCAGTGTGCACATTTATGTGAAATTCACACAGGGAAAGGCAAGCAAATTCATGGCTTATATTGGGAACGAACGGCTTGCCATCAGTGCCCGAGATATAAATATATTTTGTCTAAGTTACAATAATATAATCTCAGTGTGCACATTTATGTGAAATTCACACAGGGAAAGGCAAGCAAATTCATGGCTTATATTGGGAACGAACGGCTTGCCATCAGATCCCGAGATATAAATATATTTTGTCTAAGTTACAATAATATAATCTCAGTGTGCACATTTATGTGAAATTCACACAGGGACAGGCAAGCAAATTCATGGCTTATATTGGGAACGAACGGCTTGCCATCAGTGCCCGAGATATAAATATATTTTGTCTAAGTTACAATAATATAATCTCAGTGTGCACATTTATGTGAAATTCACACAGGGAAAGGCAAGCAAATTCATGGCTTATATTGGGAACGAACGGCTTGCCATCAGTGCCCGAGATATAAATATATTTTGTCTAAGTTACAATAATATAATCTCAGTGTGCACATTTATGTGAAATTCACACAGGGAAAGGCAAGCAAATTCATGGCTTATATTGGGAACGAACGGCTTGCCATCAGTGCCCGAGATATAAATATATTTTGTCTAAGTTACAATAATATAATCTCAGTGTGCACATTTATGTGAAATTCACACAGGGAAAGGCAAGCAAATTCATGGCTTATATTGGGAACGAACGGCTTGCCATCAGATCCCGAGATATAAATATATTTTGTCTAAGTTACAATAATATAATCTCAGTGTGCACATTTATGTGAAATTCACACAGGGACAGGCAAGCAAATTCATGGCTTATATTGGGAACGAACGGCTTGCCATCAGTGCCCGAGATATAAATATATTTTGTCTAAGTTACAATAATATAATCTCAGTGTGCACATTTATGTGAAATTCACACAGGGACAGGCAAGCAAATTCATGGCTTATATTGGGAACGAACGGCTTGCCATCAGTGCCCGAGATATAAATATATTTTGTCTAAGTTACAATAATATAATCTCAGTGTGCACATTTATGTGAAATTCACACAGGGACAGGCAAGCAAATTCATGGCTTATATTGGGAACGAACGGCTTGCCATCAGATCCCGAGATATAAATATATTTTGTCTAAGTTACAATAATATAATCTCAGTGTGCACATTTATGTGAAATTCACACAGGGACAGGCAAGCAAATTCATGGCTTATATTGGGAACGAACGGCTTGCCATCAGTGCCCGAGATATAAATATATTTTGTCTAAGTTACAATAATATAATCTCAGTGTGCACATTTATGTGAGATTCACACAGGGAAAGGCAAGCAAATTCATAGCTTATATTGGGAACGAACGGCTTGCCATCAGTGCCCGAGATATAAATATATTTTGTCTAAGTTACAATAATATAATCTCAGTGTGCACATTTATGTGAAATTCACACAGGGACAGGCAAGCAAATTCATGGCTTATATTGGGAACGAACGGCTTGCCATCAGTGCCCGAGATATAAATATATTTTGTCTAAGTTACAATAATATAATCTCAGTGTGCACATTTATGTGAGATTCACACAGGGAAAGGCAAGCAAATTCATAGCTTATATTGGGAACGAACGGCTTGCCATCAGTGCCCGAGATATAAATATATTTTGTCTAAGTTACAATAATATAATCTCAGTGTGCACATTTATGTGAAATTCACACAGGGACAGGCAAGCAAATTCATGGCTTATATTGGGAACGAACGGCTTGCCATCAGATCCCGAGATATAAATATATTTTGTCTAAGTTACAATAATATAATCTCAGTGTGCACATTTATGTGAGATTCACACAGGGAAAGGCAAGCAAATTCATGGCTTATATTGGGAACGAACGGCTTGCCATCAGTGCCCGAGATATAAATATATTTTGTCTAAGTTACAATAATATAATCTCAGTGTGCACATTTATGTGAAATTCACACAGGGAAAGGCAAGCAAATTCATGGCTTATATTGGGAACGAACGGCTTGCCATCAGATCCCGAGATATAAATATATTTTGTCTAAGTTACAATAATATAATCTCAGTGTGCACATTTATGTGAAATTCACACAGGGACAGGCAAGCAAATTCATGGCTTATATTGGGAACGAACGGCTTGCCATCAGTGCCCGAGATATAAATATATTTTGTCTAAGTTACAATAATATAATCTCAGTGTGCACATTTATGTGAAATTCACACAGGGACAGGCAAGCAAATTCATGGCTTATATTGGGAACGAACGGCTTGCCATCAGATCCCGAGATATAAATATATTTTGTCTAAGTTACAATAATATAATCTCAGTGTGCACATTTATGTGAAATTCACACAGGGACAGGCAAGCAAATTCATGGCTTATATTGGGAACGAACGGCTTGCCATCAGTGCCCGAGATATAAATATATTTTGTCTAAGTTACAATAATATAATCTCAGTGTGCACATTTATGTGAAATTCACACAGGGAAAGGCAAGCAAATTCATGGCTTATATTGGGAACGAACGGCTTGCCATCAGATCCCGAGATATAAATATATTTTGTCTAAGTTACAATAATATAATCTCAGTGTGCACATTTATGTGAAATTCACACAGGGACAGGCAAGCAAATTCATGGCTTATATTGGGAACGAACGGCTTGCCATCAGTGCCCGAGATATAAATATATTTTGTCTAAGTTACAATAATATAATCTCAGTGTGCACATTTATGTGAAATTCACACAGGGACAGGCAAGCAAATTCATGGCTTATATTGGGAACGAACGGCTTGCCATCAGATCCCGAGATATAAATATATTTTGTCTAAGTTACAATAATATAATCTCAGTGTGCACATTTATGTGAGATTCACACAGGGAAAGGCAAGCAAATTCATGGCTTATATTGGGAACGAACGGCTTGCCATCAGTGCCCGAGATATAAATATATTTTGTCTAAGTTACAATAATATAATCTCAGTGTGCACATTTATGTGAAATTCACACAGGGACAGGCAAGCAAATTCATGGCTTATATTGGGAACGAACGGCTTGCCATCAGATCCCGAGATATAAATATATTTTGTCTAAGTTACAATAATATAATCTCAGTGTGCACATTTATGTGAGATTCACACAGGGAAAGGCAAGCAAATTCATGGCTTATATTGGGAACGAACGGCTTGCCATCAGTGCCCGAGATATAAATATATTTTGTCTAAGTTACAATAATATAATCTCAGTGTGCACATTTATGTGAAATTCACACAGGGAAAGGCAAGCAAATTCATGGCTTATATTGGGAACGAACGGCTTGCCATCAGATCCCGAGATATAAATATATTTTGTCTAAGTTACAATAATATAATCTCAGTGTGCACATTTATGTGAAATTCACACAGGGACAGGCAAGCAAATTCATGGCTTATATTGGGAACGAACGGCTTGCCATCAGTGCCCGAGATATAAATATATTTTGTCTAAGTTACAATAATATAATCTCAGTGTGCACATTTATGTGAAATTCACACAGGGACAGGCAAGCAAATTCATGGCTTATATTGGGAACGAACGGCTTGCCATCAGATCCCGAGATATAAATATATTTTGTCTAAGTTACAATAATATAATCTCAGTGTGCACATTTATGTGAAATTCACACAGGGACAGGCAAGCAAATTCATGGCTTATATTGGGAACGAACGGCTTGCCATCAGTGCCCGAGATATAAATATATTTTGTCTAAGTTACAATAATATAATCTCAGTGTGCACATTTATGTGAAATTCACACAGGGAAAGGCAAGCAAATTCATGGCTTATATTGGGAACGAACGGCTTGCCATCAGATCCCGAGATATAAATATATTTTGTCTAAGTTACAATAATATAATCTCAGTGTGCACATTTATGTGAAATTCACACAGGGACAGGCAAGCAAATTCATGGCTTATATTGGGAACGAACGGCTTGCCATCAGTGCCCGAGATATAAATATATTTTGTCTAAGTTACAATAATATAATCTCAGTGTGCACATTTATGTGAAATTCACACAGGGACAGGCAAGCAAATTCATGGCTTATATTGGGAACGAACGGCTTGCCATCAGATCCCGAGATATAAATATATTTTGTCTAAGTTACAATAATATAATCTCAGTGTGCACATTTATGTGAGATTCACACAGGGAAAGGCAAGCAAATTCATGGCTTATATTGGGAACGAACGGCTTGCCATCAGTGCCCGAGATATAAATATATTTTGTCTAAGTTACAATAATATAATCTCAGTGTGCACATTTATGTGAGATTCACACAGGGAAAGGCAAGCAAATTCATGGCTTATATTGGGAACGAACGGCTT